>OY787676.1:3235000-3835000 GCA_963678985.1 Spisula subtruncata
TAAAAATATGTTCACCGCGTTGGACGGACAAAATTTTTCTTATATGATACGTGACCCCCTGTTTTTTTTGTATTTTCTTAAAGCTGGTAGCCCCTTCTTTTCATTGATATATGTCTGCCACCTGGCCATAGACTTTAACATGTATCAACCGGGACTGACTATTGTAACTTTACATTGAGCTAAAGAACAAATTTATTTAGTGGTTTGTGACCTATATGGCATTGCTGGGTATTCTATGTTCCCAATGACCACATAACTGGGATAGGGATAGTAGAGACTATTATTACTTGTATTACAGTAAGTTAAAAGTTAAATGAGAGTGGCTGTAAACATAAGCTTGTCTGTCAGATAAAATATGTTTATCTAGGTTTACTTGGTGTAACTAAATTACCAGTAGTCCCCACTATTCTTTTAAAAGGGATAGTTCCCTCATAAGTATTACTTATTGAATCGAAAATATTAATATTATTATCATTAAAAGAAGAAACCTTTTATCATGACATGCAATAGTGCTGATACTTTCTATTAATAAGGGGTAAACTTACATTTTTATTTCATTTGTCAGGAAAATGCCTTGAGGTTATTCATGTATAATTATAGTTTAATTTAAAGAATACTATACACAGTTTAGGGCCTACATAATAGTAACATAGCCTCTTGAAAAGTTTCATTGTTGTACCTAAAAAGGTTAATCAGATACTCAGATATTAAAAACTTGCAGAAGCACTTTAATGAGGTTCAAGCTACCTTGTGTGCATGCCCGAAAATTAAAAATGGTACTAAGATAAGATAAACATAATAATCAAAGTGTTGATATCACTGAAAGAACTGGGCTCCTGTGGTTTAACAGACAAATATATTTCCAGTCACAAAGCCTTTGGCATCACTGCCCTATTTATTGCAGTATATGAAAATTAATTTCAATCCCTACTGTACTTCAAACATCAGGAACCACAAAATATGAAATTAATTCATTTTATTTTCTCAAAAATTGCGAAAATTGCGTAATATCCAAATAATTGCTTTAAAATGCATTTTCTTCAGTAAATTCGCCATAAACTCAATAATTGTTAATTCACTAACATGGTGTCCGGGACAGTATATATACTAGTTTGTCTGGTCATTTGTCTAGAAAGTTACAGTTTTGTTAGAGAAAACAGCATTTTTGTGTAGGTACATCTTTTTCTTGGTGGGAAAGTTAAAATTCACCAATAATGTCAAATAACGTTACGATGTTTTCTCACATGACCAAAACTCCTATTTCCATTATTGACTTACAGATACAGTTTTTCGGCAAAAGACGCGGGTAGTTTTATACGTGGAGCGTGAGAAAAAGTTTTATTGGAAAAATATGGTTACGTTGTTTGCCTGTGAGGAGGGCGTTATGCAATTCATTACCATTAAACTAGTAACTTGACCACTAGAGAGGATGTAATATTTATCATTGACAGGATGGCAACCTTGCTTATGTAACATAATATAATAACCACTATCTTGAAACATTTATCATTGACAGGATGGCAACCTTGCTTATATAACATAATATAATAACCAATATCTTGAAACATTTATCATTGACAGGTATCATGGCAACCTTGCTTATGTAACATAATATAATAACCACTATCTTGAAACATTTATCATTGACACGATGGCAACCTTTCTTATGTAACATAATATAATAACCACTATCTTGAAACATTTATCATTGACACGATGGCAACCTTGCTTATGTAACATAATATAATAACCACTATCTTGAAACATTTATCATTGACAGGATGGCAACCTTTCTTATGTAACATAATATAATAACCACTATCTTGAAACATTTATCATTGACAGGATGGCAACCTTTCTTATGTAACATAATATAATAACCACTATCTTGAAACATATATCATTGACAGGATGGCAACCTTTCTTATGTAACATAATATAATAACCACTATCTTGAAACATTTATCAAAGTGGTTTTAAATAATCACATAATTCAGTTTTCTTGGTAATGTACTACTAGTTCTGCAAGGCAATAAAGCCCAAAGTCATCCCTGTGAATGACCACTTTTGTCTATTTTTAACATCAAGGTCCTGTTTGCTTTTCAGATTGGCCTAGATTTCAAAGAGACAGGCAGACAGAAGTTGACCTTGTGACACAGATTTGACCCAATATGACCAAGATGCAAACATGACCTAGATTTAGTAAATACAAACATTGTGACATAGTTTCTTCACTCGACTTCTCCAGTGTTAAAAAGTTTTTTTTTCAACCTATAGTTATTTATTTATTGTTACTATGTCTAATAGCTCTCAATACTTTGTTTTTCATTAAAATTCACTAGCATTTTTGGCTGTCATTAACCAACTTTGTTAAATCATTCATTTTGCAATGAACGCATAGTGGGGGTAATACATGTGGCAAGAGAATCGGGTAATGTTTTAATGATCACAAGCTCATGTTCTTGGTGGGAAAAAATGACAGCAATACAACATCAGTTCTGGTTAACCATGGGACATATCTATACCTTATTTCACCGTATCTCATTATCAGTAAATGAGCATAAGCTGGCAATAATGTAAACATAATCTGGCCATACCAAATCTTTTTTCGTTTAGCGACCACCCTAAGTTTGAAAACCTATCTAGCTATCCTGAGACAAAAAACAAAACCATCGAAAGAAAAGGCCACAGCTTTTTTATTTATTGGTTTACGAAAATCCCTACCCGATTTTTGCCAAATTGGAAAAAAAGTTTCCTTAACAACCTGATTTCCTTTAGAAAAGAATAAAAAAATGAGAAAAAAATAATGAAATAACAGAACATTTGTTTGTTTGGAAACTACCGCGACATGACGGTGAACAAGTATGAAAGCAATATTTCAATGGATTTTGAAGATATAAGAGGTTACAAACTTGCTGTTTTTTAGTTCCCAAGATGCTAAAAATATCCGTCCTCGGACACTAAACGAAGAAACAATTTGGCAAGGCCTGGCCAAACCAAATCGTTTTTTCGTTTAGCATCCATACTTAGGTCGAAAACATATCTAGCTATCCCGAGACAAAAAACAAAACCATCGAAAAAACAAGTTGTAATAACTTCTACCTTCATCATTATAATAATTGCTAACAAATATAACTTTTAAGCATTTTCAATCATAATAACCTAATGAAATAACTGAGAACTTGTTTGTGTGAAAACTACTGATGTTAAGGCCACACCTTTTTTATTTATTGGTTTACGAAAATTCCTACCCGATTTTTGCCAAATTGGAAAAAAAGTTTCCTTAACAGCCTGATTTTCTTTAGATAAGAATTTTTAAAAAGCTACCATGACATGAAAGTGAACAAGTATGAAAGCAATATTTCAATGGATTTTGAAGATATAAGAGGTTACAAACTTGCTGTTTTTTAGTTCCCAAGATGCTAAAAATATCCGTCCTCGGACACTAAACGAAGAAACGATTTGGCAAGGCCTGGCCAAACCAAATCGTTTTTTCGTTTAGCATCCATACTTAGGTCGAAAACATATCTAGCTATCCCGAGACAAAAAACAAAACCATCGAAAAAACAAGTTGTAACGACTTTTATCTTCATCATTATAATTATTGCTAACAAATATAACTTTTAAGCATTTTCAATCATAATAACCTAATGAAATAACTGAGAACTTGTTTGTGTGAAAACTACTGATGTTAAGGCCACACCTTTTTTATTTATTGGTTTACGAAAATTCCTACCCGATTTTTGCCAAATTGGAAAAAAAGTTTCCTTAACTGCCTGATTTTCTTTAGATAAGAATTTTTAAAAAGCTACCATGACATGAAAGTGAACAAGTATGAAAGCAATATTTCAATGGATTTTGAAGATATAAGAGGTTACAAACTTGCTGTTTTTTAGTTCCCAAGATGCTAAAAATATCCCTACTCAGACACTAAACGAAGAAACGATTTGGCAAGGCCTGGCCAAACCAAATCGTTTTTTCGTTTAGCATCCATACTTAGGTCGAAAACATATCTAGCTATCCCGAGACAAAAAACAAAACCATCGAAAAAACAAGTTGTAATAACTTCTACCTTCATCATTATAATAATTGCTAACAAATATAACTTTTAAGCATTTTCAATCATAATAACCTAATGAAATAACTGAGAACTTGTTTGTGTGAAAACTACTGATGTTAAGGCCACACCTTTTTTATTTATTGGTTTACGAAAATTCCTACCCGATTTTTGCCAAATTGGAAAAAAAGTTTCCTTAACAGCCTGATTTTCTTTAGATAAGAATTTTTAAAAAGCTACCATGACATGAAAGTGAACAAGTATGAAAGCAATATTTCAATGGATTTTGAAGATATAAGAGGTTACAAACTTGCTGTTTTTTAGTTCCCAAGATGCTAAAAATATCCGTCCTCGGACACTAAACGAAGAAACGATTTGGCAAGGCCTGGCCAAACCAAATCGTTTTTTCGTTTAGCATCCATACTTAGGTCGAAAACATATCTAGCTATCCCGAGACAAAAAACAAAACCATCGAAAAAACAAGTTGTAATAACTTCTACCTTCATCATTATAATTATTGCTAACAAATATATAACTTTTAAGCATTTTCAATCATAATAACCTAATGAAATAACTGAAAACTTGTTTGTGTGAAAACTACTGATGTTAAGGCCACACCTTTTTTATTTATTGGTTTACGAAAATCCCTACTCGATTTTTGCCAAATTGGAAAAAAAGTTTCCTTTAAAAACCTGATTTTCTTTCGAAAAGAATAAAAAAGGAAACTACCATGACATGACAGTGAACAAGTATGAAAGCAATATTTCAATGGATTTTGAAGATATAAGAGGTTACAAACTTTTTTTTTTAGTTCCCAAGACACTAATAATATCCGTCCTCAGTAGTTTGGACTGGCCAAACCAAATCGTTTTTTCGTTTAGCGTCCATACTTTGTTCGAAAACATATCTAGCTATCCCGAGACAAAAAACAAAACCATCGAAAAAATAAGTTGTAACGACTTCTATCTTCATCCTTATATTGCTAACAAATATGACTTTTAAGCATTTTCAATCATAATAACCTAATGAAATAACTGAGAACTAAATGTTTGTGTAAAAACTACTGATGTTATTAACTAGAAATGTGTCCATGGGACACTGGTGCTCCAATTGGAATATATACATATAAAAAGCAAAAATTACAAAGGCCTGTAACTACCATAAAATTTTACCCAACAAAAAATACATCCCGGAGTGGGGGGAACAAAAAAACTTGCAGAAACACTTTTATAAGGGGAAAATATTAATCTATTTTGAATTACAGTGACCTTAATTTAATATGAATCCTGAGTGGTCCCACTTTCATTCATATGCAGCACCTTTACGCTTGTAAGCAATATTCAATGCAGCAAGTTTCATCACAATATCTTATTGTAAATGAGCAGAAACTGATTTATAATTATTATTAATAATTTGTTTTATTATAAGCCTGATAACCTCCTTTCAAACGCTAACTAGTTTTTACAGAGACACAAATTGTGACAAGGTTTCATTAAGATTGAATTATTAGACCATGGTTAGTCGCTTTCAGCCAATCAACGCCTTGTATTTGCCAGGTATATATCTTATAGACAGCGTCTATTAAAATTAAGAACCTTGTTTACTAAAATCGAGAAGCTCCCCATTCAAATCGAGAAATCCGTGCCTCAATCAGCTGATTTTGTATATACTCAATACACTTAAAAGTGCTACACAGTTTATACGTTATTCACTACATTAAACTTTTGTCACCAGAATACTACAAATACACAAATACAAAGATTTTCAGTTGTTACAGCTTAACAAAGACAGCCTTTTAGAGTTTGGTTTGTGTTCTACCAGTAAAAAAATGAAAGCATCCAGGAACAATTGCGTTCAAATTCATTTAAGTGTGTTATTTTGGATCATCAAGTACACTTATAATAATTCAGTAAATGAAATCCGACAGACCACAGCAGTTCCCATTTGATGCAATTACTGTAAAACCATCGAGAATTTCGGTAAGATAAAGATTTCCGTGAATTACTTTGTAAAAGTTCCCTGACAAATATGTGGACTGATGCTTAGAGCGTGGATTGATACAATAAAGGATCAATAAATATCGATGGCTTAGTATTAGAAGGTCGTAACTACCAAATTGATATTTTGAGAAAACACGGAAAAACTGTCTGACATTACGTCTTAACTTATGGTAAAACAAACTTTTACAACTTTATTTTGGTCAACATGACAAGTTCAGTTTTTTATGAAAATGGGCACATAAGAAGCGCCTTGTGATGCTTATTCTAAATATGTATGAATCATAAAAGGTCGTAAGTGGCACTTACGACCTTCTAATTCTAAGCCATCGATATATATATTTGATTTGGAAACCCCCCAACTTGGAAACTGCAAGACCTCCAATCGTGCTATGTCTTGTCCTTGATCATGGATGTTCAGCAGCATAATACCAAACTTTAAGCGTATACTTAAATAGTTAAGTTAAATTGTGAAAAAAAAATTACAATTTAAATAATTCACTCCCGACACCTCATTCCTGATGGGATCCATTGTCGCCTGGTTTGGAGAGACATTTTATGCTATTTAATGCCAGGTGTCAGACAAAGATAATGTTAATCAAGTTTAGTTTTGAATGATACCTGGAGAAGATCACTGAATTTTAGTTACAGTCTTCCCGCACTGAATCTTTGTCTAACACAAAATACTTTTGATTAGCTTCACATCGTGAACGTATCAAACTCACATACACAGATATAAAATCTACGCGTTTGTAAGTTCCTTAACTTGGTGCACTTTTAATTGTTAATTGTGCTTAGTATGATAGATCACATAGTCTAAGTCAGATAGAAATCTTGTGGAGTCGCCTACACAGTATAGACACTCGCTGCGCTCGCATAAACGACTCCATTTGTTTTGCAAATATGATCTAATTTTAATAGATACAAAAATTGTGACAAAGTTTCTTCACTTGACTTCTAGTATTATAACGAGGTTTTTCTTCAACTTAACCGGGTGACACAAAGTTGGGGTATACATGTAGCAAGCAAATGAGAAAATAAGGTAATGTTTTAATTATAATTAGCTTATGATCTTGCACTGAAAATAAAGACAGCGAAATAACGTCAGTTCTGGTTAACCATCGGACTTGTCTGTACTGACGTTATTTCACTGTAGTTTATTATCAGTACAAGAACAAAGCTGGACATAATGAAAACTTAACCTAAATTTCTTGCACTGAAAATAAAGACAGCAAAATAACGTCAGTTCTGGTTAACCATCAGACATGTCTATACTGACGTTATTTCATTGTATTTTATTATTAGTACAAAATTAAAACATTTGCTAGGAATGTACCCCACTTTGTGTTGGAGAAGTTAAAAGTTGAAAGGATGGTTGAATGGCTGTACTGCTAAAAACAACCCATAAAATTTCATAACTAAATGATCTCACAAAAAGATCCAAATATGTTAATTTTGTACAGATACAATAGCTTGTGATAATAAAAAACATTGTAATATGATAGAGATGCTGTAATGCCAGGGCAGCAAGTGTCTATATCTATAGGCGACTCTACAAGTTTTCTATCTGGCTTAGACACGCTCAGTTAGCCTGGGACGTACAAATTAAGATTTAGTGCGGAATCACCCCATTAGACAAATTGAAGAAATTCTAAGAAGTGGTACACATTCATTAACCCAAAGTAAGTAAGTATAAGTTTATGATTAGACATGACGTTTGATGACTATTCTAAACATGACGTTTGATGACTACGAAGGTGGAAAAGAGCAGAGCAAATGTGAGTGTGAGTGAAAAATCAGTTTCAAATGTATGCATGTAGCTTTTTACTTTCTAACCTCAAATCTCCAATTATTGGTTCATTCACCATGGTAATGTTCTATTGAATCGCTTGTAATTGCACAAAATTGTAAATTAAAGCTCAAATTTAAATTCTTAATGATTGAGTATTGATCAATTTACACTAACAATTGTAACTGTATTAAATCATTAGTAAGAAGCATACTGTAACAAAACATAGTCCGGTTGTATTCGCTGAAGAGACAACAATAAGCAGAAGAGACAGCCGTGTGATACAAGAAATCCGGGGGAGTCATACCCTAGCTCTTAACGAAGAGATTCCTTGGTTCTTTAACGTGCCCGGTGTAAAGCACCGATACACGGGAGACACCTGGGTTTCCAACCAGTTCATCTTAAGTTGTGTAGGAAATACATTTTAACTTTTTTGCAATAAGTTACACAGAGTCCCCCATACATATTAACACAATTAACAGTCTATTGTTTTGTTGTTCACACCAGTCAATGTTAAGACAGCAAGCATAATTTGTCACTCTTGTAACTTACATGTGTTATTCGAAACAGTTGTCTCAAGCCAGATTAGATACATTGTTTATTTTTACTGGAATTTCATTGGTTAAAAAAATTCATTACTTATGTTTACTGAAACTTAATTGGTCAAAATTAATAACCAATCATTTTGTTAGAATAATTTACTTAGATTTTTTAGTCAATGGATAAATCAGTCGTAAATTAGGAATGAACTATAAACACCAAAGTTCTGATAAATTGGTGTAAGCTTAAGTCATCTGGTTTAAAAGCTAAAAAGTTATAGTTATACTGAATTGAATTTAATATCATTGGAACTGTTTATACATGCAAAGAAATAAATGAAGAAAACGTGAAATGAGATTTGTCCTTGAATGATAGTTTATGATATACTGTAAAATCATTAATTTTCATGGGGGATTAAATTTTGTGGATTTCGTGGTTCATCTTCGACCACGAAATTAAATCCCATCGAACAATATTTTTGACCCTTGTATTTATTACCTGAAATGCAAAATCCATGAATTAACGTCCCATCGAAATGGTCTTTTTTACCAAACCATGATATTTCATCCCATCGAAATTAAATGATTTTACAGTAGTTGACAAAAATCAACCTTGGAGTTATTTCTATCAAATGCAATATACATTGTAACATTGGACGAACTGCACATAGATGCATACACTGGAGATGCTACAATAAAAGTATACATTGGAGAACTTTATGGATTATACAACTTTATAAGTACATCAACCATCACTGATGTACACTTTGGACAGAATCATAACAATCAATGTAACGCACATCATTGTATCATTGTGGAGAACACTGTGCAACAGGAGGTTTGTGGTACATGACGATACCGCGAGGTTACACAATAGCGGTTATCGGCTCACAACATCATCACACAAAGCGAGTATTGCCCGTCACACAAAGCGCCTCAGTCAACGCCACTGCACAACCTTCAGTGACAAATGTTTGCAGAACAATTATAAAGTTAAAAAGCTAATTGGAAAATATACATTTTAAAAATGTAAAAAGACTGTGAGCGCTTAAATTGTTTTATTTAGCCAAAATAAAAAAAAAAGTATTCAGAAGTAAAATTTCAGTTAACTTCATTAATACATATGGAATGCAAGTAATAGGTTCACAGTGACGTCAAAGTTAGAACGTCATACCACAGATTAATTTTTCTCAATCTTAAATGTTTGTTCATTATATTCAATATTGTTATGATATCATTTAATTTTTTTTGATACACAATTGCGAACCCATCACAGTCCGATGCACCATAAAAAAGCTTTCTGATATAAACAGCTAACTCACATGGTAAGAAACAACTAGCCCGTGTATGTATGCTATATATTGCGAAAAGAATAAAACCCCTTTAATTCATGGCATAGTAGATATGGAGGATCTAAACCCGCTGATGTCCCAAACATCATTTGTTGATACCGGTTCTTTAATTTAAAGACACATTACTTTATGCCCGTATGTGCAGTTTAGAGGCTTAAATTTTATTTTGACGACATACCGGTCAGAATAGCATGCGAGGCGACATACCAGTCAGAACTATAGCATGCGCGGCTATTCTGCGGATGTATTTTCTCCTGATGTCGCAATTCTTGCACGTTTATATTTTTGTGTGACTATTCAGACATGCATATTTCTTGCACAAATGATAAGTTTAATGAAAATCAAATGAATGAATCACAGCGCTTTTTATGGGTTGTGCCACATTTGCGTACATGAATTGGTTAATGAAAAAAATATGCATAATATACATATCCGTATACTTTTCCCTCATGATTTCGATGAACAATAAATTTAGAAAGATAACTACAAAAGTCATTATCATGCAACGTCAAATAAGAAACTTATGAGCAAAGTACACAATATATTATGTGACTGGGACAAACATCGCATGTGACATATGATAGCCTATGAATTTCTACATAGTAATACAATATTACTACACAAACTTAAAAAATGTACGTATAATGAAAGTAGCAAGAATCCAGAATAAAAATGTACTGTAAATCTGGTAATATTCGCGGTGGTTTAACTTTGGCTAATTTTCGTGATTGGCCCTCATCGCGAATTTCATCCTTTTGCATAATTATCATTTCACTACATAAGATGTATTTGATTTTTTTCTGAAATTCAGGCAAATTCAAACATTTAATTTAATCACACATAATAATTTACCGGTATGTGGACGAAGCGATTCTACAATTTAATGTCAACATTCAATTAAGTCCAGTGGTTGACGTAGTATGTAAAATAAAATTATTCATTTTTTCGATATACATGACGATAATCTTCTCAACAAACCTGAATTCATTAACAGCTTGTTTACTGATCGAGAAGATAACAATAGGGGACACATATTACAAGACGCCCTATTTACAAACACATGTATAACTCCAACGCGATATTCTGCAATGTCAATATAGACAGAAATCACTGACCATTACATCGATTCAGGGAGAGCAGAAGTTTATTTTACCTGCTCACTTCTATTCACCAATAAATTAAAATAACAGTATAGCTTGGCCACATTGACATGAGTCTGACCTATTGACTAGCATAATTTAACAGTCGATATATTGTCTACGTTTACAACGCCGAGTGTTCGTTTTCATACATGGGGAGTATCACGAAGACGCTCGAGATGTAATACAAACACAAATCTGAAATACTGATATTGCAAGATTTGCTTACGGAAATTGATATATTCAAAGTAAGGACCTTGTAATGTATTCTTGCATAAAGATCATGCTCAGGTCAAAATAGCCAAGCTATACACATTGAAAAGATAATCCCTTTTCCGATATCCTTATGTTGTTATACCTGATTTGCCAGTTTACTTTAGGTGGCACAGGTCCCAATACCGCTTAGAGTTATACCTGTGAAATTCCACTGACCACTGTATAACCCAAAATAAGTAAGTATAAGTTTATGATTAGACATATCGTTTGATGACTACGAAGGTGGAAAAGAGCAGAGCAAGTGTGAGTGTGAGTGAAAAATGTATGCATTACTTTACTTTCAAACCTAAATTCCTCAATCAATGGTCCATTCACCATGTCTAAGTTTTATCAAAGCACTTGTTATTGCACAAAATTGTAAATTTAAGCTCAAATTTAAATTCTGAATGATTCAGTAAGTAAGTATTGACCAATTTACACTAACAGTTGTAACTGTATTAACTCATTAGTAAGAAGCATACGGTACTTGAACAAAACATAGTACAGTTGTATTCGCTGAAGAGACAGCATTTTGCTGAAGAAAAAGCCTTGTGATACAAGAAATCCGGGTGTGTCATACCCTAGCTCTTAACGAAGAGATTCCTTGGTTCTTTAACGTGCCCGGTGTAAAGCACCGATACACGAGAGACATGCACTTGGGTTTCCAACCAGTTCATCTCAAGTTGTGTAGGAAACACATTTTAACTTTCTTGCAATAAGTTACACAGAGTCCCCCATACATATTAATACAATTAACAGTAACTTTCAACTTTTGTATCTACTGTATTTCCTCGAATTAGCATCCCCCCCTCTAATTAACGCCGCTCCCCCCCATCGATTTTTGAAAAAAATCTCACCTTCAATAATTGGTCCTACAATAATTCAATAAAAGTATCCACACAAATCCAGAATAACAGTCAGTCATGATAATCCATTCAAACGAACAATTACCACCAAGTAATTATATACTGGTATGTAAAGCATAGCCTACAAGTTTATTAGCCACTTTTGCAAGTCTTAATTCAGTACAATGGGCAAAAAAACAAAGTATGGTATTTTTAAGAAGGGGAAGTAATTCGTATTGGTTAAGGTAACGGTAAGTGCCGTACTGTAGGGTACCGTTCCGTGGGGGGCGTTTATACAAGATCTGACTGTGTATGGAATTATTTTTTCATTAAATGCATTGCGACTGAAAATCGGGAATATAAAGTAATTTACAGTATTCTCTGCAGAGCCTATCCTGTTCTCTATTTGATACTATAAATCCAAACATTAATTGTTCCAGCCATCAAACTAGACTAGCAAAGGTTAAATGAATCACGCAATTTTTTGACTAAAAACTGCTAATCTTGTCACGTATAATTAAATGTATTCTTCAAACTTAGCAGAACATACTATAGGGTAATTTCTAGTGCGCCCAGGATAACATGATATTTACAAATATTAACTGGATTGGTCTACTGTGGCAGAATTGGTTTCTTGAATAAACACAATTATATACTATAGCTTGACCACATGATACTGAGATTCTTTGCATAATTTGTTAAAATCCGGAAAATCCGAAGTTATTTAAACATACACTTATAATTATAGCTGGCCTTATACGGAGATAACGGTATATTATAATATATAAACATAAGAATCAAATACAGCCGAGTATAGACTATAGGCTGACTAGCTTACAGACTTTGATGAGTCTCAGTTTAATCTGGTCAAGCTATATTAAATAAAATACTGATAAAGTGTTCTGAGACTTGATATTTCCACCTATATGACTTATACTAAATTTTCCTGCCTTTTTTGTTACCTGGGCGAACTGTTACCACAAACTGTCAAAGGCAGTTTATATGCATTATTATAATCATTGTTTATGGCACATGTAGACGGTTAAAATTCATCTCATACAATTTGCAGTGTTATTTGGACTATTCCATTACAATGTTCAATGTATTTGAATATAATTTACAGTAACATAACATTTACACTATATGATGGGGTTGAAATTAGTAATCCTATTTTACTTATTACCATATTACCATACTGCATCTAATGTTAATAGGTTTTTTCTACTATCGTTGGCTGTCGGTGTAAATATTGATGACGGGTAGGTCGTAAATTATGCTTGCGGAAATGTTGACGTAAATTTGCAACAAACCAGACTTAACCACTTATACAGTAAGATCAATGACAACAAGAGATGTTCAATAGTAATTCAAAATAATAACTGTTCAGATAACTTGAACTCTGCCTGGAAAACCACAACAAGAGAATGTTATTCTGTTGTTTATACCTATCGAGTGATGGTACACTCAACAAGAGGGCCAACAGACCCTAGGTTGCTCACCTGTTGTAGAACAAGGCACCTATGAAATTATTTGCAACTTCTAAGAATTAAGAAAATTCAGCCTGAGATTTATTGCTTGTACATGCAACAACCTATCTATTTACATTAGATAACTCATAATGTCACATAAGGCCACATCTGTTAGCCAACACAAGGTTTTCTATGATTAGACACAGTGACCAAGTTTTTCATTCCGAATGATCCAATATCAAACTTGACCACAAGGTCTTGTTGACATAGTTATTGTGACCAAGTTTCATAAAGACAAACCTAAAATTGTGATGTCAAGTGAGTGCACAAGGTTAACATAGTTTTTTACCCGGATGACACCATATAATGTGGCCTAGATTATGTTTACATAATCATTGAGACCATTTTTGAAAATTGTGACCTCTAGTATCTAAACATGCAAATTGTTGACAGACAAAGACGGACAGACTACGGACGAAAAGTGACCACATAAAAAGCTCACACTGTCACTTAGTGAGAAGTGAGCAAACATAAGTTATAAGTACACACCCCGGCTTCAGCCAATAAGTTTTCAAAACCTTCGAAGGTGTGTACTTATAACTGTTGTTGAGTGTATTTGCATATGCACAGTTGAGACAATTCACATGATGAGTATATATGCGTCTTAACAAATTCCAACTTGAAGACCTAGTCCACACAGGCTGCCAATGGGCAGCTGATTATTTTGTTAGCAGATTACCAAAAGTTTGGTATGTTATTCATGACATGCAAGCAATTACCAAATTGTTAGTGAAACTAGAAACAACACATGAAACCAGCATGCACAATCCTACTGATTGAAAACAGTAAGATAATAAGTTACTTCTCTAATCATGCTGTAGGTATCTGTCCATGTAAGGATATGACATACTGATTTAGTGGTTCATCCAGACATCCATCAGCTCATCTGTAAAGCAAGACAACAATTCATTTCTTGAAACCCAAACAGTGGAGGGTATACATTAAAGGGACAAAACTCCATTTCAATGATAAAAACATGTTTTTGAAGACGTTTTAATCACAAAACTATGTTTAATGAATACATAAAGTATTCTTACAATTTACATTACGATCAAAGGCCCTATTGATGAAAACTACCAAACATGTTTTACTGTCCGATAATAAGGTAACGGCTTTTCTTGGCATTTAAACACCATCATATGCTACACAACGTTGAATACATATTTTAATGCGTTAGTCACACAATAGATTTTTGGTTTTTAAATTAAATAAACCGACGTTATGCGATTAATTTTCTTCTAGATGAAAAAGTCTAGATTTGTATATAAATGTTTAAGGTAGGTCAAGCCAAACACATGCGATTTAAAGAGAGCTTTTTGATAAATTTTGCAATTTACTAACTGGAGTTGAGTCCCTTTAACCTCTGTTCTTACCATGGTTACATAGATACCAGCTTACAAGTAAGATTCAAAATCTTAACATTAATATTCTTAGTCCAAAAATGGGCTTAATTTTGCAAAATCTCAAATAACAGTAAGTTACAGGACCTGTCCCTTTCAGCTTAGATATTCAAAGTGAACATCTGTGTGAAGTTTCAAACCATTCTGTCAAGGGGTTACAACCGTTACACAGATTACAGCTTACGTGCAAAATCTTAACATTAATATGCTAAGTCCGAAAAGGGGCATAATTCTGCAAAAACATTAATCACAGTTATGGGAGCTGTTCCTATGATCTTAGATATTCACATTGAACAAGTGTGTGAAGTTTCAAACAATTCCCTTCAGTGGTTACAGAGATACCAGCTTTAATACACACAAAGTCTTAACATTAATATTCTTAATATTCT
Organism: Spisula subtruncata; assembly: GCA_963678985.1. NCBI lineage: Eukaryota > Metazoa > Mollusca > Bivalvia > Venerida > Mactridae > Spisula > Spisula subtruncata. The sequence continues at coordinate 3,250,292 of OY787676.1, forward strand.
AAAATGGGCTGATATAGTATATGTCATACTTACATATTACAGGTTTAGTGGTTTATTTCAGCATTTGAGATTCAATCTTACAATCATCCATCAGCTCATCTGTAAAACAAGGCAACAATTAATTTCTTGAAACCCAAACAGTGGAGGGGTAACATTAACCTCTGTACTTACCATGGTTACACAGCTTACAAGTTACATACAAATGGTGGTTCTCTGGTGGAAAAAACTTGATAAACATGTAAAATACTCTGTCTCTATGATCTTTATTCTTATACCACAAACATGTAGTATATAAATGTAAATTTGTTCTTTGTTTTATAGATTAATAATTTCTATGAAAGAAAAATATAAGTTTTCAACAACAAAAAAGTTTCGGTTTTTTTTCGTTTTCAACGATACAGTTACCTGTGGTTCCATAAAGAGGCATAAAAACGTAACATGATGTTCTCAGTGATGTAAAAGGACTGAACATGAAGCAGCATGCATGATGATAACAACAAAATAATTGACTGATTGACAAGACATCTCAAAACTCTTGTCCTTCTATATGACTAGAAAATAGAAACACGTAGATTTTACACACCATTTCATTTGCAAGTCGTTCCTTTCCACTATAGTACCGATGTAGTATGTTCACCATCGCCCATAAACCTTGGAACTCATTCATTTCATAACAACCGTATATCATGCACATTTTAAATTTCTTCAACACGCTAGGAAAATGTCAACACATTTAAGATACCTGTGACGTCACGTACGCACAGGTTAACACACAAACAACGCCCCCTGATTACACGCGAAAATATATAGTAATATGGACACACACCGGTTAATCCAGACAATACTTATATTAGTGAATACATGTCTACGGATTACCACAACGAGAACTTATAACAGTAAATTAGACAAACACGAGTTTATCCATAGGTTCGGATAAATAGATTGGTCACTTTACATTCACATTTCAAATATTACACAATTAAGTCACGGGCACGCGGTCAGGGTCATAGTCTTAGATCTATGGAAAATCGAGCGTGCACGATTTTTAAGTTACCAATTTTGCAACAGAACAACAGTTACTCAACAGTCCTGTGATAATTACAAAATAAATGTTGCCCTAGTTCATTATATTACTTATAGACTGTTAAATAATCCTTACTAAACCCACCATTAAGGTTAAGAAAAAAGATATTTCAGGGCTCACAGATAGGCTTAGAATGCACTAGAGTCATACATTGTTTTGAACAAAAATCCCGGGGCAGTTACCCCCGGAACCCCTACTTATGTAATGACTTTATGCTTTATATTTCTCCTTTCTGCCCATTTTCATGGTTTATTGATATTTATTTGATAATAAGTATGCATTAAAGGAAGGAATTGCGATGCTAGCAAAACACACGAAAGATCTGCCATGATTCCTTTGGCTAGTGTCGTTTGGGGCGCACCACTGTCAAGTAAGAACTATGGTATAGACGTAACGCACATAACTTGAACCACTCCGTAAAGATCGATTGTTGCCGTTTATCAAGTCAACACTGAATAATATCCGACGATTAAAGCATTATTATATGTAATAACCCATAGAATGATATAAGTTCCGTGTAAATTACAGTTTTCCCGGTTCCTTGCTGACGACAACTACTTTTGAAATGAAAATAAAAAGCAACAAAGATAACATTTGACTGAAAAATGACTTGTCACAACGTTGCGTTTTTTGCGGGAGAAGTTAATTTAAGGCATGATATTTTAGCGATACTTATAGACTCTTTATCGTAAAGAGAACAACAGAAGAAAAGAGTCGTATGACACGTTAATGTTGAAATTTACATATGTACAGTCAACTATGGCCGTTATTCTAAACCATTTACTGCAAAGGCTTTCAAAACAGAAAAAATGTCAATATACGTTTTCATCGATGTTTACATAAATAATTTTGATTTTAAATCGGGATGCAAAACAACATGTGACTTGATCATTAACTGAATATTACGCGCAAATGATAAAAATCGTACATTGTGAATATTAGATAAGTTTGTATGCAAAAGCAGGAATATGTTTTCAAGCTATACACATATATCTACTGTCCATACACATTAAATCTGCCATTGTGTTAAATTTTAAATCATAATATTTACAATGTTTATTCAAAGATTGTAAAATGTATTTGCAAAACAGCCCGTCGACTGATTACGTGATGTTCTTGATGCTGCCCACTAAGACCTGACGATGAACACATACCTACAAAAGTGGATTCAATGATAGGACCAAGCGTTTCAACGATTAAACAGTTGAAAATGACGTGGATGGTGGAGTTTGAAAGAAAGTTCGAAATTCTATGCTAAAATCACTGGTACGGAGCGATGTCAAAGCGTAACGCAAGTCCAGACGACAGCCTGCTATAGACTCCTCGCGAAAATACCATAGAAACTTTGCACATCAGACAGCACGCTTTTGAGTGCGTCTTCTTTACAACGATTTACCCCTCTTATAACGTTTTACTTGATGCGATCGTTCAACACATCGACATATAAGTATTTGTTCTAACTGATTACGCTAAAAAATATAATTAAACGCGTGTAGTAAGTTTATATTTATACCTGAAGTAGTCATGTTTTGCGAAAAATTATAGAAAATGCTAATTATGTTTAATATATCGCAATATGAATAGCACAAATGAGTTATTATAACCAGATAATGTTCTATAAGAACTATCTTTGCTATAATACTTGTATTGATAAACGTACATGTCTCACAGGCCGTAAAATGTGAAGCTGTTGATTTTTTGGGAATGTCTTGCACTCTAAACGACTTAAAATATTTTGTCATGGTCTCTAAACGAAAGTGATATAGATAATAGACGACATTCTCAAGAAGGAAATCTCTTACGAATATGGAGATTCGGTTGACGTAAGTGGCATGAATGTCGGCTCATTTATGGATGTAACGACGACAGACATTTCTGAACCACAGATGTTCAGTACGCCTGTAAAGAAAGTTCTCCTGTAAGTATTTTCATTCCCCGCCCATCAGCATTTGTTCTATGACATTAAGACTACCTATATATCATCCTGGTAACAGACACAATTTGCCTGGGATCAGACCCGTATTTTACTGCTCAAGATGCGGATACTCCAACCATTCTGTCGTCGACTTTTAATAACAGGTGTTGTAGAACTACTTTTTACGTTCTATCTTAACACACAGTGTTAATGATAACCAAAGATAGTCCATTTAATAAGTAATACCAATGAGGGAACTATCCCGTTAACTGGTGTAAATATCTTATACCCAGTCAAACCTATATAAACATCGCTTACCTGCTCGTTAGTTCAAAATGTTAAGGCGTTTATACAAAACCTGATGAATATTGTGATATGTAGGTAGTCTTAATGTCATAGAACAAATGCTGATGGGACATAGAATGAAAATACTTGCAGGAGAACTTTTGTTAAACTTATGTAGTCATCAAACTAAATCGTAATGATAGTCAACAAGAGTTGTTGCATATGTTTTTTCTGATTCGATAAGTACTAGGAGTACTATCCGAGTTAACCTTGATTCGATAAGTACTATGAGTACTATCCGAGTTAACCTTGATTCGATAATACTAGGAGTACTATCCGAGTTAACCTTGATTCGATAAGTACTAGGAGTACTATCCGAGTTAACCTTCACATGTAGACGAAGTGTTGTCAATGTCATTGAATACCTTGTTGTGAACTGAGTTCGAACTGTTGTTTACTTTACACATCTTTTTTATTGGACTTGTGCCACATTGTTGTATAGGAATGTTAAGTTTTCCTGTCTCCTGATTCAGAGGGGGGAATCACGTGATGGTTGCATTTCGGTTTTTCTAATGGCGGCGCCCATGTCAAACAGGTAATTTGCTGTTTTCTGTCGTTTTCTTCGATATGTCAACATATTATACTGACCATGTTCTGGCCAACAACGTCCGGTTTCCATTGATATCTTGCTTTTGGCTGTAGGTGCCGTAGTTTTTGTGTTTACCCTGTGCACAATTTCGAATCGATGACTTTCTGTTATGAAAATCCCGAATGCATTGGGTCTTAACGCAAAAAAGTCACGTTTTTTGGGTCAAATACTGAATTTATCCAGATTATAATCGATCATATATGTTCTCATTGCACAACATAGTATCTGTGTCCTATCTGTTCAGCATTAAGAGGCATTTTTACGATTTTATTCGAATAAATGAATAATGATTGCATTGGGAAACATATTGTTTCATGGTTGCATTGAGTACCAATCAATACCACATAATCGAGAAGTTATACATGCGATGTTTACTGTTGTCATTTAAAATATTTAATAATAAAAATATAATTTATAATACTTACATTGAAGTGCTATGTCAAATGATATATCATATACATGTAGTCGGTCTTTTCCATACAATTTATAAGACATTACTGTAGCATGCATTCAGTGCTGTATTAATTATACATATTATCTTATTTTCAGCTTCTAAAGACATGTCGAGAAAGAAAAGTAACCTTCGACCGTATATTTGTCACTGTAGCGAGCTAGGCAGACGACACTCAAACAAGAACACCAATCAAACGCAAGATCGGGAAAACGAAAGCTAGAAAAAACACTGTTTAGTCACCATTCAAAGCAGCACATCTTCATCTGAAGTCGCCTTGTGATAAAGGTCTAAATCTCTTAGAACCTTATTTTGTTCCAATAATGAGTTCACCAAATGAAAGTGAATACAATGTCTCTGAGGAAGTCAGCAATGAATCCGGGAACTATAATGTAAAATTACTGGCAGATGGTGCATGATTTAAAGTCTAAGAGGAGCAACCTTTGCAAAATGAGTATTTTGTTCACCACACAATTCGTTAAATACGATACATGGTCTACTATTTAGACATACTTATGTTCTAAATAATGTGACTTTAAAGCATCGGTACTATAACCAAATGGAAGAAAATCCAAGTACAGCCAAGATTATACGTGTATGCCCAGAAGTCAAAACACATTGTATTGGTACAACTATAGTAAGAGTATTGAACAAAAATTGAGGTACATGGAGAAGACGAAGTGGTTTTAGAAACTGGATTGGAGGATATTTGGGCAACGTTTCGTAAATTGTATTGATGGTTTCAAGAACCATTGAAAAAGTGTCTGCAAATGGCCGATAGGGGCATTTCAGCTCCGAGTCATTTGTAATAAACTTTGTCGTTCCTGATATACATACACGTATTGAGCTATTTTATCAATAAATAAAAGGACACCCTTTTTAAAGACATATTTTTATTGTTTATGAAAAATTGGTAATTTTTATTTGTTTTGAAAATATTATTAGAAACACGTCCTGTGTTATTAAAAACTGAAAACCAATAATGTGAACCATACGCATGCTTTATCATTCAATAAATTACAGAAACAATATGTAAAAGGAAATCACACTGTACTAATACACAAGGTCCAAAGTAAGTCTCACTATACTTAGATTCATGACGTGACTGTGTTAATGTTAAAGCATACAAAATTGGATTGATGTTACAGTGAGACAAACCATATGGTATGAGACATCATGAATGTTTGACTTTAAAAAGCAAAAGTAAATGTGTGCCCACAACTGTAAGTATTTGATTCTTTTAACGAGACTTTCTCGACGCTCAAGTCTAGAATGAACAACATCATGTCTAACTCCACACATGCTGTCTAAATCCCCGGGGATGGGACACGTAATCTTGTAGTAATTCCCGAGTCTTGGAACCGGACCGAAGTCTATTTCCAGGGACTTGGAGTCGATATGGTTGTCAAATTCCCCGCCTGTTGGGAAGAGTCGTCTGCCTATTTTCCCCTTTATGTATACTAGTGCATCTTCGTCACATACAACATAGATCTAGTATGTCCACACTGATTACTAGTAATTTAGATCAAATATTTTGGTGAACCAAAATAAAGAAATTCAAATGCAATTCAAGTTTTCAGTATTAAACGATTCCTCGTGCGCTATTCCAGGGACCCTGTTATTAATTACTAAATGTTGATATAACCCTATGTCGCTCATCGTAGCTAAATGTGAAAAGTGGGCAAAGACATACGCGTTGATCATAATTCATAAGTAACTTACACATACAACAAATTTTCGGACGACGAGGCGTAGAACAACTAACGACTATGTACAAGTACTCATACTGGGCATTTATTTTGTGCACAAGTGAGCTAAAAAGAAATTACAGATTATGCAATATTAAAACAATATCAAAGAACGAGATCAAACTAACAATCTATCAAAAGTTTACTCATATATGCTTAGTTTCACGTTTATGTCTGTACGGTACGCTGACAGCTTTTGCTACACAATGTGCTCCTTTTCACCCTTGTCACGTACTGAATGCCGTTCTTGGATTAAATTCGAAACTACAGGAGTCGCATTTAATGAAATTGTATGTTCAGTCTCTTCATTGTGAACGAGCGAAGTTTGCCATTGTGCCTGTTGTCGAGTTTTAGCTTATTAAAATAGTGACTATGATATACCGGTTCAACAGTCTGATCGTCGTTGTCATCATCGCACAATGGTTCAAACCCCAACTCACATATGTTCGTCTACTGCTAGTAGTTTCACATTATAGTTCCCGGATTCATTGCTGACTTCCTCAGAGACATTGTATTCACTTTTATTTGGTGAACTCATTATTGGAAACAAAATAAGGTTCTAAGCGATTTAGACCGTTATCACAAGGCGACTTCAGATAAAGATGTGCTGCTTTGAATGGTGACTAAACAGTGTTTTTTCTAGCTTTCGTTTTCCCGATCTTGTGTTTGATTGGTGTTCTTGTTGGAGTGCCGTCTACCTAGTTCGCTACTGTGTCAAAAGGTCGAAGGTTACTTTTCTCGACATGTCTTTAGAAACTGGAAATAAGATAATATGCATAATTAATACAACACTGAATGCATGCTACAGGAATGTCTTATAAATTGTATGGAAAAGACCGATTACCTGTATACATATGATATATTATTTGACAAAGCACTCCAATGTAAGTATTATATATTATATTTTTATTATTAAATATTTTAAATTACAACAGTAAACATCGCATGTATAACTTCTCGATTATGTGGTACTGCTTGGTACTCAATGCAACCATGAAAAATATGTTTCCCAATGCAATCATTATTCATTAATTCGAATAAAATCGTACAATTGCCTCTTAATGCTGAACAGATAGGACACAGATACTATGTTGTGCAATGAGAACACATACGATCGATTATAATCTGGATGAATCCAGTATTTGACAAAAAACGTGACTTTTTTGCGGTAAGACTCAATGCAATCGCGATTTTCATAACAGAAAGTCCTCGATTCGAAATTGTGCACAGGGTAAACACAAACACTACGGCACCTACAGTCAAAAGCAAGTTATCAATGGAAACCGGACGTTGTTGGTCAGAACATGGTCAGTGTAATATGTTAACACATCGAAGAAAAAAGACAGAAAACAGCAAATTACCTGTTTGACATGGGCGCCGCCATTAGAAAAACCGAAATGCAACCATCACGTGATCCCCCCTCTGTGATTAATATACACTGATTTCGGATCACAGTTTAACTCACTTCCTATAATTTTAAAACAACATATTTTGTATTTTAGTTTGTCCTCTGATTTGAAGAAATAAAGATAAGAAATCTTCTCATCGTCGTGACTTCGCATGCAGTGCCTTATTGCTGAATTTTCACTCTCACTGCACACTTCACAAAAGCTGCATTTGAACTTGTGTTCCAAAAAAGTAAAATCATAACTAGTATTAATGATAATAAGAGGTGATGATTTCACTACAATATTCCACTCGGCTAAACAAAACATTTGTAAGGTATATTTTGTAACAGAGATGAGTGGCCATTTCAAACGAGATAGCACATAACCAGTCAACGTATGAAGCAGGCGCAGCTAAATTGAGCAGGGATACATGCCATTATATTAGAAAAAATGTGTTTAAAAAGATGCGTACGGCACATTCCATTGAACATTTTATGTATTTCTATGTGTAACAATCAAATGATCATTCAATTGAGAGCGCCAATCTCCATATTAAGGCAATTACAAATGCTAGGTCCAGTGGCCGAAAAAAACCCACAAAATACGTATATGACCTATTGGGTCTTATTAACTAAAAAAGCCACATATTTGTATCCAAGTGTGAATGTGATATAGAGATGCATGTACTATTAATAATGTTTTAATAGTCAAATAACGCCAAGCCATTATAATTGTTGATAATATGTAGTTGCTGCAGATTGATATTTTGATTTGTGTGTGTATGTAACATGTCCGTTAGTACTTTGAAGAAATAGTGAATTCATACTCAAGTTAAAATCACCCGATAACACATACAAGACTTCCTTACCATTTTCTGTTTCTCTCGATCTCGTCATAACAACGTGTATGCCAGAAATAATGCAAACTCTGTACTCCGAAAGAAATGTATTTTATAAAGGTTTCGTTTAGAGATCACGACACCGTACTTGGACTTCGTATGCAGACCATGACACCGTCTGATCGAAACTATGACATGTATGAATTTTATTTTTTGGAAATAATTTGTTATAAGGTGATTATTTTGCATGGTATTACAAGCATGTCAGTTATTGGTATTGTATTGACTATTCAAATGGTATATTTCATATATTAAGATAACATATAAGCCTTTATTTAAAGATATTATGTTTCCGCTGATTACACCATACTAATAACGAAACAAAATCAAAGTATTAAGCATTTAGAATGCTTAATGGGTACATTGATACATAGGATAATCATTTACTGTTGAACATTATCTTTGTTTCCATAAAAACATAAGAAATAAGTGAAAATACCCTTCAAACCTGTTTTACCCGCCCCAAGGTACTAAGAAGTATTGGCTATTGTCTGAAAGAGTCTATAACAGGCTGTCGTCTGGACTTGCGTTACGCTTTGACATCGCTCCGTACCAGTGAAAATGAGAAATATCAAATAAAAACCCTTAAAAATTCCACTTAGTTATGATAATAACATGAACATGCTAACATGTGAGAAAAGTTCACAGTGTCTACCCGTATCGGCATCCTCCTTGTACAAAACAATAGTTTTTGACGACACAAGTCGACGAGACAGGTACGAAAACCAACGATTTGACCAAACATTGTGGGGAGCGGTGGCCTAGAGGTAGGGTGCGCGCTTCGGGATCGAGAGGTCCCGGGTTCGATCCCCCTCTGGACCACTGGTTAAAATCTCTGAGCAAGACCCGCAGCTCCACTCCACCATGGTGTAAAATGGTACCTGTGACTGAGGTGAGGGCAGTGTCTATTCCTGGGCGCCGCAGATCGATGTTGGCTGCCACACCACAGGAGAGAAATAGTCTCCCCAGGGAGACACGAGTGTAGGTTTCCATATGTAGCCCAATGACCAGGGGAGTTAAAATGTCTAGCGGCCTAATAGCTGAACAGAGCCCTAGAAAATTGGTAACTTAAACATACAGAAAGTCCTTGAACCAATCTGGCCTATAAATGCTTTAAATAATGCAGCTTTCATCAAATAACGTTAAAAACAGCATACTTTCCGTTTCGTTGTAGCACCGGAACCCTGTCTGTTCTGGCACCGGCACCCTCTCTGTGCTAACCATTGATTCCCGTGCCAATCAGGTGAAACAAGCAGAGAGGATGCCGGTGCCACAACAAAACCGAAAGTAGTTTCTTACGTAATTTGATACGACACAACGTGTTGCAGATAGAGTGCCAATACGGGTAGGGGAAACTGTGGCAAGTCAGAACGGACATTTCTTTTAACAAGACGTTCTCACAAATTCTGCAATTATACACATTAAATACGTATATTTTATCACGCATAGAATCTACTCACAGAATATAGACTTCATAGACTGAACGATTGGTTATCATAATATGAGCATCCAAATTGACGGGGCAAATCGGAACACGTTCGGGGGTAAGATGATACAATACATTACTAGTATTCATACATTGTCCTATCGTGTATCAACTCCCACCGGACAGGTACCTATTCACTGTAGCAGTAGATACTTACCACAACAAAATACAACAATCCCTGACGTATTCGGATACTCACCACTACGGAACTCCAGTAAATCCACCCTCTTAATTGACTCAAAGCATTTGCATGAATATAATTCTTAATGTAACCACTGGTTACATTAAGAATTATATTCATGCACATGCTTTGAGTGATTAAAATTAACAATTAAAGTCTTTGAATATACTGATAAAGATCTCATTCAAGCTGCATTGTTTTGCATTTGAAAATATCTTTCCAACGACATATTTTATGTTATAGTTCAATTGAAAGAAGAAAATGACCTATCCTTGCGTTGTAGATCTATACCGACTATGTAGAATGATGGAGATTATTCGTGTTCGACTGTTTCTGTTACCCTTCCTGTCACATGTGTTAATATATTTTTGTCTGCTAATTGGATTTAAATGTCCATTTGATTTTATGCGAACTTCATGTGCGAGGGTGTATCAAAAAGTGCATGCACTGATCTGTTCAGTTAGCTAGGTTATTCAGACTTTGGATAGGTGAAGTTTTTATGTTTTCTGTGCTCGGTTTGTTTTAGTTGAGAGCTTCCTGTCAGAAATTCTCTAGTATTTTGGTAACTTTAAGCCATCACATCAAGACTCTCCTGTTGTCCACCTCTCCTCGCATTTAAATACCGGGTGGTACCCACAAAGAATCTTAAGGGAAACCTTAGAATTTTCTCCAAATCTTATAATTTCCTTTTAAAAGTGTTTCAGTTAAACATGAACATCAAGATTATCAACATTTTGCTTTGTTTTGAAAAGTTATGTCAAGCACTACACTGATCACCAAGAAACTATTGGTTATTATTAGTTTCTTGCAAATTATGGACAGTTAAAATTTAAGTTTTCCCTTAAAGGTCAAATACGAAAGAAATTCTTAATTTAACTATAGTAACACATTTACATAGATATATGTCATATAAAAGACATGGCCTACTTGTAATCCATATAATTGCAATATTTAAGATGGTTTATAACGATAAAGTTGACGATAATAAAATTACTACGTAAATCCAACCTGGTTGTCTCCCTTGATTTTTAGACCGTGTGACGTCATTTTGGACATAAGTGGAACTGTTCCTCTTCAGTTTAACTAAATTTGAATTGGTCCTGTCGAGTTTTTATCGGATTTAATTCATGATCAGTGACGGAAATTACTATAATGTGGTATGTTCTAAGCATTGTATTTGTTGTCATTGCAATCACGTTTTAATTCCCTTCAATATTTAAGAAACAAAACAACGACCACATACCGATGTGGACATTACTGACTTCAACTGCTGGGCGTGTTATACATTACAAACGCAGCAGTGCAAACTGCGCGCTACAGGGGGTATAAATATCACGCTGTTTATACACTTGACACGTGTGTGTATACATCGGTGATTGATTTTGAATATATATACATGTATATGTATATATATAGCTGTCACTATTTTGTATATTTATGTGTAAGTTTTGTAACAGACCATAAGTAAAACATTCCGTATGAGGGAAAAAATGATGTTCGCAAGAAATGGCTTTAGCTGCGTATTTGTACACGCATGTATATTAGACATGATTTGTAGTACACACGAAATGACGCGTAGTTGGCAGTTTCTGTCTTTTATTGTAAAGAATTTATAAATTAAACATAATTAAGTTACTGAATTCCAAAATTGAGAAATGAACATTATAATTCTAAACAGGAAGTTATTGACGAAAAATTGTAAAAAGAAAATTTGAAAAAAGTCTGTAGATAACCGGTAAAGTTAGAGACATTGTCCATTGTTCTTGGATGCCGAGTTAATCCCATTTTATCATTTTCAATTATGGATACAAATTCAAATGAGAATTAGCACTAACTAAATCGATTGGTACTTTTTTCAACATTGCATACTGCACCAGTCAGTTCCATCATCGCCCCAAACCCTCGGGGATAGACGGTCGTGTTTTTACCTTCCAGCTTTCCGCCGCATGGCCGGTGAAATGTAGAGATTTTTTTCAGCGAACCAATACCCTAGGGACACTATTTAGTTGTCAGGGACCGGGGAAATACCGGGGATTGTCCCAACAGCTGTCACCCGCAGGTCGTGGAAGGCGGGGTGACAACCCATAAGCCCATCCCCAGGAGTGGGGTACCGTAGATGCTACTGACAGGTGCATAACAATTACACATTAGAACAAGTGCGCTGAAAATTAAGTAATTTGTAAATGTAAACTCACGCATTTCCAACACAATAATCGGCGTAATGATCTTTTCAATATTGTTGGTATTGCAATGCACATGTAATAAAAAGCATGGTTCCTTTGAATGACATCTCAGGGTAAAATTTATTAACTACATCCAGTATAATTGAAAAGTGACAGTATTATAGTGCGATGCTTACGGCTTACACAGAAGTTTGAACATAATATTTTACCTTTTTGAAGCTTTCCATTACACCAGAAAACATATTAGAGTTTACACGAATCCTAAGCTTGTCATTTTAAAAAAAATCACATTGATAAACAAAAACTTGGTTTATTACGCACATTCATTGAAGACATTTTTACGCACTTGCTCAACTGACCATAATTAATACTTACATTTCAATTCATGGCGTTATTTTGATTGGCGAATACAAATTGGTTTGTAATAAATTCGCCACGCCCCCTTGCACCTGCATGACCTATGGCAGGCCAGGCAGGGCCAACGATCACCCCAAGAGCTGGATACCGTGTGATCTATATAAAATAAAAAAACATAAAATAGACCGCCTGCGTTTGGCGACCTATAGTGCAGTGTCATTTATATGTCGGCCTTTTACTGATGTTTAGTCATCTAAATTGTAGGATCAAAATGTCTGACCGTGCGTTGATATTCTGGAAAATTAGGCTCGTGTTTGAACTCTCAGACAAGTATTATTTTGTGATTTGTTACAAGAATTTAGTTATATTACGGAAGCAGATTACCGACAGTGGAGTTCGCTACATACATGTATCTTGTTTGCATTTTGTTAAATCCACGATGCTCGCATTGGGTAACGACAAACCACGTTTTGACATATTTAAAAATATATTTTAAACAATACTGTACATGTATACGAGCACATGCGTTGTTCCATACAGTATTCTACAATTGAAGAGGACAGAACAACACATACAAAGAATAAATCTTTAATACCGCTCTTTATTTTTTATATAATATATACCAAGCGTTCTATTTCGGATAGTCTGACAGTATTTTTTAATAATAACCCAAAGACCTAAATTACACTGAATAACCCATAAAGCAAAATGATACACAATTTAAACACGAATTTGATTTCAACTTGCGTAACTATTTTTTTCCGTTATGTACTTTCTTGTTGGTGTACATAACGGGAGATGGATACGTGAATCTAGGTTTATGCTAGGAAGAATCATAAGTTTACACACAGTTGAATTCAAATGTCAATGATCGATCTATATCGTTTTAGAAAAATTCAATTTATCGTTCCATACTAAATTAATAAATTAATGAAACGTTTACCGAGTTATAAACATTTTATATCTGGTATAATGCACTGTTCTTTTTTGCATTTTGATTGACAAAAATATATTATTAATACTTGGCCCGTTAGAACACCCTTCCTATAACACGCGTAATGTACACGCGTCTCCAGTTGCATTGACCGTAAACGTATCTATGTACACATACCGATTTAGGAATTTTCTCACATTTGTATACCCAATGATACGTACAGAAACAATTAAATTAAACTTCAAATCGGTCAGCAGCTGATTATAATCTCGTTTTTGGCATGTTACAACCTCCCGTGGTGTGCATAATGTACCAAGATAACTGTATGACACTTCGTAGATCGACGCTGTGTATATATATGTATAACCCCCGTGGAGAATTATTTTATGATTGTGCTTTATATTTGACCCATTATTACATAATAGCACATGCATTTCGTGTAATTTTAATGCATTTAAACCGAACATATTCAATAGTGATCAAGATGTATGCGAATATACACTTATAGTATACAGCCTCTGTGTTAATCAGATGTTCCAAAAATACGTCACAAGCTAAGGGAAGTAACTCGGGTTAGTTTATTCACAAAATAAGATAATCGAAATAAGAGACGACGTTTATTGTGTGTTATAATCATATCTGAAGTGTAGAGATTGATGTAATCCTATATTTATACCATACACTTACTAAAACAGCAAAAAAATAATCTTGCGTATATGACCTTTAAGATGTTTTATGAATACTGGCAATGCCACAGACTAAGTTTGAGCAAGAAAAATCTCCTGTCTTTCGTTGAAGACTCCTGCATAGGCTTCAGGAAAATATGGCATGGTATGGAAATCTATCATAGTGAAACAATATATGACAAATAACAATATCACTTGGTGTATTTATTTATTCAAGTTATGGCTTTGTACAAAGCATATTATATCAATAACAAAAGCATGTTGAAATTAAATCAGAGATCAAGGGAGATGATTCTTCCAGCAGCTTACAGTTTAACTGAGTTACCTCCCTTTGTGTCAGAAAATAAAAATACTCGTGAGAGTGACAAACGTAAGAAAAGTAAAATCTATAAGATAATGATTTAGCATAAATAAGATGATAAACACATAAAATGTAGAATGTTATAGAATATTGGAATGTAAGTTCATACATGTTCTGGCCTTTTCTAAGCTTAGCTTGGAATGTGATGTAATATATTGCTTTATATAACTGGCACTTTTGTAAAATTTGAGAGTTAAAATACAGATTTACCCTGTAACAGTTAAATGGAAGCCCAGAACTGTCCACCATAGTTAAAATTAGGCATAGCATTAGGCTTAAAGCTCATAGTATACACATATACTCGCAGCCAGCAAAAAGATCCAGTGTTTTACTTTTTCTAAGGGGGACAACTGTTGTAGCTCCTTGCATTTTATGAGATTCTCCCCCTTTGTATCTCAATGTATTCTTCCATGTATACAACAAGCAAAATATGATTTAGTAACATAAAAGAAGAAAAATACATAAATTGAATAAGAAATCAATAGAATGGAACGTGAGAGAAAGAAAATTTAATAAAAAATATAAATGCTGTTTATTTCATAAGTAAGTTTAGTCCCCTTAAAATAGAAACAGCAAAGGCATTACATTGACAAAGCAAGGCCCCAGATCTAAATTATGTGTGAGTTTATGTAAATTTGAAGAAAATGAAAATGACAAAAAAATCAGTTAATGTAGTTAACATCCCTCATTCTGACTTCAGTTATGTTAAAATCAGTTCAGGTTTGGTAATCAGGTCTTATTATCCCAGTTTCAAAGCCTGAAAAATAAAGGATTAAGTTTCATAATTAAATCCATCGCTTCAAAACTGTGGTAGTAGTTTCAAACTCTCTGAGCAACATTGTAGTACATGTGTATTTATAATTGACCAACTAATTGTAGAACAGAACAATCCCAAGATGTCTCCTACATGTTTATAACCTTCAAAACCACAGGTAACAGTATCATTGAAAAAAGAATAAAAAAGTGTATAAAGTTGTAATATATTTAAATTAAGGTAAGGTTACATAAATTCGAGAAAAGGAAAAAAACTGATTTTCCCATTTTTTTTCTCATTTTTAATGTACTGTTACCTGTACTTCCAACCTCTCCGGAAGACAAAATAAGACAATATAAGTTAAAATAACACATTTAGGCCACAAATATAAAATATTTATTCTTTTCCCACTTACTACATTCCCATCAGAATATCCTAAACCCAAAATATTTAATCAGAATTCTATCACAAAATTCTATAAAAAATGATACTTCTTTAAAAAATATATTTTATAAATTATTGCCTTGGAGGTTACACATAAACAACACCAAAAAACCTTGCTAAAATCAAAATATTTCACAAAAAAGTTACTGAAGACAAGAAAACTAATAATTTAAAAATATAAAATAAAAAAAAAGATTGGAAGACCATCAATGTAAACCAATTTCTGTATGCATGACAAACAAACAATATAATTATAACATGACAGTTCAAAATCAATAACATTATATCTATATAAACATAAAAAAAAATAATTACCCGGTTTCACAAGGATTCAACATTTCACTGAAATAATTTAAAAGTATAAGTATAGCGGCCTAATTCACCGACGTTGTAAGACTGAAACTCAGAAACTCAGACTTATAGAATTAAAATTGACAACATTTATAATCATTGCCATTTCTTTGCAATTAGAATTAACAATGTTAAATTGTATCTGATTATTTGTTATTATCCATTGAATGTGAATACTCAAATATGTCAAAATCTGTAAATTTATAACACATTGGAGTGAATGGAACATTTTGACAATTTAATGTCTAAGTCAGAGTTTTAGACTTACAATGTTTGTGATCGAATAAGGCCCGGGTACTTTTGACACAACAGCGTATGTCTCCAACAAAGGGCCATAACTCATTCAAAAACAATTCCTGACAAGATGAACAACTAGGTTAGATACAGACTGTTCATTAGAAACATCATTGATATCTGACCAAGATATTTTAAATTATAAATCCAAAATAGGAGTGGTCCAGCGAAACATGCAGCAAGATGCACTTAAAAATTATTAAAAAGGAATTTAGATGCATAAACAAGGAATGTATTGTTTTTAGTGGAAATAAATATGGGACAGAAGATCATAAAATGAACAAAATGTATTTTTGTGCAATGTAGGTGAACTTGGAAACCGGAAATTTATCAACCGAAATAGGAGTAACTCCACTTTAACAGGAGTACTTGGCAGGTATGGTTAAGGGGTGTAAGCACAGATAAACTGAATAAAATCAATCCAGGCAGAATACCCAGCACACCATCCAGACAGAATACCCAGCACACCATCCAGACAGAATACCCAGCACACCATCCAGACAGAATACCCAGCGCACCGACCAGACAGAATACCCAGCGCACCGACCAGACAGAATACCCAGCACACAATACATGTACAAAATGTATCTCCCTGACTGTGAGAAATATCAACAACATATCAGATCTATAAATGTAACATGTACCGAGTCTCGGTCAACAAACCAAGTCAATAGAAAAGCTTGCTCACCCATCGAGGGTGGTTTATTACCTTATATACCGTAAATTCTCCAGTTTTACACGCACATAAATCAACCCAGAATTTTTATCATGATTTGGTAATTATTACGGAACACAAAGAAAATGGCGGCCAATTTTTTTTTCAATTTTTGCTAAATTCTTTGTTACTTTGTCATTTTTTGTTGATTTTCTTCAATTTTTTTTTCTTCAAATGTTCTTTCATTTTTTACCTGCATCCAATACACGACCACGACCAATACTCGAGAATTTACGGTACTCAACATTTCCACACATTACAGTCCACAGAGTTTCTAATTTGCATATTAGACAACTCACCGTAAGCATGTGAATCAATTAAACAGTAACCGTCACATAAGAATGAAATGTTTTTGATTCCTTTACTCTATAGATACATAAGTCAGTTCATGTCCCTTTCAGGCTCTAGCAACATTGAGGCCACGGTGAAAATTTGAGAAAATAAAAATATCAAAATAAGTATGTATTTGAAAAAAAAACCACCTCACATAGACCCTAGACAAGATTTGCCACTGTGCTTTTTGTATCGAACAAAGATTGGTCATACACATGTCGGTATAGCTTGGCCAATTTGACATGAGCCTGACCTTTTGATTAGCATAATTTAACAGTTGAAAAATTGCCTACGTTAATGACACGATTTCATGTTTTCATAATTGGAGAGTATCATGAAGAAGCTCGAGATGTTATACAAACACAAAACTGAAATACCTATATTGCACGATTTGCTTGCGGAAATTGATATATTAAAAGTAAGAACCTTGTAATATATTCTTGCATAAAGGTCAGATTCAGGTCAATATGGTCAAGCTATAGAAATTTTTTATTTGCGTAGTACAGTAAATCAAAACTGTGTTTATGGAAGCCACATATTAATTCCAATAAAATTAAAGAAAAAAATGAAAAAACTTTTTTTCCCCTCCAAATTACACTATAAAGTGATGTCACGAAGCCAAAACATTGCCTTATAACTACAAATTATAGAAAATAAGAATAAAAATATTTTGGCTCTAGTAGAGGTTGAACGCATGGCCTATAGAAAATCAGTCAATTTGTCATAAAATTACAGAACTTGAGAACTCTTCAAGAGGAGATTCTTTATTACACCCAGATATCCTCAAGTACTGATAGTCACAATATTTCAATCCAAATTTGACATTATAATATTCAAGACATCTGTAGTGAAAATATGTGGGTGGTAAAATGTTGAAAATATTGCACTTATTTGCATAATCAAACGTACATTTCACTGGCTTAGAACAAGAAGGTTGTAACTACCAAATCGATATATTGAGAAAACAAGAGAAAGCTGTCTGTAATTTACTCTTTACCTATGGGAAAACACGTTTTTAAAACTTCATTTTGGTCAACATGACAATTCTAGATTTCATGAAAATATGCTCATAAGAAGCGCCTTGTGAAGCAGATTTCAAATATGTATGAGTCTTATAAGGTTGTAACAGGTAGTTACGACCTTCTGGTTCTAAGCCATCGATTTATAGCACTAGGAAACATTAAACAAACAATGAAGGGAAATAACTCTTGCTCGCATAAAACTGCCAAGCTAGGGATAGAAAAAAGATTAGATAATTATACCGTTGCAGAAAGCTTGTATTATTTCCCTTAGCATGGTGTATATTCAATTTGCATAAAATTTATGAAGAAATAAAATACCAATTATTAAATAAAAATATATTTTCGAATTTAAAAAAGCAAATTTTGGCTTGAATTTGTTACCTAAAGTCATATAGTATTTACAGCTGCACTGTACAAGCAATGTTTATATTTTAAGTATCATTTTTATCTTCACATTAAGTTTTGCACCATTAATACCTTGGTCCCACTGAACAGTTTCGGCCACGGTGATGTACTCCCATGGTAAATAAAATAGCTCCAGGGGGCATCAGGAACAGGAATAACACAAATTTTCTAATGATAAGCCCCGAAGCTTCCCCTAGACCATGAGGACCCTCTTTCCCGATACCTTTTGATGCCCATTTATTAAAATCGGGAGTGCATCACCCGAGGCAAAACTATCTCAGTAGGATCAAGGCATAATTATCCTTAACAGGTTAATAGCATAACAGACAAAATATTCACTTTGTGACAAAAACATACCCAATAACAATAAACAATAACATTTATTAATAATCAATAACTGTCATCAATATTCAAAAACTGTCATCAATATTCAATAACTGTCATCAATAACAGTCATCAATATTCAATAACAGTCATCAATATTCAATAACTGTCATCAATATTCAATAACAGTCATCTATATTCAATAACTGTCATCAATAACAGTCATCAATATTCAATAACAGTCATTAATATTCAATAACTGTCATCAATGTTCAATATCAGTCACCAATATTCAATAACTGTCATCAATATTCAATAACAGTCATCAATATTCAATAACAGTCATCAATATTCAATAACTGTCATCAATATTCAATAACTGTCATCAATATTCAATAACAGTCATCAATAATCAATAAATGTCACCAATATTCAATAACTGTCATCAATATTCAATATCTGTCATCAATAATCACAGTATTTATGGATTTTCTTTCATCCACACAGTTTGCTACCACAGTGAGTACATGTAACACACGTCTATCTACAGCGTTTAGATGTCCTTGTAGCACTATTGGATAGGCAGGATCGGATTTCATAGACTGGTCAAACAAATTACTCAATCTCTCTGGTCCGATATATAATTTTACTAATTTCATAAATGTTGATTTCCTAATTTTACAACATTGTCGTAATGGAGTTATTATAGAATACTCATCCACACTCGCTTTACCAAACCTACAAATATAAAAAACATTGTTTAAAGTTCTCTAACATAATAGTTTACAGCAAACCAGTCACATGATCCTGGCAACAGGCTACAGGGAACAAGCACAGGTAACTACAGCACTGATAAACACAATTTGAAAACGAAAAACAAATCTTCTGTAAAATTTATATTTCTCCATTTTTTTTATTCCTTTTTGAACGATACAGTTACCTGTGGAAAAAGTAAGCAGCTTCTCCCATTTTCTTGAAACTGACCTTCATCAAGATATGAACTTTATGGCGTACATTCAGGGTCAATTTAAGTTAGGTTGGCCCTAATTTATTTAGTTAGGGAAGCCCTAACTTCAGCCCTAACCAGGTTAGGGCAGCCCTAACTCTAAGTTACGGCAGGTCTTACTTATTTATGACCCCCTGTACGCTTAAGTCCAAAGTTTGACCAAAACTTAGGGCTGAAGTTAGGGCTGCCCTAACCAGGTCAGGGCTAAAGTTATGGCTGGTCTAACCTAAGGTTTTGAATTTTGCTTGCTGAATATTTGACCAATCAGCGACTTTGTTACAAATTAGTCATGAGTATACATGCTTGTATTATTCCTTCCATATTTCACCAGTTTGATCGGGTTTGACCAGAAGTTAGGGCAGGTCAAACTAAGTTAGGGCTTAACTTAGGGCTGCCCTAACCTAGTCTTATTAAAGACCCTTAATGTACGTCACAGCATGATATAAATCTTGCTGAAAGCTGTGTGCATACTTTCCAGTCTCATATCATTGACTTCAACCTAGCATGCCGAGCATAGCCTTAATTTGCTTTTCTACTAAAATATGGCAGGCATATATAATTATATTCCTCCACCTGCATTTGAACCCAGGTCAGGTCGCCAGATTGGACGGTAAGCGCACTAATCGCACTAACCGCTGTCAGGGCTTTGTGGGCACAACAGACTTAATAATTGCAGAATCAAACTAATTTCAGGATAATTAGTAAGGTTGATTGCATAATGTCATTGCCCTTATACTTGTAGGCATACAAATAGTTAAACAACTTCAGAGGCCTTATTCACCAACGTTGTAAGTCTAAAATTCAGACTTAGACTTTAAATTGCCAAATGTTCTATTAGTTCTCATGTTGTTATAAATCTACCTATTTCGATATAAATGGGTATACATGTTCAGTGGGTAACAACAAATAATCAGATTAAATTTCACATGGTTAAATTTAATTGCAAAGAAATGACAGTGGTGTATAACGTTGTTAATTTTAAGTCTAAGTCTGAGTTTGAGACTTAGAACGTTGGTGAATAAGGCCTCTGGACACCAACAGAAATCAATAAATAAATCAATAAGCACTGACCCTCGACCATTATCCATGTGTATTAAGAATGCATCTTCACCAGCCATCTCAAATATTTCAGAATGATGTCTGTCCATATTACCTATAATATAATCTTATTATCTACAATACAATACACTCACTATTTTAAGTGTTTAATTCTTAAACAAAGTTTTTAATTTCTTTGAAATGTAGGGATCTTTTTAAAGGTAGCATTGGTTATATCTTTAAGCAGTGAATGTCTTGACCCTGCTCTGGAAACACAAATACTAATGTGAACATTGAAATTAGGTGAGTCAGGGAGAGTGTCGGAGTATAAGGTGGCATTATAAGTGAACAGTGAACACCAGCCAGTGCAGTATAATGCGCATGTGGACTGGCCATAATAGTTGACCAAGCCAACCAGATATGAAATATTAAATAATGTGTGTTTTAAACATTTCATTTCCTCCAATTTAGGAGAGTATAGAAGAGCTACAAAAGAAGATTGACTTACCTATAAGGAAATCAAAGATATGTGTATCTATAAGATCTGGTATATAACGTTCATATTTATACTGAGATTCACTTTCTATCAGATGAGTACAATAATCCTCATTCTCTTCCCACTCAGCTTTACGGAATTTACTGTATGATCTAAAAATAGAAATATTGATCTAAAAATAGAAATATTGATCTAAAATAGAAATATTGATCTAAAAATAGAAATATCACCTATAAATAGAAATATTGATCTTAAAATAGAAATATTGATCTAAAAATAGAAAAAAAGGAAATAAAGATCTAAAAATAGAAATATTGATCCAAAAAAAGAACAGAAATATCAATGTGGACCTAATACTTCATGACATCCTTATAATAGGCCATTGTCTTATTATATCATCATGAGTTATACCTTGGTCCCACTGAGTATTTTTTGGCCTAAATAAATTAGCATCGGGAGGCATCAGGAACAGGGATATCACAAATTTTCTAATGGTTACCACGAAGCTTCCCCTAGACCTCACAAGGACCCTATTTCCAATGCCTTCCGATGCCGATTTATTAAAATCAGGAGTACATCGCCAACACAAAAAATCTCGGTGGGACCAAGGCATTACTGCCAGTTTATGGACATAATTCGCTGGCTTAGAACCAGAAGGTCGTAACTCCTACTTACGACCTTATAAGCCTCATACATATTTGAAATCTGCTTCACAAGGCGCTTCTTATTATATGAGCCTATTTTCATGAAAATCTGAAATTGTCATGTTGACCAAAATGAAGTTTTAAAAATGTGTTTTCCCATAGGTAAAGAGTAAATTACAGACAGTTTTCTCTAGTTCTAAGCCAGCGATATGGCATAACAATATATTATTGACGGTAATCTTGCCATATGATTGATAGCATGATAACATTCATTTATACATTATACAAAATTTAATAGAAACACAAATGTTAAGGTCATGGCAATTCAAAATTACAATAACTTTGTCAATTCTTTGAATTACATTAATTTTCTGCAGAAAAGATCACTCTTTCAAACATAGCAAGTCAGGATTTTTCTAAATTTTTGAAGAAGCCCTGACATACTACACCTTTTATATGGTGTAAGACTCTAGTGGTGATGATAAATGTAAGATACCCAATTTAGAAATGTTATCAAAGCACAGGTCAGATGACTGAGACCAAGGTCGTAAAGACAGGACACACCTTAAATATTTGGTTATCATATGTTATGCAAGCATTGAGCGCTATGAGATTATTCTTGCGCATTCACCCAGATTTTAGCTCTCCCAAAGTTGACAGGTATGACATACTAAGTTAAGTTAAGTTACCAATTTTCTAGGGCTGTTTTCAGCTGTTACTGGCCACTCAAGCACCCTTTGACATTTAAACTTCCCCTGGTCATCGGGCTACCTATGGAAACCTACACTTGTGTCTCCCTGGGAAGACTATTTCTCTCCTGTGGGTGTGGCAGCCAACATCGATCTGCGGTGCCCAGGAATAGACACTGCCCTCACAGGTACCATTTGACACCATGGTGGAGTGGAGTATGTGGGTCTTGCTCAGAGAAATTAACCAGTGGTTCAGAGGAGGGTTCAAGTCGGGACTACTTTACCTTCTATATGGACTTCTCCATCGTTTTCTGTCAGCTTCAGGGTCGTCAGGTAACCAGACCATCAGAGAACCTTCTATCATATCTACATCACCACAGAATGAATGACGACTGTCACAGTAATATTTACATGCACCAAAAAAACAAAGGTTTCCAACTGAAATAAACAACAACATTTAGTTTGTTCCTTGTTGTAACAATGTTTTAGAAAGTTAGTTAGTTTAAACATATCTTTGACCTTCAACTGCTACCTTGACCTTTGAGCTAGGAACATAAGGGTTGGTCATGACACTCCAGCTCATGGAGGTGAAAAACATTCATGCCAGTTATAAAAAAGATTTGCCAATGCATGACAAAGTTGTGGTCTTGAAAAGCATGAACTTGACCTTTGACCTCAAACTGTGACCTTGAGCTTTAAGCTAGGAACCTGGGGTTTGGTCATGACACTCCAGTTATGAAGGTGAATATTCATGCCAAATATAAAAAAGATTTGTCAGTGCATGAAACAGTTATGGTCTGGACAAGCTTCATTTTGACCTTTGACCTTCAACTGTGACCTTGACCTTTAAGATAGGAATCTGGGGGTTGGTCATGACCAAATATAAGAAATATCTGCCATGCATGACAAAGTTATGGTCCAGAGACACACGTGTCAGGACAGACTGACTGACAGACCGACCAAATACAAGTGACTCCTCAATAGCCCCCCCCACCAATGGTAGAGGGTATAATAAATAAATGTAACTTACTAGGAGAAACATAGAAAGTGTTTCTTAGTGCTTTATCTGCCAGTCGGAATATTTCACTCGTCATGTTGACTATACGTCCTGTCACAGGGGGTACTCTATAGAAACCCAGTATCCTACAATATAAATAACATTCATAGTTTAACAAGATATGTTTGTAAAGTATGTTTGTCTCCATGGCAGCCTTAATAGTCAGAAATGGTAAAGTTTGTAATGACCTTGACCTGCATGCTGACCTCAAAATTCAATAGAGGTTATTTACTGTTGCTGGCAAACCTCAATGTAACGTTTGAAGATCTTTAGGACTCGTTCTTGAGTTATTGAACGGAAACCTCCATGCTAAGTTTGAAGACTGTTGCTGGCCAACCTCCATGTTACATTTGAAGATTCTAGGAAAAAGCATGCTTGAGTTATAAAACAGAAACCATTATATCACATGACTTTCCTAGTATCCAGGTTA
Source organism: Spisula subtruncata (assembly GCA_963678985.1). NCBI lineage: Eukaryota > Metazoa > Mollusca > Bivalvia > Venerida > Mactridae > Spisula > Spisula subtruncata. Next base: position 3,274,900 of record OY787676.1, read on the forward strand.
GAATAGCCAGTACATATAAAATTATACGTACCACGTGTAGTATAGGTATTGAGTTTTTCCAATAAATCAATGCGTATTTTGCGCTTTTAGTGTCATTTGATATAAAGTATCTATCACTCATTGTCAATTGATATATTTATATTAAACTCGTTCAGGAAATATTATTAAGCTCGCCAGAGGCTCGCTTAATAAAATTACCAAAACTTGTTTAATATAAATTAATATAAATTGACAACTCCTGATAGATCCTCTATTAGTCTACAAACCAACTAACAAACTGACAGACACGTGCAAAGCAATATCCCCCTTCATCAAATATGGGGCAGAATAAATAACAATGTAACAGCTCTTCTTCATCTATAGTTATAGCTTACATTCACGTTTTGAAAAATGATTACCATTGCATTGGGTGTTAATAGAATATTCTGTTTAAGGTTTGAACTTTCCCTCTTCATTTTTCCCCAGTGTCAGAAATTCCACTACTAAAGATAGTGTTAGGCAGCTTAGTGATGTCAGAAGCTATATTTAATGAACATGGCAGGTGTAAATATGTATAGCTTGGCTAATTTGACAGGAGCCTGACCTTTTGATTAGCATAATTTAACAGTCGATATAGTACCTACGATACAACACCAATTGTATGTTTTCTTATTCGGGGAGTATCACAAAGACGCTCGAGATGTAATACAAACACAAAATTGAAATAATGTACGATTTGCTTGCGGAAATTGATACATTCAAAGCAAGAACCATGTAATATATTATTGCATAAAGGTCAGGTTCAGGTCAACATAGCCAAGCTATACCATGTTTTACCTGTCTAAATGGAAGGAGGCAATCTCTGAATTATGTCGTTCATAGTCGTTAAAGTAGAAATGGTTGGGTAATGTTTCATGATCTCTGCCCCATCTGTAATATCAAATCATGATTATTGATATACTGTAAAATGATTAATTTTCGTGGGAGATTAACTTAATATCGTGTAGTTCACCTTCTACCACAAAATAAAATCCCATCAAACAACAATTATGACCCTTGTAGGTATTACCTAAAATACAAAATCGACGAATTATCGTCCCATCGAAATGGTCTGTTTTACCAAAACCAAGAAATTTCGTCTCATCGAAATTAAATGATTTTACAGTATTATAGTAATATGCAGATTGGAAACTCTGTGGACAGCAACATGTGAATAGGTTAGGTATATAAGACCATTAACCGCCCTAGATGGGTGAGCATGTTTTTCCATTGACATGGTTTGTTGACCATGAATCGGTGCACGTTACATTTAATATTGCCTTCATATCTTTCATTTTTAAATGAAAATATGGTTTTTCATAGAAAAATCTTTTGAAATAAATCTGTTTTAAATTCTGCATTTCGATTTTACTAGGATAACATTCTGCACGGTATACAATGCACATACTGTCCTTTCAAAGTAAAAGGAGAACGGTTGTAAATATACAATCATCCTATGTTTATATAGCTTTAACTGGGTATATCTGAGTTAAGGGTAATGCCCACTAATCTTTCGAATGGGGTAGTTCCCTCATTAGTATTACTTATTGACTGGTCTATAGTATTAGAATAACAGCCCTTAAAATAAATACCTCATAGGTTTAAATACTGCCTTTGTTCCTCCATTCATTGTAATAAGAAGTTTGAGCTCTGTACCTCGTTCCATCATTTCTACAATAGAAACATTAATACTGTAAAATCATTAATTTTTGTGGGGGATTAAATTTCGTGGATTTCCTGGTTCACCTAAACCACAAACTTTAATCCCATCGAACATTAGTTTTGACCCTTGTTTTATTACCTGAAATGCAAAATCCAAGTCTCAACGAAATTGCCTTTTTTACCAAAACCACGAAATTTTGTCCCAAACAAAGTTTTTGTTTGATAAATATTCATATATGAACCATTAAAATGAGCAATGCTTATTTAAATCACAATAGCCTTTAGCAAAGGATTAAGGTCAACTGCATGCGAATGTTTGGAAAACCAACAATATGGTACAATCCGGATGGCATCTATTCACGGGGTTCCCACAAATTGATACAACATTGTACATGCCGGAATGTATCTATTCACGGAGTTCCCACAAATTGCTGGGCAAGGCTTAGAATGAGACTTGTAAGACTTATACATATTCAGAATCTTAAACTGTTTCATTCGGTCACTTGGGATCATCATTTTTAGTTATTTCCTGTTGAAATTGGATGAGCGCATGACTTCATAAAGTTGTGTTGTAATGTTACTTTTATCTGTGCTCGCTGGTTTAGTTGAGTGCTGCCTTCCCTGTCCAATTTCCTCATTTTTTTTATAAAACAGGGTGTTAAAACAGTTTGATTTCGAAATAAATTCATTCTTAGTTTAACCTGAGCAATGTTTAAAGTGTGTAGAGCTATATTCTGACAGTCATCCAATGTCAAAATAATTACTTGCATTGTTGTTAGTATGCTACTAGACTACCATAATTGCAAATCAAAACTTTGGATGGGTTCCGTGTACTTTGTTTCGATCGTCGAAAAATAGACAAGTCTTATAGTTTCATAGGGTGTTCTAGAACACTTTCGTATGAAAATGGACAGTTTACATGTGCAATAAATCACAGAAAGAAATTCTGTTAAAACTGAAGCGAAAAATGATCTAATGCCAAGTTCTTTTTTGTAGTTTAATCCAAAATAGGAGTGATATAGAAAATATGTCACAAGTTCCACTTAAATGTAATTTAAAAGTGATTTAGATGCATACAAAATGAATGTATTAATTCTGGTGGTTATAAATATGGGACAGAAGATCATAAAATGAGCCAAATGTACTTTTGTGCAAGGTAGGTCAAGTTGGAAACTTGACATTAACAATGAGGATAGGAGTAACTCCACTTTAACAGGAGTACTTGGCAGGTATGGCTACATTTAATCCCAGAAAGATACAAATATTGGTAGAACCCTCTGGAAGTTAAGCTGAACATTTTTGTTCTTCTAAAGCAAGAAGAATGTTCAGTTCTATTGAAACTTAAACATAATTGCAAATGAAGTTTTTAAGGAGAGGGCTAATATAGGCAAATTTTGGAAATGACATAAATATTAAAACTAGAATGAAGTTTATGAGCCTCACTGGGAAGACTGGGTATACCCAACTGTGTTGCCTCTTTAAAAAAGATGGTAGAAAATGTAATAAAATGATGAGATAGTTTTTTGACAAAATGACATCTAAGGGAAGCATCTCCTACAAAATTAGTATTTAGTTCACCATACAATTTGTTAAATACAATATTTGGTCTACTTTTTCGACAGATATATATAAAGTTAACATTCTGTCGAGTATTCAATTTGGTCATTTGTTAAGAAACAGCATTATGGTTACATAATTCATTGTATGTAATGGATAATTGGAAAAAAGTTGTGGAGCAATAATGTGACTTTAAGGCAATCCTACTTACCTACAGATTTGAAAGTATCAGTGGACATATCATGTATCAATCCTTCGATCACCGGGTCTTCAGGATTATATAACACTGAATGACGTATATTCTGATGGAACTTTTTATAATTACTCGTCTCTCGAAGTCTGTAATAAATGAAGTTATAACAATTTTCTTACTTTCCATGGTTTCAGAAGCATTCCTGGATCTTATATCGCTGGCATAGAATGAGAAGGTCATAACTACCGTTTACGACCTTATAAGAGTGATACATATTTCAAGTTTGCATCATTATAAAAGCACTTCTTATGAGCTTATTTTCTTGAATATCAGAACATTTTTATGTTGACCAAAATAAAGTTTTAATAGCTTGTTTTTCAAAAAGTAAAGACTAAATTTCAGACAAATTTTCTTGTTTTCTCAAAATATTGATTTTGTACTTACAACCTTCACATTCTAAGCTAGCAATATGTACCGATGTAAAGCATAATAGAGGGGACCAAGGTTTTTAAAGTTCCAGTGCCGTACCCAGACACGAATTTTAGCCGAGGCAGCCTTGGGGCTGGACATGACCGTAACTAGGAATTTTCCAAAGCGGTGCGAAATCGGGTCTTGATTGGGTGACGGGGATTTTACAGGCGGAGTCGTCCAAATTCGTTCTGTACATGCTATTTTGAATATTTACAATGTATTTTGCGAGCGAAGTGATCCAGAAAAAGGGACTATTTGTTGAAGCTGACACAAATTTAATTTATGGCAAATATGCACCATTTGTCCGAGCCCACACACATTTTACTCACATGATATTATTAATGCTAATAAATGTTTTGGCGAGCGAAGCGAGCCACATAAATGCACTATTTGTATCAGCCCACACATTTCGTTTTCTTCATGAACTTGAATGGTGATAAATTATTTGGCAAGCGAAGTGAGCCAGAAAAAAACTATTTGTACGAGCCACCACGAAATTCGTTGTCTACATGATATTATTAATGGGCATTAGTTATTTGGCGAGCGAAGCGAGGCAGAAAAAATGCAGTATTTGTCAGCACAAACCCGCGTGGTGTGATTAATCCTTAAAGATGCATGATTTGCCCTAGCTCACACAAACTCGTTCTCTAAATGGTATGATAAATCCTCACATTATTTACCCGAGCTGCATGCCACATGGATTCGTTCTCTACACAAACTTATGAAGCATTGATGTTATGTGACAAGCAATGCGAGCCAAAGAAAATGCACTGTTTCTCCAAGTTGCATGTCATGCAAACCAGTTATCTACATGATATTTTAAACGAGTAGTTATTTGGCAAGCGAAAAGATCATGATTTCTCTGAGGTTCAAGTAGCACAAACTACTCTCTACATGACATTCTTAAATATGTGTTCAATTCATTTGGCGAGCGATGCGAGCCGAATATATTTTCAAATGTAAAACATTGCACTTCTAACCAGGAACACTTAAATTGGTGTAAAAGGGGTATGTTTGCGCCCGATGCAATCCTTAGTTATGACCATGTAGTGGTCCGGTGTATTTGTTAACCTAGAACGTTTCTGAAAGCACGCAATTAAACCACCGAATACACTTTCAACATTAACAAAAACAGAAAAGTAGAATAGCAAAGCGAGCTAGATAAACCTTATTTATATTATTTGAACACCATGCCAAAACATATTCTGTATTTGATAGTATTCACTTAGATTTATCAATGGAGCCTTCTAATTGATATTAGTCACTGATACAGCTGTTGTGAAGGCGAAGCCAGCTAGAAAAAGCATTATTTTCTGAAGAGCACCATTGGCGACAGGATCGTTTTTCTATTCGAGACACCTTTCATCAGTATATCCTACGAACCCGAAGGCTGCACATTTGTGTTAAGGGGAAGCTTGAGCGATTTGATTGCAAGTAAATTAAGGGATCAATGTCATGCTCCATGGTAATTTTAAAACAAATTCATCTGCTACATATTTTTGTCCCTTGTTTTGGTATTGAAACGGAACATCAAGAAAATTCATAGCAATTTTTAACAAGAGCTCAAAGGAGAAAATACTTATATGCACATGCTTATACTCTTAAATGTGTAGCCCACCTCAATATTAAATTGATTGTAAACAGTACTATGGGAGCGTAGCGAGCGAAAATTGGCATATTAACTATTTTTACTCACAGAACATTGACCTGGATTGTGGCGATATTAAGGGGATGGCGTGCCGGTGCCACTTGCTTTCTATATTTATAATAAAGGGAAAGTGTCCGGTATACCACCATTAAGGTGCAAATCTAGTGCCTCAAGTTGCACACTGTATACTACCATTAAGGTGTAAATCTAGTGCCTCAAGTTGCACAATGTATACTACCATTAAGGTGCAAATCTAGTGCCTCAAGTTGCACAATGTATACTACCATTAAGGTGCAAATCTAGTGCCTCAAGTTGCACTATGTGTACTACCATTAAGGTGCAAATCTAGTGCCTCAAGTTGCACAATGTATACTACCATTAAGGTGCAAACCTAGTGCCTCAAGTTGCATTATGTATACTACCATTAAGGTGCAAATCTAGTGCCTCAAGTTGCACAATGTATACTACCATTAAGGTGCAAATCTAGTGCCTCAAGTTGCACTATGTATACTACCATTAAGGTGCAAATCTAGTGCCTCAAGTTGCACAATGTATACTACCATTAAGGTGCAAATATAGTGCCTCAAGTTGCAAAATGTATACTACCATTAAGGTGCAAATCTAGTGCCTCAAGTTGCACTCTTTGTTTATAACTTGCGACAGCTCGTAATATTTTTTATTATTCAGGCATTTTATTTTACATATAAGTTGAAGACGAAGTTTCCACCAAAAGGTTAGGTGTGCAAATTTTAGGCGAGACAGCTGCTTACCTAGTGCCTCAGAATAAATTGCCTCATTGTTTATTACATGCGACAATTTGAGACATTTTATTTTAAATATATTCAGGGATATTTCATTACATGTATATATATATATAACAAAAAAATGTTTGGTCCGCAAATTTTAGGCGAGGCAACTGCCTCGCCTGGCCTCAGTGTAGTTACGGCGCTGAGTTCCATCCAAAAGATGGTGAAAAATATTTCAGTCATATGTGCACTGTATACTCAATCCACAGGGGATGACACATAATTTTTTTTGTTCACAATAGCCTTATATCAGTATATAAAGTAAAATACTGTAAAATCATTTAATTTCGTTGGGACGAAATTTCATGGTTTTGATAAAAAAGACAATTTCGTTGGCACTTGAATTCGTGGATTTTGCATTTCAGGTAACAAAACAAGGGTCAAAATCAATGTTCGTTGGAATTAAAGTTTGTGGTTGAAGTGAACCACGAAATCAACAAAATTAAATCCCCCACGAAAATTAATGATTTTACAGTACGCAAAATACTACGGAGTTGTTGGATGTTACGGAAAACTATGTCCTTAGGATAACCTTTGACGTAAGAGTGTTGTGTTAACACAGTGAAATTAATGTAATAACGACAACTGGGTGGGTCTGTTATTGTTGTTATTCGGTGGCCGGACCAACAAACAATTGTACAAAAGTGGCGTGATTTTGTGACATTTTTGTGTATTTTTGACTCATTTTAGACCCTAGAGTCTAACGGATTTGTGCTGCTTGCAGATAAATCATCCTTCAATCGAACTGCAAAAGGTTTTCCACGATAATTTTGTTGAAGTGTGTGTACTGCATTGAAATAAAAGACCACTAACACACAGTCGCTGTGTCCCTTTACTATATATACTAATATAAGGCTATTGTGAACAAAAAAAGTATGTGTCAATCCCCTGTGACTCTTCTTCTTCTTCTTCCGTGTAATTTGCAGGGCCCACTCTGGGGCATTATCGCAAATGTTAGAGACAGAGGTGAGATACAAGGAATCTGGGTGCAATGCCCTAGCTCGTTCCGAATAGATTCCTTGGTTCTTTAACGTGGTCGGTGTAAAGCACCGATACACGCGAGACTACCCCTGGGTTACCAAACAGGATCATCTCTAGTCAATCATACAATACTGACAATGGGTGAACCAGTAGTTATGGTACTTGCACTGAGGATGTGAATAAAGCAAGGGAGATAACAAGCAGCATTTCTAACATCATCAGAAATTTTGTCACCGCCTCGGTTCAAAACCGAAACCTCACACACTGTGTGACAAGAATATGAAGGAAGATTATAAGGATCCAACATGAGCTTCTATGTAGGATAAGGATATCTCATCCGAGGGGTGGGATTTTAACCAGGGACAAGGCTTGTTAGCTAAATATCAAGTTTATATACTATACAGACGTAGTAGAAGTAAAAGTAGATCCATGGTCGGAATAAATTCACGTGCGGTGGCTCATGTAAGAAAGATGTTGCTCATGTAAGATAAAATGTTCTTCCGTTAGCAATGCGCTTTATAATCTTACATTAGCAATGCCGAAGAATGTACCCATCTGGATTGAGGTGTCAAGAGTGATTAATTAAAAGCTGTAAGACTTCTTTCAAGCCAAACTGAAATACATTAGTAATGTTCAAAACATTGCACAATAAAAGGAGGTTGATGTTTCAGTCCTTACATGGTGATATATTTACTTTTTGTATAGATCACATATTGTTGTATAAACAAATTAGTGCAAGGGAATGATAGGGACCGCAGTACAAATTTGTTTAAGAAATAAAAATCTGTTCGCGTTTATTATCGGTGAATAAAACACGGGCAGGAGTTCGGTTGCGGAAAAATTAAATCACGAGTGCGTAGCACGAGTGATTTAATTTTCCGCATCCGAACGAGTGCCCGTGTTTTATTCACCGACAATATACAAGAACAGAGTTTTTATTTCGATTCTAAATACGATAATATCCCGCACTATTTAAATGCGCGCATTCCATTTTCACCCATTTGACATTGAACATAATTCCACGATGAAATTGAGTGGCTTATTAGCTGGTACAATTACCTCCCTCGTTAATGAAAACGACCTTCGTAATTTTCTGAAGGAAATACCACAATTTAAACATTGGAACAATTTTAATAACACGAGTATATGGTATATATTTCATAAAATGAAAAATATAAATGGATTGAGTATCAGAAGCTTTAATAAAACTTTGTTTCTAGAGTACATTGGAGTTTCTAAAAATAGATGCGTCATAGATGTAACACTGGATTCTCGTGCAACTCGCCTTGTCATCGTGACTCGTAGCAAATTTTACTATAAAGTTTACGTTCATTCATTCATAAATATGTCAAGTGATACTGGGCGTAAATAGAAACAGCCAATTTGATAGGTATGTTTTATTGGGGCAATAAAACATGGTTCCGTTCGTTCTTTGTGTATTGGATTAATCCGCGAATCGTGTTAGAATTATAATTCTAATATGTGATCTATAACCGGCTTATTGTATACCAGCCCACTTTTAGTGACCCTTTGTATGCAAACAATAGCATGTCCATTTATGGAATAATGAGAGTGAATTTGCACAAAATTGCTTGTATGATTGCTGATAGAATAACAGTAAAATTAGGAAGGTAGGTGGGTCTAGTTTTCCATATTTGGAATCAGCAAAATTGTCCTAATAAACAGATTTATTAAATAGTTATTTTGCCCATTGCAAAAATAAATGAATAATTTGAAAATTCCTGGCTTTTGATTGGACAAAGAAGTAGGGTAAAACTATAAGGTGTACTATAGCTTACTGTATACCCCCCAAATAAACGTCCCTAGGGTCATGCATTTTGCAAAATTTGGGCTTTTATTGGAGTCTCAATTTTCAATGAAAATGGTGAAAAATAATAAAAGTCTATTTTATAGATGAAGCAAAAACAAAATATTGGTTACCATCATATCAAACATCATTAAGTATAAATTATGATTTTAAAAAAAAAGCTGAAATTTTTTTTTTCAAAAAGAGGGGGGAGGGCTACTATTAGAGGAAGGGGGGGGGGGGTCTATTATTTGGGGGAATACGGTAGACAGTGAAATATTTACAGTTTGGTGTACAATAGCTTTTGGCTAAAATACATAAATTTTGTAACCGCCATTTTAACATTAAAACCATACCATGTATATTTCGTATATATATCTTACACACAGGGAAATCCTTATACACGCAACACTAAATACAACGGCCTTAGGCCAATATATAAAACTACACATAATTAGTGTGTTAAATGACTGTAAATACTTTATCGCTTTGTGTTTTCATTTTGCTGAAAGGTAAATTTACTCTTCACTTGAATCATTTCCTCAATTTGTCCTCGAAAACTTGTTTAAATGCACATACATACAGTACAACCTTTCAAGAGCACTCCTCTGTATAGCAACAACCTCTCGATAACAACATTTTCAATTTTTCACTAAGCAGACATGACCTATATATTTAACCTCTGTATAGCAACAACCTCTCGATAACAACATTCTCAATTTTTCACTTAGCAGACATGACCTATATATTTAACCTCTGTATAGCAACAACCTCTCGATAACAACATTCTCAATTTTTCACTTAGCAGACATGACCTATATATTTAACCTCTGTATAGCAACAACCTCTTACAACAATAGCCTATATTTGCAGCTCCCAACTATTGCCTTCGTAGCTCAGTGGTTAGTGTGCTGGCCGTTTAATCTGGCAACCCGGGTTCAAATCAGGGTGGAGGCACTCCTATACAATATACATGTATATGCCTACCATATTTCAGCAGAAAGCTGACTGGCAAATAAAGGCTATGCTTTGCATTTACAAAAAAATGTACATTCAAATTTTGTGCAGTTGCAGTGTGTATATTTTAGGCCTATTATTTATACATATAAATTTAAGTCATGTAAATGATTCTATAAAGAAGTAAAATAGAAATGATGGAGAAAGAAAGGGTTTTACCTGGCACAAGGAAGTTGGGTACCGTTTTGGCCCCAAATACTGATACAGCTGTATAATTATAAAGATACATGTATGTAAATTATGCACCAGTCAATGTTATTTATGCCAACCATGGGGAGCGGCACTCAGGGATACAGGGAGAGTTACAAATCTTACTGATAGGTGGGAATTTGGCAACCTTATCAACTCTGAGTCCTGGGTAATAGACTAAGGTCCGGTTCTGTAAGAGACATAAGAGACACGACACACCATACAAATTTGGTTATCATACGTAATGCCGTGCCCATTCACCCAGATTTCCGCTTCCAGAAAGTTGACGGGTATGGGTTCCAAGACCCGTTGGTAGGCAAAATATTGACTGGTGCATTACTTGTGTTTAATACAGCCTTACTATCACGATAAAATAGTTACTCACCTTCCACGATACGTGTTGCGATCATACAGGAAGTTTGACCTAGTTCTGGCATATTTGCTGAGCGCTAAAACCATGTCATTGAATCGTTCGTTCCTCAACGTCCGACGACTAAAACCGAACTTGGCCACTTTCTCTAATGTGTTCAACAATCTGAAAGTAAAGTTTGATCGAACAACTAGAGTTTGTACATAAGTTCAAACAACATCTAAGCAATTTCTTAATACAGTTAAACTGCCTCTAAAGACCAACCATGTGACCAGCAGAACATGAACAAGACTTAGTGGTCTTTTTTGGCAGGTAGCTGTCCATAAAATAGCGCTCTCCCTATTTGTAGCCATTTGTCATATAACCCGGAGTTCAAAACAAGTTTTAAGTTTTAAATTGTTTTTAGTTTCAAGGCAATATCAGGTGGACTCTTTAAGCAGGTAACCATGCAAGAGCTGTCCATAAGATAACACGCTTGACTACTAGGGGTGTAACGGTACGCTCACCTCGCGATATGATACGTACCGTCAATTTTTCTAACGGTTCGGTATATTTCGGTATGATACAATATTCTCTAACAGCAGCTTAAATACTCCCAATTTTCAAGTGACAATGAATTTGTTGCTTCTGTAACAGAAATTATTATGTACCTATCAACTATTGTAAATAAATTTCGACAGCACAAAGCATATATTAATACAATTAAACGAGTGATACATGTCAATTATACATAATAAGTCGGCTGTCTGATGTTTTTGTTGTCTGAATATTATTTTGCTCATAAAAAGCTTATACCGAACCGTACCAAAATTTAAAAATCTTGTACCGTGAAGCGTGTGTGACAGCATTCCGCGGTGTTTCGTGAACCGCAGTATACCGTTACAGCCCTATTTACTACTCACAGCAATTTGTCACATCATATTAATCCTAAGTTCAAAACAGGCTATAAGTGAAACATATTGGTTGAATGTAACAAATGCATGCAAAACATTAAACCAAGAAACGTCTTAGTAAGAAAGGTGTAAATCTCCCATTAAAATGAAAATGAAGTTATTGTAAGTGTTGTAAGTTCCAATGCTAAAGTAGAGATACTATGGATGATATTGCCTAGTTACTGTAAAATCATTTAATTTCGTTGGGACGAAAAGTCGTGGTTTTGGTAAAAAAGACAATTTCGTTGGCACTTCAATTCGTGGATTTTGCATTTCGGGTAACAAAACAAGGGTCAAAATCAATGTTTGTTGGGATTAAAGTTTGTGGTTGAAGTGAACCACGAAATCCACGAAATTTAATCCCCCACGAAAATTAATGATTTTACAGTATTCAGTTGAAATTAATCCTATGATCAGTACCGGTACATGTTGCATTTGTTTGAAATTGTACCCATTTTGAGTATCTTGCTATTCTGAGAGAAAAAACAAACCACTAGAAAAATAACTAGTCATAACAACTTCTACCTTCATCATTATAAGGCTAACAAACATAGCTTTCAAGCATTGACAATCATAATAACTTACAGAAAGAACTTAAAACTTACTGGGTTGGGGTCATGATGATGAATAATTATGATAAGTATAAAAGTAATATCTCAATGGATTTTGAAAATATATGATAACAAACTTGTTGTTTTTTCTTTCCCAAGATGCTAAACCTATCCGTCCTTGGACGCTAAATGAAGAAACAATTTGGTATGGCCTTAGGGCAAACAAAAAATATTTTAAGGATGGTGTTAATCTGCTAAGTTGATTTACAATACTGGTAATATTATAGTCTGGAAATTATCCTAATGTTTTATAATTCCAAACACAAATCTCTAGGACCCATATTACACAATTTGCTTGCAGCGTTTTATGTTTTCAATGCTAGAAGCTTGTAATATATTCCAGCATTAATACAGTCTGTGTTATGTCAAATTCTGTGGTAAAATAAGGAAATATAGATGCACCAATGATGTGACAAAGTTACCTTTCAACTGTGACATCATACATGATGGTACTGTTGGGTCCGTTACGTTTTGATAATATTTCAATCACTTTGCCATTAGCATAAAGTTGATCATTTAGATCATCAATGTTCTTCAATCTCGGGTCTGGCTCCTTACTGTGCTGTAAACCATCCTGAAACCAGAAAATAGGGATTTCATTTATGACTCACATGACGACGCCTTGATCGCTGCCTGAGGACTCCCCCAACAATGACCCCTTGACAGCTGGTTTCCTTAATGACTCCTTTGTGAAAGTTTTTATCTGCAAAGACAGCTTATCTATAATGCCATATTAAGATTAACATAAAGCAGCATGCTATAGATCTGTCAGTTTCTGCTTAATAAAATACATTTTCACTACCCCAGTATGTTCTACCATAGGCTGTGGTTTGTGTCCTTGTCTACTAATCTAGGGACCCGGGTTCAAAACTGGATGGAGGCATTTATATGCCAGCCATATTTCAGCAGAAAGGTGACTGGCAAATAACGGCTATGTTGGGCATTGAAAAAAACAAAATACTTTGCGGTTACGAAATTTTAGAAATAATGAATATGTAGTTGTGTAATAAAATGTAGGTACAAGTTTAGACATGTATTAATTAAATCATGAGTGCGTAGCTCGCGTGGTTCAATTTTCGACTCCAAACGAGTGCTATGATATTTTATTAAACAACACAGCACAGCTACATATCCAATTATTTCGATTCTTAATAGAAATGCTCTAGGATTCATAGCACAACAAGATGGGTTGATGTCAAACTACATTGTTTCCTAGGATCGCTATCTTATTTGTAATGCTATATGACGTCATATATGACGTCAAACGTGACGTCATCAATAAGCTGTGTTTTTAAAATTGCCTAATAAAATATGGTTTTAATAAATGCAAAGAAGGCCAATTGCATGTGCTATGCTAGAATGGAACAACATGAATACTCAGACAATAAGGTATACCTGAATTTTTGTTTCAAAGTTGTCCTCGGCAGACCAATCTATGGAGGTGAGCTCAGCAAACAGTACCACAGTAGCTATAATCAGCAACACAACGACCGCAGCTAGTGCAAGACGAGCCTTGTGTTTCATTGTTACCATGGAAACCAATCACTGAAAGTAAAACATTTCATTGTTACCATGGAAACCAATCACTGAAAGTAAAACATTTCATTGTTACCATGGAAACCAATCACTGAAAGTAAAACATTTCATTGTTACCATGGAAACCAATCACTGAAAGTAAAACATTTCATTGTTACCATGAAATCAATCACTGAAAGTAAAACATTTCATTGTTACCATGGAAACCAATCACTGAAAGTAAAACATTTCATTGTTACCATGAAATCAATCACTGAAAGAAAAACATTTCATTGTTACCATGAAATCAATCACTGAAAGTAAAACATTTCATTGTTACCATGAAACCAATCACTGAAAGTAAAACATTTCATTGTTACCATGAAATCAATCACTGAAAGTAAAACATTTCATTGTTACCATGGAAACCAATCACTGAAAGTAAAATGTTACAATGTATACATCTGTTTGAAGGGTTATAATGCCATTTCTCAAAATTTAAAATAATTTCAGTTTTATATGGTGACCAGTTCACCTAACCAGATTTCATAAATTTGTTATCCTAAAAACATCATATAACATAAAATTTATAATTAAATCCTTCCACAAGGCACTAGCAAGTACTCCATATGTACAGGATTTGGAAAATTGACATCAAATTTTCAAATCCTCGGATTCACTATTGAGGGGGCAATTATTTCCATGAAAGTTAAAAAGCAACTCAAACTAAAGCTGCAGCCGATTGGGGGAAAGATAGAAACATATTATGTCTTCATTGTGCAGATATTTGCAATAAAACAAGAAATAAAACCAGATGTCATGAATTATTTAGTACCAAACATGAGTACTGCAACCTCTCATATATCTGGCTTAGAATCAGGAGGTCGTAAGTATAAAATCAATATTTTGAGAAAACAAGAAAAAAATGTTTGAAATTTACTCTTTACTTACAAACTTTATTTTCGTCAGCATGACAAGTTCTGATTTTCATGAAAATACGCTCATAAAAACCGCCATATGATGCAGATTTCAAATATGTATCAGTGTTATAAGGTTGTAATTAGTAGTTACAACCTTCTCATTCTAAGCCAGCGATATGATCCTAAACGTTCCACGGCAAAAGTAGTTCTGGCCCGATCTCCCTCAACCTCTCAATCTGAGCAAAATCTCATCTCAAATATTGGCACATATCTTTATGTTAATTAACATGCAAGGCTAGATTAACTGTCACTGTGCAAGGCAAAATAACCTCTCAAAAAAAATGAGGGCTGGGCATTGTAATATCATTCAGAAACAGTCCTTCCAAAGTCGAATGAGAATGGTTGTAAATATACTATCGTCCAGCAGGTTAACATTCATCTAGGTCTAACTGGGTATACCTGAGTTAACGGTTTTCACTTCTTTTCTTTCGAATGGGATAGTTCCCTCATTAGTATTACTTATTTCATTGACTATATAGCTTGGCCAATTTGACATGAGCCTGACCTTTTGATTAGCATAATTTAACAGTTGATATATTGCCAATGTTAATAACACCGATTGTATGTTTTCATAATCGGGGAGTATCACTAAGACGCTTGCAATGTAATACAAACACAAATTTGTAATACCGATATAGCACGATTTGCTTGCGGAAATTGATATATTTAAAGCAAGAACCTTGTGATATATTCTTGCATAAAGGCCAGGCTGACAGGTCAATATAGTCAAGCTATACCAACAGATCAACTGTCGTTGTGCAAGGCAAATTAGTCTGTTAGCAAAGATTGGGAGCTGTGCATAATTTACCATACAAAAATCCTGCATTAATATTTGTTAGACAACACAACCAAAGCTTAGAGTTTTAGTCTACTGTAAAATCATTAATTTTTGTGGGGATTAAATTCCTGAATTTCGTGGTTCACCTTCAAACACAAAATTAAATCCCATCAAACAATAGTTTGACCCTTGTATTCATTACCTGAAATGCAAAATCCACGAATTAACGTCCTATCAAACTGGTCCTTTTTACCAAAACCACGATTTCATCCCATTGAAATTAAATGATTTTACAGTAAATCTTAATCACAGTCCAACAAAAAACTACATGATATAAGTCTATACCTTCAAAAATTTATTTTGTGAATCTCATTCTAAACCATTTCAACACAATAATATGTATACAGTCATCCTCGGAGTGTCAATTACCATGGAATAGTTTACCTTCAAGTTTGACTTAACTCTCAATATATTGTTTCATGTTTCATTGAGTTTTACATTCATACATTCATATATTATCATTAATATGCTTGTGTTACCATCATAAACAAATATTTGAGGAACAAATTGTAAAATCGATTTATAGTGTTTTCTGATTTGTTTTTAGTATTTTTTTATTCTTCATTTATTTAGTATATACATGTAGTTGATTCAATAAATGATACAAATGAGGGAACAATCGATTTTAAAAAATAGCAGGGATTATAGTTAACTCATTTACACCCAGTTAAACTTAGATTAGCGTAGTTTACCTGACGGAAGGGCTAATGTTTATCACTGTCATCATTTAACTTTGAATAGAAGCGGCAGTTTAGAATAAAATGCAATATTTCAAGAATATTAAAACGTTATTTAGGATATTTGCTTGCTAAAGCTTAAAAAAGCAAATATGTTTATTGATAATATTTCATAATTGTTTATTCGTATTTGCCTGTTTAAACATTGAAAAAGTATTTATTTTAGACACGCCCGCTATAAGCCATAATACATATTACCCCCTGACCATAAATTACGGAGTCCAGAAAACGGATTTGATTCTGTAATGTTGAAATTGAGAATAGTAAATATGAGCTAAGTGAAATTTTTAGGGTGTTGCTATAGAGAGGTTGTTGCTGTAAAGTGGGAGGCTCTGGAGAGGTTGTTGCTGTAAAGTGGGTGGCTCTGGAGAGGTTGTTGCTGTAAAGTGGTAGGTTCTGGAGAGGTTGTTGCTGTAAAGTGGGAGGCTCTGGAGAGGTTGTTGCTGTAAAGTGGGAGGCTCTGGAGAGGTTGTTGCTGTAAAGTGGTAGGTTCTGGAGAGGTTGTTGCTGTAAAGTGGTAGGCTCTGGAGAGGTTGTTGCTGTAAAGTGGTAGGTTCTGGAGAGGTTGTTGCTGTAAAGTGGTAGGTTCTGGAGAGGTTGTTGCTGTAAAGTGGGAGGCTCTGGAGAGGTTGTTGCTGTAAAGTGGGAGGCTCTGGAGAGGTTGTTGCTGTAAAGTGGTAGGTTCTGGAGAGGTTGTTGCTGTAAAGTGGTAGGCTCTGGAGAGGTTGTTGCTGTAAAGTGGTAGGTTCTGGAGAGGTTGTTGCTGTAAAGTGGTAGGTTCTGGAGAGGTTGTTGCTGTAAAGTGGTAGGCTCTGGAGAGGTTGTTGCTGTAAAGTGGTAGGTTCTGGAGAGGTTGTTGCTGTAAAGTGGGAGGCTCTGGAGAGGTTGTTGCTGTAAAGTGGTAGGTTCTGGAGAGGTTGTTGCTGTAAAGTGGTAGGCTCTGGAGAGGTTGTTGCTGTAAAGTGGTAGGTTCTGGAGAGGTTGTTGCTGTAAAGTGGTAGGTTCTGGAGAGGTTGTTGCTGTAAAGTGGGAGGCTCTGGAGAGGTTGTTGCTGTAAAGTGGGAGGCTCTGGAGAGGTTGTTGCTGTAAAGTGGGAGGCTCTGGAGAGGTTGTTGCTGTAAAGTGGGAGGCTCTGGAGAGGTTGTTGCTGTAAAGTGAAATGCTCTGGAGAGGTTGTACTGTAAGTGCAGCTGTATATGAAGGAGTTTGAAGTATTCCTGAATAGAAATTGAACACCTAGAGTGCAATTTTTTCTCTCAAAATTTCAAGTAAATGTACTTTTTGTCACAGGACTATATTTTCGTATCCATTTTCATACAGTTGTATATTTTAATGTTTAATATACCACCACATCTTTCAATCCATAGATCTAACTGTGATTACCAGCTGACAAATGTGCACACAACCTGTGTCACAGGGAAACATAACATTCATAAATATTGCATAAATTAGACAAAGTCCACAGGTGGTGGCATCGGTATTTTGCTGGCTTAGAACCAGAAGGTCGTAACTACCAAATCGATATATTGAGAAAACAAGAGAAAACTGTAATTTACTCTTTACCTATGGGAAAACACGTTTTTAAAACTTGATTTTGGTCAACATGTCAATTTCAGATTTTCATGAAAATAGGCTCATAAGAAGCACCTTGTGAAGCAGATTTCAAATATGTATGAGTCTAATAAGGTCGTAAGTAGTAGTTACGACCTTCTGGTTCTAAGCCATCAATTTACCCTCTAAGTTTGTACTTTTGTTCATTTTAAGTTAATTGTGAAACAAGTACACAATGTATTATAGTTGATTCAAAAGTAAATACTAATGGGGGAAGTATCCCATTTGAATGAAATGCGGTGAATACCGTTAACTCAGGTACACCCAGTTTAACCTAGATAAATATAGTTTACCTGCCGGACGATAGTGTATTTACAACCGTTCTCATTTGCTTTTAAAAAGACTGCACTAATATACTGTATTTGTAAATGTTGACAAATTTAAAGTTAATGTATCTTTGATTTAAAGTTTAATTAAATTATTCTATTAGACATATCAATGGCTTGGCGAATGCATTGTTACTGCAATATGAATATATAGTGAGTTACACAATGTTTCCTCCCAAACAATTGATATGATTTTTACATTTTTTTTATTTCTTTTTTCAATGATACAGTTGACTGAGAAAGAAAAATGACACAATCATTATACATCATAAAAAAGATACAAAGTACTGTTGATTTAGTAAGAAATACTAATGAGGGAACTATCCCATTTGAAACAATAGCCAGAACTACAGTCAATCAGATACACCCAGTTAAACCTAGATGAACAAGCTAATGTTTATAACAATTGTCATTTAACTTTGAACAGACTGTAAACCTAGATGAACAGAGTTTACCAGATGGACATGCTCATGTTTATAACAATTGTCATTTAACTTTGAACAGACTGTACAGTACAAACCATGCCACAACAACAGTCCATTGATATGTGGATTGTACTTATATCCTGTCTATCAGGTATTCGATTCAGCAGTAACCCCTCCCAAGAAAAATTGACATTGCTGTCAAAATGAGCAACAGTGAGTTTCTCATTTTTCCTCCACATGTGGAGAAGTTGCTGGTTCCTTGTGGAAGAGTTTTTAGTTACATTGTTACTGCATGGTTAGGATTCAGTTAAGGAAAACTAAAAAATGTTATGAGAATGAATCAGCCACTGAATATTAATGAAAAACTCAATTTTTTTTAGAAATTAATATGAAACAATTTAGTGTACATACCTTCAACAGTAATGCATTAACGATGATTACTGTATAATGTTGTATCTTGTCCCTATACAAGCTGGTCCCCTATATGTACTGTACTGTACTGATCTATAACATGGTGCATGGCATACCTCCAAAAATAAATGATGATATTTTGTATCTTGTCCTTACACAAGCTGGTCCCCTATCAGATTCTGTCATATACACAACCACCACTTCTACTGTACTGTTCTGTTCTGAGCTATCCTTTTCAATACATCAATATAACGTCAATATAACCACACAGAGTGTATTGATCACTCCGTACTATCCAACATGATGTCGATAATCATCAGCTCGTCATTTCAACATCTGAAATATATTCATCGTCATTATACACACTAGTGATCGAAATATTGGAATTGTGTTTGTTAATCCATTTTGGAACAAACTTTTATGATGACTCTGCTATTGTTATATGATGCGATGATTATACGATGGTTATACAATGAATACAATTAAGCATTTGGCAGCATGGATACAGCACCGTGGATACGGCATATTGCTGGCTTAGAATGAGAAGGTTGTTTTAAGTGCCACTTATGACCTTATATGACTAGTGCATATTTGAAATCTACATCATAAGGCGCTTCTTATCAGCCTATTTTCATGAAAATCGAAACTTGTCATGTTGACCAATCAGAAATTGAAAAAGCCTGTTTAACCATAAGTAAAGAGTGTTTGTCAGGCAGTTTTTGTTCTTTTCTCAAAATATTGATTTTGTAGTTACGACCTTCTCATTCAATTTAAGCCAGCGAATATAGTAAAGAGCATTGTATTGTATTGTTATCTGATCCAACTTATCAACGAGTGATCTAGCATCTATGCTGACAACAATGTCATTATGATTTTGTTTAAAGTAGGTATCATATTAGACTGAAGAGTTATTGGATTAGACTTTAAATCCGGAGAATTTATGTAATCATGTTTAAAAATCAAACACAGGCCATAGAAACACTCACACTTGCGTCACCATGGTTACATAATTATTAATATTTGTTATAACAGACCTAATTATAGTCGATTCAATAAGTGATACTAATGAGGGAACTATCCCATTGGAAAGAATAGCTGGCATTACCGTTAACTCGTGTACACACAGTTACACCTAGATAAACATAATAAAAAAAAATACATGACATACAAGTTAATGTTTACAAACAGTTCTCATTTGACTTTAAAAGGACTGTTAACATTTAGTTTCAATTGATGTTATTTTCACACACTAGCCCTAGAATAGGCTATAGATATAATGTGATCTCAAAGCTGTGACCTTAAACACTTCACTATAATATGAAGCCTATACTATAATATAAAAGTGCAGTCATAGTTCACTAAAACTCTGTTGAAATATTATGTACTAAAAAAAAATTTTGTTTGAAAGATGCAAATGATAAAAACATAATCATAAATATCTCAATTTAATTTGTAACATATAAAGTTGGGGAATATTGATCAGGTTATATATTTGAGGAAATGAAATAAGAAAAACTGTGAAATATTGGCAGATTTAAAACAGTTTTGATGTACTGTAAAATCATTAATTTTCATGGGGGATTAAATTTCGTGGATTTCATGGTTTGCCAAAATTAAATTCCATCAAACAATAATTTTGATCCTTGTATTCATTACCTGAATCACAAAATCCATGAATTAATGTCCAATCAAAATGGTCTTTTTTACCAAAACCACAAAATTTCGTCCCATCGAAATGAAATGATTTTACAGTATTCTGATGAACAGAAACCACGAAGGGCCGGGGGGGCGGAGGGCTCAGTGATATATGACATCTAGAACATCACAACAAAAAACTTGTTGGTCAATAAATAAAGTATTCCACATCATTTGAACATTTCATTACAATTTACTTAGCAAATATTTCGAGGGCTAGGTGCAAAACTATTGTAACTATCTCAATTTATAGAGGCATGTACCATAGTTTTGCATCGGGCCCTCGGAATATGATTGTGGAGGAAGTGGCCTAGAGGTAGGCAACTATAGGTCCAAGGTCTGATCTCCATCTGTAGGGGAAGTGGCCTAGAGGTAGGCAACTATAGGTCCAAGGTCTGATCTCCATCTGTAGGGGAAGTGGCCTAGAGGTAGGCAACTATAGGTCCAAGGTCTGATCTCCATCTGTAGGGGAAGTGGCCTAGAGGTAGGCAACTATAGGTCCAAGGTCTGATCTCCATCTGTAGGGGAAGTGGCCTAGAGGTAGGCAACTATAGGTCCAAGGTCTGATCTCCATCTGTAGGGGAAGTGGCCTAGAGGTAGGCAACTATAGGTCCAAGGTCTGATCTCCATCTGTAGGGGAAGTGGCCTAGAGGTAGGCAACTATAGGTCCAAGGTCTGATCTCCATCTGTAGGGGAAGTGGCCTAGAGGTAGGCAACTATAGGTCCAAGGTCTGATCTCCATCTGTAGGGGAAGTGGCCTAGAGGTAGGCAACTATAGGTCCAAGGTCTGATCTCCATCTGTAGGGGAAGTGGCCTAGAGGTAGGCAACTATAGGTCCAAGGTCTGATCTCCATCTGTAGGGGAAGTGGCCTAGAGGTAGGCAACTATAGGTCCAAGGTCTGATCTCCATTTGTAGGGGAAGTGGCCTAGAGGTAGGCAACTATAGGTCCAAGGTCTGATCTCCATCTGTAGGGGAAGTGGCCTAGAGGTAGGCAACTATAGGTCCAAGGTCTGATCTCCATCTGTAGGGGAAGTGGTCTAGAGGTAGGCAACTATAGGTCCAAGGTCTGATCTCCATCTGTAGGGGAAGTGGTCTAGAGGTAAGGGGTCTATAGGTCCAAGGTCTGAACCCCATCTGTAGGGGAAATGGCCTAGAGGTAAGGTGTCTATAGGTCCAAGGTCTGAACCCCGTCTGTAGGGGAAGTGGTCTAGAGGTAAGGGGTCTATAGGTCCAAGATCTGAACCCCATCTGTAGGGGAAGTGGCCTAGAGGTAAGGGGTCTATAGGTCCAAGGTCTGATCCCCATATGTAGGGGAAGTGGCCTAGAGGTAAGGGGTCTATAGGTAAACATGTAAGGGAGTTTTCATTAAAAGCCTAAGCATTTGATCATAATGTAAGTTGTAAGAATACATTATGTATTCGTTAAACATACTTTTGTGATTAAAACGTCTACAAAAAGTGTTTTGATCATCAAAATTGAGTAAAGTTGCCTTAAAGCCATTAGCTAGTATGTGGTAAGTCAGGTAAATCTAATGTGATAGACAGTTCAATGATATACATGTATACCGGTATACATGTATATTACACACACCAGAATACGATTATCACCTCCTTAAATGAATATGCAATAACTTTGTTCAGTTTTAATAATTTTATGAATTAAAAGGCAATTGGCACCAGTTAATATTTTGCCCACCCAGGGGGCGGTGGGCCACCCGGGGAATTAGACATTTTCAATTTTTTGACGTCTAAATCCCCACCCGACCCCCATAGCAAATTGGTGAATCCACTTGAATAGAGGGCTAGCTACGCGCCTACTACATAGCGGAGATCGTATGTTGTGCGTACATACATCTTACTGGTGCGACGTACGATGCACACAGTCACTTTTGGCCAGAGGAAACCGAGCATGTGACGTGCATGTGACATACTCCTTACTACATCCTTTCCATGTTTCCGAGAAAAAACCCCGCAGAGGCTGTAACCTTCCAAAAAGTGTATGTTACATACATACATTTGTATATACATAGTTACATAGTAGAATCTGGTAGAAGGGTTTTACTCCTGTGACACCAGCTCTTTGTTTTTATCGACATAAATTATATAATGGATGTTTAGTCCCTTAACAACTGTTGACTTGTAATTGTACTTGATTTTTAAGTACTGAAAATATGCACATTGTGTTGTGACTCGAGGGCCGGTATTCATAAAGCATCTTAAGTAAAAACTTAGAATTTTCTTAAAATCGCAAATTTCCCTTAAGTGTATCAGCTAAACATGAAAACTAATATTAACAATTATTTACATTTGTCTGTATATGATATTAGCAAGGTCCTTAAGATCCGGAAGTCATTATAAATACTGAAGTATTTAAATACTGTAGGGAGAAGTAATTAGAAGTCCTCAGCTACTGTTTCACTAACTGATTGTTTAAAACACTTATTAAATGGCAGCAATTTTATATGAACAAATGATAATATAGCAGGTGGTATTTGTATTGTACTTAAAACAACTATACATGCCATTTAAGTTTTGCAGAACCCTTTGCATGAGATTGGTGTTGAAAATTACAGACCTACATACACACATGAACATTTATATTAACTCCATGTGGAAATGCAGGAGATTTGATGTAAATGCAGAAGATTTTCCTTGCTCAAATTTTAAACTTATATTAATAAAGTAAATGTGTAGTTTTCATGAATACTATGAAACCTGCATGAAGCAATTTGAACTAATATTTGTTATCATGTTTATAATGTTTAACAAATTTTCAAAGAATACAGTATGTGAGAATTGATGAATTTGCCTCAGATCATGCAGGAGTAGTCTAAAATACAGGACACTCACACATAATGCAGATGATCTGGCATATATATTAATTTTGTATAAATTTACATGTTATGCCTTTAAAACACAATTTCTTAAAAAAATTGTATTGCTCCATTAAATTGATGGCCATGGAGATTGCCTGGATTTTACCAGACCACTACATCAATAAAACCACCTCCATAATAGACTACTACATGACTACTTCATTATAAGAAGGGTCACTGGTCTTACCATTGAGGTTTTAATGAGTGTATACAGTTTAACCCCCCCCCAATAGTTAAACCATGGTGACCGCTCCAGCTATGACCTCCCCTGGTATGACCGTCCCTGCTATGACCGCCCCAGCTATGACCTCCCCTGCTATGACCGCCCCTGCAATGACCGCCCCTGTTATGACCACCCCTGCAATGACCGCCCCTGTTATGACCACCCCTGTTATGACTGCCCCTGCTATGACCACCCCTGCTATGACCGTCCCTGCTATGACCGCCCCAGCTATGACCACCCCTGCAATGACCGCCCCTGTTATGACCACCCCTGTTATGACTGCCCCTGCTATGACCACCCCTGCTATGACCGCCCCTGCTATGACCACCCCTGCTATGACCGCCCCTGCTATGACCACCCCTGCAATGACCGCCCCTGTTATGACCGCCCCTGTTATGACCGTCCCTGCTATGACCGCCCCTGTTATGACCGCCCCTGTTATGACTGCCCCTGCTATGACCGCCCCTGGTTTGACCGTCCCTGCTATGACCGCCCCTGCTATGACCACCCCTGCAATGACCGCCCCTGCTATGACCGCCCCTGCTATGACCGTCCCTGCTATGACAGTCCCTGCTATGACCACCTCTGCTATGACCTACCCTGCTATGACAGTCCCTGCTATGACCGCCCCTGTTATGACTGCCCCTGCTATGACCGCCCCTGGTTTGACCGTCCCTGCTATGACCGTCCCTGCTATGACCGCCCCTGTTATGACCGTCCCTGCTATGACCGCCCCTGTTATGACCGCCCCTGTTATGACTGCCCCTGCTATGACCGCCCCTGGTTTGACCGTCCCTGCTATGACCGCCCCTGCTATGACCACCCCTGCAATGACCGCCCCTGCTATGACCGCCCCTGCTATGACCGTCCCTGCTATGACAGTCCCTGCTATGACCACCCCTGCTATGACCTACCCTGCTATGACAGTCCCTGCTATGACCGCCCCTGTTATGACTGCCCCTGCTATGACCGCCCCTGGTTTGACCGTCCCTGCTATGACCGTCCCTGCTATGACCGCCCCTGTTATGACCGTCCCTGCTATGACCGCCCCTGTTATGACCGCCCCTGTTATGACTGCCCCTGCTATGACCGCCCCTGGTTTGACCGTCCCTGCTATGACCGCCCCTGCTATGACCACCCCTGCAATGACCGCCCCTGCTATGACCGCCCCTGCTATGACCGTCCCTGCTATGACTGCCCCTGTTATGACCACCCCTGCTATGACCGTCCCTGCTATGACCGCCCCTGTTATGACCGCCCCTGTTATGACTGCCCCTGCTATGACCGCCCCTGGTTTGACCGTCCCTGCTATGACCGCCCCTGCTATGACCACCCCTGCAATGACCGCCCCTGCTATGACCGCCCCTGCTATGACCGTCCCTGCTATGACAGTCCCTGCTATGACCACCCCTGCTATGACCTACCCTGCTATGACAGTCCCTGCTATGACCGCCCCTGTTATGACTGCCCCTGCTATGACCGCCCCTGGTTTGACCGTCCCTGCTATGACCGTCCCTGCTATGACCGCCCCTGTTATGACCGTCCCTGCTATGACCGCCCCTGTTATGACCGCCCCTGTTATGACTGCCCCTGCTATGACCGCCCCTGGTTTGACCGTCCCTGCTATGACCGCCCCTGCTATGACCACCCCTGCAATGACCGCCCCTGCTATGACCGCCCCTGCTATGACCGTCCCTGCTATGACCACCCCTGCTATGACCGTCCCTGCTATGACAGTCCCTGCTATGACCACCCCTGCTATGACCGCCCCTGGTTTGACCGTCCCTGCTATGACCGCCCCTGCTATGACCACCCCTGCAATGACCGCCCCTGCTATGACCGCCCCTGCTATGACCGTCCCTGCTATGACCACCCCTGCTATGACCGTCCCTGCTATGACAGTCCCTGCTATGACCACCCCTGCTATGACCTACCCTGCTATGACAGTCCCTGCTATGACCACCCCTGCTATGACCGCCCCTGCTATGACCGTCCCTGCTATGACCGCCCCTGCTATGACCGTCCCTGCTATGACCGCCCCTGCTATGACCACCCCTGCTATGACCGCCCCTGCTATGACCGCCCCTGCTATGACCGCCCCTGGTTTGACCGTCCCTGCTATGACCACCCCTGCTATGACCTACCCTGCTATGACAGTCCCTGCTATGACCACCCCTGCTATGACCGCCCCTGCTATGACCGTCCCTGCTATGACCGCCCCTGCTATGACCGTCCCTGCTATGACCGCCCCTGCTATGACCACCCCTGCTATGACCGCCCCTGCTATGACCGCCCCTGCTATGACCGCCCCTGGTTTGACCGTCCCTGCTATGACCGTCCCTGCTATGACCACCCCTGCTATGACCGTCCCTGCTATGACCGCCCCTGCTATGACCGCCCCTGGTTTGACCGTCCCTGCTATGACCGTCCCTGCTATGACCGCCCCTGCTATGACCGCCCCTGCTATGACCGCCCCTGCTATGACAGTCCCTGCTATGACCACCCCTGCTATGACCGCCCCAGCTATGACCGCCCCTGCTATGACCACCCCTGCTATGACAGTCCCTGCTATGACCGTCCCTGCTATGACCGCCCCTGCTATGACCGCCCCTGCTATGACCGTCCCTGCTATGACAGTCCCTGCTATGACTGCCCCTGCTATGACCGCCCCTGGTTTGACCGTCCCTGCTATGACCGCCCCTGCTATGACCGCCCCTGTTATGACCGTCCCTGCTATGACCGCCCCTGTTATGACCGCCCCTGTTATGACTGCCCCTGCTATGACCGCCCCTGGTTTGACCGTCCCTGCTATGACCGCCCCTGCTATGACCACCCCTGCAATGACCGCCCCTGCTATGACCGCCCCTGCTATGACCGCCCCTGCTATGACCGCCCCTGGTTTGACCGTCCCTGCTATGACCGCCCCTGCTATGACCACCCCTGCTATGACAGTCCCTGCTATGACTGCCCCTGCTATGACTGCCCCTGCTATGACCACCCCTGCTATGACAGTCCCTGCTATGACCACACCTGCAATGACCGCCCCAGCTATGACCGCCCCTGCTATGACCACCCCTGCTATGTAATCAGAGTAGAACACATTCAAGTTTCGTCTAGGACGGTCAATACATGCGGGGGGGGGATAATATCATATTATTTGCACAAAGAAGTCTCCAAGTGCAGTTATATGTAAAAAACTATATACCTGCTTGATATGGTATATCTATATGTTACATGTCACATTATATCCAACTTCCACGTTGAACATTAAGTCGTTACTGATACGTACATAGTATAATTGTCACAAAATAGCTTCGGTATGATTAAAATCTTCTTTTATAAAATAACTTATAATTATATAGTTAATAGATTTGTTCATTGGTGCATCATATTGTCATATAAATCAAATATCAGAGATATATTATATGATTCATTCAAACTATTTTACCACTTTTCTTAAACTTAAGAAATCATTAAGGTTGTAAGTTACAAGCTTAGCTACCTTAATTGGACATTATAATTCAATAAACTGTAAAGTATACAAATGTACATACAAATTTATACATTTTATAGAAATAAGCGTAAATTATTTACCTTTACAATATGAGCATGTGTATGCATACGATCCATTTCTCAATAAATTAAATAGTTCATGTACATGTCTTAAAACCATACACTATAACACAAGTTTTACCCAGGACGTAGTTTTACTAACGTTACTATATTTAGTAACATGTATCTGCCCTGTGGTAATTGTGGGAAATACACGGCTCAGTTACGCCCCTTATATCGTTAACTATGATCGATGTCAGGTGTGATATGTCGGGGAGGCGCACAGGGCGAACGACGCCCCTTTCATTAGCGGGTGACGTTTATGACTCTTTCTGTTTAAAAATGCTGCAGCGTATATGGACTCACCATGAACTTATTGTCGCTTAACTATTTACGGTCTAGGAAGACCCTGGCTCAATACCTGGACGAAGAAGAAGGACATGGTATTCTGGTAAATTTGAAGAGTTCTCCAGAAATATTAAAATGTTACACTGGGACAACCAGGATTGTAGATGTGGGGCAATCTGCTAGGAGAATTTTTAATTTCTGACCTTTATCTCCATCGCAGTGGAAGTAGAAGTGGATACTCTAAGTCGAGATTGTTTGACTACCAGGATTGGAACTACAACAATACAAGCATCACGACCTCATCTGGGACTTAGTACAAAAAAGTTGATGGATTCCTGTCATGTATAAGGACGAAGAAGAAGAATGTGTCAAAGGGTATATTGGCAATTGTCTTAAATACAGTACAATGTCATGTTATTTTACACGACAAAAGACCATACTAAACATGATATTAAAAACATATACATGTAGTTAAATATTTGAAACTAGCCTCGTTTTCCAAACAGTACTGTACACTTACCGTAAACAAGTATAGTAAAATAGTAAAAACCATACATTTGGTAAAAACAAATCACTTCACGGTCACCAACACAGGTATGAGGAAATCGGACAGGGAAGGCATCGCTTAACCTAAGCAGCCGAGCACAGAAAGCAGTAACACCACAACACAACTACACACAGTGATGTCCACACACAACTATCGTCTCCCCCGCTTGTCACATGCGACGCACACTTCTTCTTATACATAATTAAGCAATTAGTGTTATACCGACTGTATGTCCATCATTAATCACCTAACATACCAACTTGGATGACACGTGACGGACATACAATCACGTGACGGACAATTAGTTTCGTTTAACCTTTCATAACCGTCCACAAATGATTCTATAATTGAATGATAATAACTAAAACGAAAAAAACAACATCTTTTGTAAAATCTATATTTTTCTAAATAATAAGAAATTACAAAATTGTCCCAAAAAGATACAATTATATTACCTGTGTCCATGACTAAAGAGAAAATCAACATAAAATCATTCCTCAGTGAAAACAACGGTACTTTAATTACTTTATATTTGTTCCAAAGTACAAGCGTATGATCTCTTCAATACACCAGTCAGTTGCATCAATGCCCCCCCCCACCCGGGGGATGGGCTTGGATATTTTTTTACTTTTGTGTTGTCAAAACCCCCGTCCTACCACGGCCCTACGGGGGAGAGTTGATGGTTAAACACACGGTATAACCGGATGCGTGGTCGGCCGAGTGATGCGTTACGGCCGAGGTAAATACTGATGACTGGTAAGTAGTGGGGTTATATTTCTTACCAGAACTTATCGATTTCGATATTTCTTTTGGATCTAGCGATTTGTGAATGACCACGAAGGTTTAAATGTACTATTTACTTAGCCTCGCATGCTATCTTTTCGGAATAAATCTGATAGAGCCTGTTTATACACGACACGCAGAAAATAATGCTCAATTCTCACATACATTGCCCGAAATTAAACAGTTTGCGCTAGTATTGAACTATTTAACCTTACAGATCTAACGAAAATTCATCTATGAACAATTCTGTAAATTTACAACTTAGTCCGTGCCCTGAAACCAACGATTGACCCTTTCAAAGAGACCTTAGAAAGCGCAAAAATGATGACGTTAACAGCCGAGGAGATTTTGTGATGATGACGTTTACGGCCGAGGACGGAAAATATGGATGACGTTTACGGCCGAGGAAATACTTACTAAAAACTGTCATTTTTTGCAGTTTCAATGATTTTCTCGCCAGTAAAGTATGGACTATTCGCCAGTGTACATTCCAATGAACATTTCTTTACCAGAAAATGTTGGATATGATTGCCTTACACTTATTTTATTCTTATAACTTCAATATAAAACGTCATTTTGGAGATCTTTGTTATTTACAAGACAGATTTTTTTTGTTTATTTGAGAGGAAATACTAAGATTGTATAATATGGTCATATGGAACTCAGACTAGCTCTATGGAACGCCACAGCTATCTTAAGCAGAACTGTTGTATTATGTTATTATACCGTGAAATAAAAAAAATCACCATGTCCATTTGTCATAATATACGATGTTTTGTCATTTTATGATGTCCGTTTGCCATAATATGATTATCATTTGATAAACATGTGTCATTATTATGATGCCCGTTTGTCATATGATGTAATTTGTCCTTATGTAAGGAACATTTTTCATAAAAGAATTCATTACAAAGGTATTCGAATTTCCTATAGATCGTGGGTTCAAACCCCAATGGAGCCGATATTTTTTTATTTAGATTTTTAGTTTTTAAGACATATTATTTGGCTTCAAATCATGACATCATAGTGTAATTTGGAGAAAAATATTTTTTTGAAAAACTATCTTTTAGATTATTGAAATTTACACGTGAGAAATCGAGAATAACTTTAGCCCCGTTCTCACTGTCCCGGTGCACGTCCCGGTACCACCGGCGAGAGTACAAGGAGAATTAGACCGACACATCTTCACAATGTGCGGCAATAAATCGACTCCTAGTTCCGGTGAATATACTTTGGTTCGGTTCCGAGACCCGCGATATACTTAGTGCTTACGTGTACCGACCCCTGAGATTTAGACTGTCAGCTCTGGCTGTAGGGCGGGGATTTAGACATCAAACAATCGTGCCTTAACAGCAAAAGCGGTCCTAGACCTACGACATGGCCACTGTTTACAGCAGAAGCAGTCCTAGATCTACGACACGGCCAATGTTAACAGCAGAAGCGGTCCTAGCCCGGGATAGGAAGAGTCGATGACGGTAATTAAAACATATCCTTCTGTATACCCATTAAGGTATATACGGGTTAAAAAACGTTTACCATCAGTTCAGAACGAACATTTTTCTTTCCCTACTCCAAGCATAAAAACATACCGCCAAAACAAATAAAGAAAAATACGAACATTAAAACAATGCATCAGTCAGTTGCATCCACGGTCTCTACCCTTGGGTATGGGTGTGGAATTTTACTTTCGGGTTTTCAAAACCACCGCAATCCCCCACCCTGCAGGGGATAGCTGATGGTAAAATCTCCAGTATTCCCCGACCTCTTACAACTAAACACTGTCCCCAATATATTGGGTCGGACATTTAATCCTCCACATTTCTCCGACGAGGAAAGGTGGAAGGTAAAACATGTTTTTTTCGCCTATTCACTGCCCATCCACGGGGATATGGGCCGTGGTTGCAACTGACTGGTTCACAACTCTGTAAAATATGATAAACACAAGAATGTGTGCAAGGCACGTCCCGGTGAAGACAGGGAGCACAACGGTATTGACCGGTTCAGTAGAGTGTCATTTTCTGTATGCTGACTGACGTTCTTCGTTGAGACCATGTAGACTGTCAAATACTTTTTCAAAAAAAACAAATACCTGTCTTGTAAAGTCATGGATCTTTAAAATGACGTTTTATATAAAATACATACGAATAAAATAAGTGTAAGGAAATCATATCCAGCATTTTCAGGTAAAGAAATGTTCATTGGAATGTACACTGGCGAATCTTCCATACTTTACCGGTGAGAAAACCATTGGAACTGCGAAAAATGATAGTTTTTAGTAAGTATTTCCTCGGCCGTAAACGTCATCCATATTTTTCGTCCTCTGCCGTAAACGTCATCATCACAAAATCTCCTCGGCTGTTAACGTCATCATTTTTGCGCATACTAGGGTCTCTTTGAAGGGGTCAATCGTTGGTTTCAGGGCACGGACAAAGTTGTAACTTTACACAATTGTTCATAGATGAATTTTCGTTAGATCTGTAAGGTTAAATAGTTCAATACCAGCGCAAACTGTTTAACTTCGGGCAATGTATGTGAGAATTGAGCATTATTTTCTGCGTGTCGTGTATAAACAGGCTCTATCAGATTTATTCCGCAAAGATAGCATGCGAGGCTAAGTGAATAGTACATTTAAACCTTCGTGGTCATTCACAAATCGCTAGATCCAAAAGAAATATCGAAATCGATAAGTTCTGGTAAGAAATATAACCCCACTACTTACCAGTCATCAGTCTTTACCTCGGCCGTAACGCATCACTCGGCCGACCACGCATCCGGTTATACCGTGTGTTAAATCTCATGTATAAAATCCCAACATTTCCCCGGCAATGCTGGAAAAGCTGGAAGGTAAAACACGACCGTTTCCCAGGCTATCTATCGTTCATCCCCGGGGATTGGGGCGAAGTTGCAACTAAATTCTGCATAACAGGTAACTTTATTATTGAAAAAAAAGAATGAAAAGAAGAAAAAATATTCGGATTTTTTTGGTCAACTTTTTACATCTTTGCTAGGTATATTTGACGGACAATTGGCTATTTTTTTTTCGAAGTACAGCAAATTACGTCTTGTCACTTTAAGTCAATAGCCACGTGATATTGGTACACTCTAACCGAGACATTTATATACATAATTGATTAAGCACCAGTCATTTTCATCCTCGGGCGGCCCCCATCCCTGGGGATGGGTCGGGATTGTTACATTTGGTTTGTCAAAACCGACGCCCTTCCATGACCCTGGTACTTCACTGGCCCCTCCGAGGGTATTGTTTCGAGAAAAATTCCAATATTTCTCCAGCAGTGCGGGGGAAGCTGGAAGGTAAAAATACGACTGTTTCCCTGGCTATAATTCACCACCCATCCCCGGGTGGGGACATGGATGCAACTGACTGGTATATAATAACGCATCAATCGGAAGTGCAATTTGAGTCAAGCGGAATGCTTCTTGGACCAACAAGTTTTCACTTCACATACATTCGTGTACGACTCCAGTAGATACTGATGACGGATGAGTGTATTACAAAAAGACGTCAAGATGTAGACCAAGACTACCATAGTGCAGAACAGTAGAAGAAGAATTTGGAGAATTACGACCTGGTGCGAGACAGAAGTCATATAGCCAAGAGCAGAGCTGGATGGAGAAATCTCGACTTGAACCTTGGGTACATGTTTTATCAAAGCAATTACGGTTCGTAAACTTACGCTCGAATTTGAATTCTTTATTATTTTGTTACTGCTACAAGTTATGGTAAAGCAATATGCACAATATCAAAAGTTAATCATTGTAAACAATATTTTCCCCCATTTGTAGATGCAAAAGCTGTGAAAGGAATTTAATATGAGCGTAATTATTTTGTTAAAACAGTACTCGGATTAAGTAAGTAATTGATGGTACACAGGTAGTAGAGTCACACACACACACACCCGAAAACTCGAATGGAATAACAACAACCTTTAAATAACACACGAAATTAACCACATGTATATAACAAACAAAATAAACGCCCGTGAAGAAAAAGGTTTGGACTGGATTGAACATTCCATTGTTTAATGTCATAAAACAAAACTACCTAACCGAATGATATTTGATTGTTTTATTCAAGGCATTTGTTTCGACTTTAAGCTTCAACGGAATCATTGAACAACAAGCGTCTGTTGTTTTTAAATAAATAAATAAAATGACCTTTCTAAAAAAAGTTTAGTCGCTCCATCAATGTTGTGTTTGACCTTTTTACACTTTTAGGAACATTAAACATTACGTATTTAGAAGATTTGTGTTTTTAAACATTTTATAAGTTAGGTGAACAACATGTATATTTATTTAAATTTACTGGTGACTCGAAAAAGAGCAAATGTGAACATAGACAAACATGTATGGCAAAGCACCTACACAGACCTCAAGATCTAATACTGAACCGTCATGTATAGCTTGGCTATTTTGACCTGAACCTGACTTTTATGCAAGAATATATTACAAGGTTCCTGCAATGAATAAATCAATTTCCGCAAGCAAATCGTGCAATATTGGTATTTCACATAAAATTTGTGTTTCTTTTACACATCGAGCGTCTTCGTGATACTCCCCGATTATGAGCACATACAATCGGTGTTGTATCGTAGGTTATTTATCGACTGTTAAATTGTGCTAATCAAAAAGGTCAGGCTCGTGTCAAATAAGCCAAGCTATACATAAATATCCAAAATGTTTTTTTTTATTCTTAGTTTGTTTAATACCTAATCAGATTTTAGACCATAACATCAATTAAGTGTGTTTTTTTTAAAATAGTGACACTTAGTGTGGAGTTGTCTAGATTGACGTCGATTGAGTTGCTGATCTATATGCAAAGGATCATCCTCTAGAGGTTGTACTATACTACCGGGTTATAATTATGCTTTGTGAGATTTATAGTGTCCCATCTTTCTTTCATATCGATGGCTTCAGAACCAGAAGGTCGTAACTACTACTTACGACATTATAAGACTCATACATATTTGAAATCTGCTTCACAAGGAGCTTCTTATGAGCCTATTTTCATGAAAATCTGAAATTGTCATGTTGACCAAAATGAAGTTTTAAAAACGTGTTTTCCGATAGGTAAAGAGTAAATTACAGACAGTTTTCTCTTGTTTTCTTAATATATCGTTTTTGTAGTTACGACCTTCTGATTCTAAGCCAGCGATATGTACAGGATCAACCGATATGACATTTTTCACTCAGATTTATAAGTGAAATAACTCCAAATATGTTACAATACCCGTACAGTAATCTCCAATACTACTGTCATCCCTATGGTCAAACACCTCATCGATAGCCTAGTGGTTGAGGGTTCGCTTCCAGTGAAAGAGGTCCCGAGTTCGCGACCAGGCCGCGTCATACCAAAGACGAAAATAAAATGGTAATAGAAATTCCCTTGCTAGACGATCAACATAAAAGGGTAACTGACTTATCTTTTCCCATAGTCAGCTCGCTCAGCTCAGTCGGTAGAGCATGAGACGAGTAGTCACTTATTGATCTCAGGGTTGTGGGTTTGAATCCCGGGCTGGCCAACTAAAATTATCCCGTTATAGTTGTTACACGATACAATAGCATTATTCTAACTAGCTGATCATAATAGCTTATTTAACGCCCTGTTTATTTGTTGATTAAAATACCAAAAAACAATACATTAGACCCAATGGGGAAAACTTTAATACAACAACCAGGTGTCCGTTGCACAATCAAAGCGCTGCCGAGCACCTTCATCCAGTTACCTACCTTTCAATTAAATATAGAAGACATAGATTACCTCCCATGAAAAGCGCTAAGTAGCACTTTGATTAGGCAACGGACACCAGCTTAAAGAGCAATAACCTTGAGTAAAAGTAACTTTACCCCCCCCCCCCCCCCCCTCTTCTCCACTCTACATAATAATACCAAAGAGTTACCTAATTACACACTCAATACGAGCCGATTTCAAGTTTTCTCATTTCACCGACTTCATTACCGTTTCCCAGTTTCCGGTTCTACTTATAGAGTCCCAATGTTCGTTGCCTTAATGCCACGTCGTTAGCGATCTTGTGTTTTTACCATTATGACCTTGATTACAGACTGTGACACGTTTAGTTGTCAAAATGGTTGCTATAAATTTTGGACATATATGGAAATCCTAGTATTACTAAAGCTAGTATAAAGAGGTCATCTATTGATTTGTTGTGGACTATTTGGAACTTTGTCACGTGGTGAAACTTTGGCACGTGGTGAAACATTGGCACGTGGTGAAACATTGGCACGTGTTTAACATCAATGAAATCATCGGTACGTATGGTTTTATACTAGATAGTCTTCTGCGTTGTCTTGTACATTGCATTATATGACCGTCTTTGAGTGTGATATGGGTTCCCGGGTTTGCTTCCCTTTAAGCAATAAATGGTGCAAGTGTTTCCATTATTTGACGATGAACGTCTTTTGTTCTAATCCTATTATTCCGGACAATTGAGTCCAACATATGCGGTCATAGAGGGCGCTAATATATTCAAAATACTTCTCGGTCTTGGTATTCCATTTCTGCTAGACTTTCCAGAGTTCATCACACGACTTAAGATCACCTGGTTGGTATTCCACATTTGTTAGTGTTGATGCATTGTACACCGGTTCGCGAAAGTACCAATGCGACTCTTAAAGTTTTCAGAAAAAGAGCTCGCACACGAGTTCCTTGATTATAACATAACTGTGTCTTCAATAGTAAAAGTCGGTGGTCACTTGCCAATCTGACAGGGAAAAGGCCGAATGATTACCAATATTACGCAATTATTCTAACGCAAACAAACGTTCATTTGGAATACATTAAAACTTCGTTAAGACGAGCATCGATATTACGATCACCCGGTTTATTTCGAGCAATATGGTGTATACTGATATCACACCGCTATGCCGAGCTCCCGGTTTATTTCGATCATTTGGCCTGTCCCGATAAGTTTTCGAGATAACGAGGGTTTAACTGTACTTAATTTTCAGTTGCTATGTCCTAGGATGAAATATAAGTCCCGTGTTGCCGTTAGTGGTATTGGTTTGGCCATATTGCTGATAGCAGGCGTTCTTCTACTTGACATATCGTCTGACAATGTTCAATACACGGATGGTAAATTACATTCACCACAGACAGAAAAACAACATTTAGCCAAGGTAAGTAAATGTTTCGGTGTTTTGTTTGTCCACGCCTGTGTTTGTAAGTTTACATATGATTCTATGGCATCTACGCCGGTAGCAATATTTTCAGTCCTATACATTCGTAATATCGATTGGCCTTACAAATTAGACCGTAATGCATTACAAGTCATGTACCAACTAGTCCGTAATGTATTTCCACCAAGTCGCTGCTAATTTCCAAATCTGCATTCAACATGTGGAAGACATGACGGTAACCATGGTTATATAGAACATGACAACCAGTTAAGCTAACATTATTGTGTGCACTTGTCCCTGCGATACTAGTACGAACTGTAATATTATAAGCCTAAAGTAAAATCAATTAAATTACAGCTGGCTTTTGCATGCTCTCAAATACATGTATGCTTATCTGTCCCCAACAGGACCAAATAGTTATACGAGATGTAACGAATAAACCACGTGATGTTCCGGACAAACCACGTGATGTTCCGGACAAACCACGTGATGTGCCTGACAAACCACGTGATGAAGATGACAAACCACGTGATGTAGACGAGTCGCCAATCAAATTGAATCCTGATAATAAACGTAGAGAAGAAAAGATCGAACGCTTGGACATTTCAATTGACATGCTGAAAAACGCTGATGAAAAAACGAACGCCGTTATTGACGTTAATGACGTTCACATAGAAGCACCAAATGTTCTACAGGAGAAATCAAAATTTCACCATAAAACTGTCATGTACAACGAAGATATAGAAAAGTAAACTTTACTTAAGTCAAACATTTCATACAAATGATAGTTAACCTGTTTAATAGACTACCTATCGACACAGTTTGCACCAGTCAGTTGCATCCACGCCCCACACCACCAGGGATGGGCAGTGGGCGGCCGGAGTTTCACCTTCCAGCTTCCCCCGCACTGCCGGTGAAATGTTGGGATGATTTATTCTGAACCAATATCCCGGGGACAATATTTATTTGTCAGGGCTCGGGAAATACCAGCAATTTTAACATCAGTTGTCCCGAGCAGGCTCGTGGAAGGTCGGGTGTTTTGACAACCCAGAGATAGAAATCCCGGCCCATCCTTGGGGATGTGGGGACGGTGGATGCAACTGTCTGGTGCATTTTATGTGGTTAAGCCTACAGCTCGCTATTTAGACTCGTTTAAGTAAACTAAAATCATGAAGAATCCTTTATTTCATGACACTTCATCTTCATATATGTACACACGTATACACGGTCAACTTTCCAAAAATATTTTGTATCTGTACCTTAAAAAACTTATCACCTAATTTCGAGTATTTTCCACGTTAACTAACGGGTTTAGTGGGGTTTGAAGTGGATAGAACACACACGTGTGTCCTGCAACCAAAAAGATGTTGGTTTTTGTTACGTAAGACTAGGTTTATACTGGTTTATCCTTAATTCCAGGAAAACTGGTCAGGTCATCTAAATTCTGTATTATGTACTATACTGGAAACAGTTTGAGTTTGATATATAAAACATTTTTTGATAGTCAATTAAAAATAAATTGTGAAACATACGTATTAATCACACTCGACACCACTTTCATGGTATAATGTATCGTCACAAGGCTATGTGAAAATAGAAGCTTATTTCCCTTTTATTAGGAACGTGTTTAAATATTATTAAGGGGAATTACTGGTTAATCTATTAGGTGTCATGTGAAACTTAACTCTCAAGATTGGAAATTGGATGACGCTTCTTATTTGGCATACGGGTCATTTATGATATTGATATAACGTCTTAGTTTAAACAATATTTATTTTCCATAATTATGCATTTTTTTATGTGTTACATAGACAGATGTTTCAAGATAAGAGGTACATATACATTAATTAGTAACAGATAGTTTTATGGTACTTTTGGGTAGAAATTGGATTTGTAAACAAGTCTTATATAAGACTTATGTTAATACATTTCCAAGGTGATGAAAATAATGACTGGTTCGTCCAGTTAAAGTAAAATGCATTTTTAATTAATAGTCTCCCTGGCTAGATATAACGTCTTGTAGGCCAACATGGTCACAAATCGTTCAGTCAATCTAGTGTACTTAATACAAGAGCTGGGGCCATATTAACCATGTTTGTAACTCTAAAACACAGATTTAGACTTTAAGTTTTCAAATGTTCTATTCGCCCTCATATTGTTATAAATGTATCGATTTTGATATAAATGGGTAAATATGTTCAGTGGACAACAGCAAATAATCTGATAAAATTTTACTGCGTTAAATCAAGTTTCAAAGAAATGTCAGCGCTTATAATGTTTGTCAATTTTAAGTGTAAGTCTGGGTTCTTACAACGTTGGAGAATACGGCCCCGGAGGTGGATTTATTTATTATGTATAATAATTCCATGGTAGGTTGTTGGATAACCGCCTCCTCGATAGCCTAGTGGTTGAGCATTCGCTTTGTGTGCAGGACGTACCGGGTCGCGTCATATAAAAGCCGAAAAAAAAAGATAACAGAAAGTCACTTGCTAGACGCTCAGCATATAAGGGAAACTGGCTTCTTCACTTCTCTCATACCATCGTGGCGATGGATAACATCAGGAGAGTGATTAAAATAAGTTGGAAAAACTTGTTTCACAATCGACCTAAATAAATTAGTGTAAATAACTACATGTAGTATATTTAGTCCAAGAGCTTAAGTGGATTTATTTGACTTCATGTTCAGGTTGTTGGATAGACTGGAGGTGAGAAGTGGTTTTGGATTTGATCGAGATTTCATACAAATCACACCATTCAAAGATATCGCATTGCAACTTGGTAAGAAAAATCGGGAAAAGTCGAAACATCTTTTAAGATGGGATACACACGAATTAAGGTACTGGTGTCTTTATATTGTCTTTTAAGCTTGACGAATTTGACACGATCCTGACCTTTTAATTAGACTAATAATTTAACAGTCGATATCTTGCCTATATTTATAACCACGGTCGTATGTTTTCATAATCGGGAGTATCACAAAAACGCCCAAGATGTAAAACAAACACAAACTTGAAATACCGATATTGCATGACTTGCTTGCGAAAAAATGATCTATTCAAAGCAAGGAACTTATAATATATTCATACATAATTAAAGGTCAAGATCAGGTCAAATTCGCCAAGTTATACCTTTAGATATTGCAAACTTCTAGTTCTAATTCTATGTTCATTAACATTTACGTTGATTGAAAATAAGATTCAAATCGTTCTATGATCAGCATTCATTATTTAAACACTATTCAAAGTTTAAACATTTTATGTTGTTATGAAGCATTTCTTATTATAATAAATATAATGCTTAATTGAATATGTATTAGACATCTATGACTTTTAAGCTTAAATAGTCATCAAAATATCAAAAAATATATACTTGTATATGCACTTTGTAGTTCCCTGTGACTGTGAATGTTGACTGAATTGTGTTACATGGATGACCGGACCAGTAACTTTATCAGATTCAACCATGGTATACGTACTGTATGACTTATTGTATTATGTTACAGGGATGACCGGATCAGTAACTTTATCAGATTTCACCATGGTATACGTACTGTATGACTTATTGTATCATGTTACAGGGATGACCGGACCGGTAACTTTATCAGATTTCACCATGGTATACGTACTGTATGACTTATTGTATTATGTTACAGGGATGACCTAACCAGTAACTTTATCAGATGTCACTATGGTATACGTACTGTATGACTTATTGTATTATGTTACAGGGATGACCGGACCCGTAACTTTATCAGAGTCCACCATGGTATACATACTGTATGACTTATTGTATTATGTTACAGGGATGACCGGACCAGTCACTTTATCAGATTCCACCATGGTATACGTACTGTATGACTTATTGTATTATGTTACAGGGATGACCGGACCAGTAACTTTATCAGATATCACCATGGTATACGTACTGTATGACTTATTGTATCATGTTACAGGGATGACCGGACCAGTAACTTTATCAGATTTCGTCATGGTATACGTACTGTATGACTTATTGTATTATGTTACAGGGATGACCGAGCCAGTAACTTTATCAGATATCACCATGGTATACGTACTGTATGACTTATTGTATCATGTTACAGGGATGACCGGACCAGTAACTTTATCAGAGTTCACCATGGTATACGTAGTGTGTGACTTATTGTATTATGTTACAGGGATGACCGGGCCAGTAACTTTATCAGAGTTCACCATGGTATACGTAGTGTATGACTTATTGTATTATGTTACAGGGATGACCAGGCCAGTAACTTTATCAGAGTTCACCATGGTATACGTACTGTATGACTTATTGTATTATGTTACAGGGATTAGAGATGATCGGACCAGTAACTTAATCAGATTTCACCATGGTATATGTACTGTATGACTTATTGTATCATGTTACAGGGATGACCTGACCAGTAACTTTATCAGATTTCACCATGGTATACGTACTGTATGACTTATTGTATCATGTTACAGGGATGACCGGACCAGTAACTTTATCAGATTTCACCATGGTGTACGTACTGTATGACTTATTGTATCATGTTACAGGAATGACCGGACCAGTAACTTTATCAGATTTCACCATGGTATACGTACTGTATGACTTATTGTATTATGTTACAGGGATGACCGGATCAGTAACTTTATCAGATTTCATCATGGTATACGTACTGTATGACTTATTGTATTATGTTACAGGGATGACCGGACCAGTAACTTTATCAGATTTCATCATGGTATAACGTGCTGTATGACTTATTGTATCATGTTACAGGGATGACCGGAACAGTAACTTTATCAGATTTCATCATGGTATAACGTGCTGTATGACTTATTGTATCATATTACAGGGATGACCGGACCAGTAACTTTATTAGATTTCATCATGGTATACATACTGTATGACTTATTGTATTATGTTACAGGGATGACCGGATCAGTAACTTTATCAGATTTCAACATGGTATACGCACTGTATGACTTATTGTATTATGCTACAGGGATGACCGGACCAGTAACTTTATCAGATGTCACTGTGGTATACGTACTGTATGACTTATTGTATTATGTTACAGGGATGACCTGACCAGTAACTTTATCAGATTTCACCATGGTATACGTACTGTATGACTTATTGTATTATGTTACAGGGATGACCGGACCAGTAACTTTATCAGATTTCACCATGGTATACGCACTGTATGACTTATTGTATTATGTTACAGGGATGACCGGACCAGTAACTTTATCAGATTATACCATGATATACGTACTGTATGACATATTGTATTATGTAACAGAGATGACTGGACCAGTAACTTTATCAGATTTAACCATGGTATACGTACTGTATGACTTATTGTATTATGTTACAGGGATGACTGGACCAGTAACTTTATCATATTTCACCGTGGTATACGTACTGTATGACTTATTGTATTATGTAACAGAGATGACTGGACCAGTAACTTTATCGTATTTCACCATGGTATACGTACTGTATGACTTATTGTATTATGTAACAGAGATGACTGGACCAGTAACTTTATCAGATTTCACCATGGTATACGTACTGTATGACTTATTGTATTATGTTACAGGGATGACTGGACCAGTAACTTTATCATATTTCACCGTGGTATACGTATTGTATGACTTATTGTATTATGTAACAGAGATGACTCGACCAGTAACTTTATCATATTTCACCATGGTATACGTACTGTATGACTTATTGTATTATGTAACAGAGATGACTGGACCAGTATATTTATCATATTTCACCATGGTACACGTACTGTATGACTTATTGTATCATGTTACAGGGATGACCGGACCAGTAACTTTATCAGATTCCACCATGGTATACGTACTGTATGACTTATTGTATCATGTTACAGGGATGACCGGACCAGTAACTTTATCAGATTTCATCATGGTATTCGTGCAGCAGCGATGTATGATCCAGAGGACCCTGCTGTAGATGGTTTATTACATGATATGGCAACAGATACCATTAAAAGCGTTGGTAAGTATAGTCTCAGAATTTCTCAATATAAAACAACCACACATTGGAAGACAACACAATACTATATTTGTTCGAAGTTTAATTAAATTCCGAGTTACAGACAATTTTCAGCAAAAAGGGTCTAATGTACCTTAACTGGCCATTGAACGATTAATGCGATCAGTGACTAAATTACGAAAATGATAATATATTGTTAGAAAGACGATACTCGAATGAAAAGTTTCTGAAACTTGAACGAACTATGAAGGTAATTAACAAAGTAACAGACTTTTAAAACTAACCCTTCCCGCCAAGTTTTTGAGTGACTTTAACAATCATTTCATAAATATAGTATCTGATTAAAATATTGACGTTAACTTTTCAGTAGTTGGTGTCATTCTAGAATAATATTCTTTTTTTAATAAAACACGACAAAATTGTGAGTGTTTGCCTAAGCCTGCGAGAAAAGAAGCTGTTTGTTTTAAACACCAACCCCTAATTTCTCTCAATACAAGTAGTTTTCGGAATTTGGTCGCCATAGCAACGACAGAAGTTATTTTATCATATTTTTTTGACAAATTTTAAATCTTAAAGATAGTATTACAATATTAAACTGCTTAGAATTGGTCATGACTTTTACCTATTTCTAAAAAGTATTACATGACTACATGTCCTATGGTGTTGTCATTAAGCCCGGTTTTCCTGTAGAACGAGTTTGTCATTGAAATAATAAATATTTCTTAAGGGGGATGCTACTTAAGCTTATTGTGTGTTATTTGTTTATGGACATTTTCTTTTCTATTAGTTATCTTTGAGACCTTTTAAAGTAATTTCTCTCGCAGAATTCAAATCATGCAGACTATTGCAACAATTTACAGATATGATAGCTCGCGGTACGGAACTCAAGTTGTTGGTCTGGTTTAGAAAAGGAACAAAGGCTGTATTCAAACCAATGAGGTAAAATAAATGTTTTCATACCATGCACCCTAACTGAAACGACTAGAACAACATATTAACGCATCAGCAAAATGTATGAAGGATCTAGAACTCAGTAGCTAAGTGGTTAGCGTGCTTGCCGCTTTATCCCACAGGTAACTGTATCGTTGGAAACGAAAAAAAATGATTTTTTTTTAAAATTTATATTTTCTTTCTATATAAATATAAATTAGAAAAAAAAACATTTCGTTTTTTTTTCGTTTTCAACGATACAATTACCTGTGCTTAATCCGGCGACCAGGTTCAAACCCGGATGTAGGCACATAAAATTATACATGCCTGTCATACTCAGCAGTAAGCTGACTGGCAAATAAAAGCTAAGCTCGGCATGCTCGGCTTTCATACTAACTGATACCAGTAAAAACATATATATGCATGAACACAACGTATGAACACAACGTTTTCCTGAATGTGAATGTGAATACAATCTGATCATAGAATATTATAACGTGTTATTTAACTGTTTATTTCCCATGTTTTATACATTAATCTTGCCTTAGCCTAGAATTTGAAACAGCAATATTTGCGCGTTGTCTTCCATAACGGCACGTTTTATTCACGATAAACCTAACTAAACTAGAAAAACAGTAATATACATTAATC
This sequence comes from Spisula subtruncata, assembly GCA_963678985.1. Lineage (NCBI taxonomy): Eukaryota > Metazoa > Mollusca > Bivalvia > Venerida > Mactridae > Spisula > Spisula subtruncata. The sequence continues at coordinate 3,318,801 of OY787676.1, forward strand.
ACGTGCTTTGAATGATGAGAAGGTCGTAACCTACAAAATCAATATTTTGCGAAAAACAAGAAAACCTGTCTGACAATTGCCTTTACTTACGGTAAAACAAATGATTTCAACTTTAGTTTGGTCAACGTGACAAGTTCCGATTTTGATGAACATAGGCTCGCGAGAAGCGCCTCATAATGCTGATTGTAAATATATATCGTAAGTAGAAGTTACGACCTTCGCATTCTAAGCCATGAAGTGTATTTGTCATGTTTGTACACTAATCTTGCCTTATACTATTATTTAATACATTACAGATGGGGAAGAGAAGTAGAAACGTTACCCAATCATTTCTATTTTAATGATTTTGAACGACACAACGCAGAAATAGCAGCATTTCATCTTGATCGGTAAATACGATTCTCTACCTACCTATTTATACTGCCGAATGCATGTGTCCGAGAATTAATGGCAGTATCTGATCAGGGCAGACAAAATCAATGAAGAAACAGAAATGAGATACAAAGAATCCGGGTGCGGTACCCTAGCTTCGAATAGATTCCCTGATTCTTTAACGTGCCCGGTGTAAAGCATCGATACCCGCGAGACTACCTCTGTGTTTTCCACCAGTTAATCTATAGTTTTTTTACACTTACTGATGTATTCAAAGTTGATTGTGAAACACGTCTTTGTAACTTATGCATCATTCTCGATGACTGCTCAGAGTTACTCAGAAATACTGATCACTGATTAGTCCATATTGACACACCTTCCGAAATAGTCAGCACTCGATCATTGGTCAATATTGACACACCTTCAGAAATATTGAGCGCTCATTGGTCAATAATATTGACACACCTTCAGAAATAGTGAGCCCTCATTGGTCAATAGTGATACACCTTAAAAAATAGTGAGCACTCATTGGTCAGTATTGACACACATTCCGAAATAGGGAGCACTCAAAGGTTAATTTCTATCGGTGACTGCTTTTATGGTTGCTTAACCATAATTGGTGCCCAAGATTCTTATGCACTACGATATTTTTACTAAAATATATAACATAATCATACTATTCTAATTAGAAATCAATTGGTAAAGCTCGTCCATTTCCGTTTGTTTCCGGTAAATCAATTGGAAAAAACCGAGGTGATCAGAATGATTATAAACGAGATAGGGTGTAATCACCGGTAACTGTGTCATGGATGAAGAGTAATAAAGAATAATTTTTTAAAAGCTTACATTTGTATTAGCTTATTTGTATTAAGCCTACCTAAACTTCGATAAAAACGTACATTTTCCATTGTTTAACTCTTTCAATGATACAGTTACGGATGAGCCGTCATAATAGTCCAGCAACGATACCTGATTACCTATCTGCCTAGTAACATATAGTGAAACATTGAAATTATAAGATTGGTCAGAAAATAATGTAACTGTCATTTATCTGTCAATAATGACAGTTACGATCAGAAGGTAGGGTAAAATATTGACAGGCTTACGAAGTACGCTGGTATAACTTCATATTTTAATCTGGTAATATGGGTCAAACGTATAATGTTCGGGAAATGAATTTACATCTACACCTGATCTTGTCTGGAGTTATTTCCGAGAGTATGTTTATAAAAGAGCTCTCGAGAGACAGGGCGAGACAGTTCGGGGAGAGGATGGTTGTTAAATAAACCTATATGCGCTTGTAAACGATGTCTGTTGTCTCGTAATCCATAACTCTAAAAGCATGCTTATGCTACAAGAAAATAGATTTCTAAAGCCTAGCTGGTTAGGCTTTTCTCCAGAAGTGGCACTATACTAAATAATATACATGTATCAACTGTTTCACTTTCAGAATACTTGGCTTTTATCGGGTACCTCCAGTAACTGGACGACGTCTCAATATGACAAAGGAAATCTATGACCTGGGAGAGAGAGCTCTACAGAAAACATTCTATATTTCCCCAGGTAAGTGAGCATATGGACTGACTATTATGAGCAAATTTTTAATGTTGATCAAATATATAGCACTGACAATACACTGCATAAATGGTCCGACCTTTAATTTCATATAACGCCTAACGATATTGAGTACGTACTATACCACTCGGCTATCACAAACAGTATCAATGTGACTTCGTCACATCAAATCAGCACCATACCACATCGCATAAACCAAATCTATCACTCACTGTATGACTTATCGAATTACTATATAATTCAACCGTATCATTTAAAAGCACTTTTGAAAGCACATGAAAATCTGATCATTGTATGCATTATTGTGACTGCCAGAAATCGACTCGTTTATACTCAGTGATTCATGTGCTCTTTGCGAGAACGTGTCCGTAATTGTTATTCTATAATTTACCAATTATATTTGCAGTCGGAAACACGTGTTTCTTTGGTGAATGTGATTATTACTGTGACAGTAATCACGCATTCTGTGGTAAACGTGATATGATAGAAGGGTCACTTATGGTCTGGTTACCTGATGGTCGGGACGCAGAGAGAGACAGCTGGAAAAGTCCTTATAGACGGTAATTGTCTATCACTTCCCTTTATGCTTACAATTTGTAATCAAGCATGAAATTCAAAGTCCACGTGAAATATCCATTTTTGGGGATGTAGATGGTTAGTTTAATGTCCGACTCTTGTGGCTTTGGCAAAGCGATGCCACAGGCGTTGTTCCCTTCGTTAAATATCTTCGTTTGTATTGGGTTGGTTAACTTTGTTATAAACAATGATAGTCTTTTTATATATTAATGTTTTGGCAATAAGCATACCGAACCTTCATTGAACGAGTTGTTGAACGTTTTAATAAGCAATCCTCTTCTTGTTTTCCACTTCATAGCATGTAATTGCAAACACGGGATAGAGAAAAGATCTTTATTTAATTTATTAATATCATTACTTTTAAAGAGCATTTTACTACAATGATATTGATTTTATAAACTAGTGGCCAAAAGTGCTCGTGTTTTAAAATAAGCCATAATCATGTAAACCAATAAATTATTGCGCGAGCCATAATTTCGCAGAGTTCGCGAGTGGTTTGAAATTCGCGGAATTAAGTACAGGCAAAAATGTTCTAAACACTATTATGGACATCGCGGGATACTTAACACGCGGCATTTTGTAAACTTGTATATGCGGACGATCGGCAAAACAAGAAAGTAACTATTCGCGAGAGCGAATTGGTTTACATTAATCGTTGTTTGATTGTAATATTTGTAATGTAAATAATTTTACATATCGACGGTGCCGAACCAAAACCCCGTAACTCAATTTTGGCGCGAAAACTTTTTTTGAAGCATCCGCATCTGCTAGACGTCCCGCGCATTTCTGTCTTGTTGCCATTTAAATAGCCATTCGCGTTACTTAGATGGCGACAAGACAGAAATGCGCGGGACGTCTAGCAAATGCGGATGCTGCAAACAATGTTTTCGCGCCAAAATTGAGTTACGGGGATTTGGTTCGGCACCGTCGATATGTTGTCTTGACCATCTAGTTTTTATTGTGTGCATGACCAAAGGCATTTCGCATGCCGATTATACCAATAACAATGTAAAACTATTTGTGATATATATACATGTACATGTGTTGTAGGTCATACAGTAAGTTCAGGAAGGCAGAATGGGAGACGGATAATGAGTTCTGTCAGAAAATGATGAAACATTCACCACATCTATACAAACGTTACATTCCTGATCTTATTGACTCGCATATATTTGATTTCATAACAGGTATGTGTACAAACATCGTCGGATACCCACAGTCGTTGCCTCCGCTAATCGCTACTTAGCTCAGATGTACGAAGCGATAAGTTGAGGCAATGACTGTGGGTACCCGACAATGGTGTACAAACAACCACATATATTTGATCTGTATGTCATACTTGTCAAGTATTCCTATTAAAGTGGATTGTCTCCAATTTCGTTGATTAATTTCTGGTCTCCAAGTTCACATACCTTTGCACAAAACACACCAAGTACGTAATACATTCATTCTAGAAGTAATTTTATAATGTTTTCACATCTTTGAGACGTGTATATTGTGTTCATCGTGGTCAACCGTGTAGGGTGTATCGACGGAAACGACGAAAAGTGCACACTACAAGTCCTAATAGTGTCTCACATTTTTGTATCGACCGTCGCCAACCGTATATATGGTGCATGTACGGAAAAACGTTGACCATACATTGACCATTACATGTGTGTAACATTATAGGTCGTTTGCGATAAAAACAGTCGTGTAATTTGTAAATTTAAAAAATATTTTCATTCGATTTTGGTAAACAATCACAGAGAACCACAAAAACTTCCTAGTTTAATAATATTTATTGCAGGGAGGTAATCTGTTATTCCATCAATGATTTACCATTACAGAGAATTTTACAAAACAACCACGCTTTTTTTTCGCAAACGACCTATACAATCTAATATAAGGGTATATTCATGATCACAATTCGTACAGGGGGTATGAAAAAGGTACCTACCCACTACCTACGTAATAAGTATGTTCTGAACGCAAGAACGAATTGTTCCCCCGTCTTCTGCTCTACATCGACTTCTTTATTACTTGTTGATCCGATAAAGCACTCGTACATGTAATAGTTTACTGAATAGTAATATTGCATTTGGTGAACTTTCCAATGTGTGTCAAATCTGGTTTAGAAATAATTATCTGAACCAGAAGAAATGACACTGTGGGAGTTTGGGTTAGGTTGTTCCTCATATAACTTCAACTTTATTGCTGAAGAATTGTGGAAATATGGAAGTGTTTGGTAACATCATATTTAGGGTATAATAGTTTCTATTTATAATTCTTACAGGGAATATGGACAGACATCATGTGGAAGTGTTCGGTAACATCATATTTAGAGTATAATAGTTTCTATTCATAATTCTTACAGGGAATATGGACAGACATCATGTGGAGGTTTTTGGCAAACTTAAAAATGACAGTTGTCCTATACACCTAGATAATGGACGAGGGTGAGTGTTGTAGGTCACGTGACACGATGTGATATTGTCGCATTGTTTACTTACTAGCTCTATAGATGGGATACCCAGACTATTTCGATGGCTTAGAATTAGAAGGTCGTAAGTGACATTTACGCCCTTTAAGATTCATACATTTAGAATAAGCATCACAAAGCGCTTCTGATGAGCCCATTTTCATAATTAAAGAGTAAATGTCAGACAGTTTTCCGTGTTTTCTAAAAATATTGATTTGGTAGTTACGACCTTCTAATTCTAAGCCATCGATTTAAAGCTACATTAAGTCTTAAACTGTCATTTTAATAAGCTATAACTTTGTTATATCTCTGCAGAATCATGTAACTTGAGCACTTAAGTTGATTCTCAAAAGATGAAACATTTAATGTGTAATAAAACATCCAGACAGGTTGTTGACAAATTTATAATTAGTAAACAATAAATGTATGATTTCAAGTCTAAGGGGAGCAACTCTTGTAAAATGAGTTTTTTGTTCACCATACAATTTGCTAAATACGATATTTGGTCTACTATTTCGACTTATAAAACATTCTATTGTCGAGTATAGGTCATTTGTTAAGAAACAGCTAATGGTTCCATAAGTACCAAAAAAACTACACTGTGACGACAGTGTCTTTTCCTTGGCGCCACATATCGATGAAATAGTCTTCACAGGGAGACATGAACGTAGGTTTCCATAGGTAGCCCGATGACCAGGGAAAGGTTGCTTGAGTGGTCCAACAGGTGAAAAGAGCCAAACACAATAGGTAACTATTTTTTTGTACAAAAGTATTGGCCCTTTCACAATGAAAACAAACGTTTGTGCTGTTGTGTTTTTGTCTCTACCTTATACTACATGTACATTGTTTCACTTTCAGATTCGGTAAAGCGAAGGTAGATGAAGTGTCCATTATAGTACCATTGAAACAGTGTTGTAGAATCAGAAAATCAACATTTTTAAAACTGGCCAAGTTATATATTGGACCAGAAAGACTCGGTGATTTATTGGACTCATCTTTAAAATCTGATCCTATTTATCCTGTTATATTACCGGAATATTATGAGGCTGTTGATAGACGTGTGGTTCATATACTGTCTATTGTAGCAGAATGTTCACATAAATACGGTGTAGATAAAGTCATTATAGCCGATGGATTTTAGAGTGTCATGTGATTTCAAGCTAGCAATATCATTGGTTCTTGGATATGGCACGTGACGTGATTCTCGTAATATCATTGGTTCTTGAACATAGCACGTGACGTGAATTCTGCAATACTATTGGTTCTTGAATATAAAACGTGACGTGATTCTCGTAATATCATTGGTTCTTGAATATAGCACGTGACGCAAATATCGCAATATTATTGGTCCATGAATATGGCACGTGACGTGAATCTTGCAATATCATTGGTTCTTAAATATAGCAAGTGACGCGAATCTTGCAATTTTATTGGTTCTTGAATATAACACTGGATATAATGACACATGGCAGAGAAGTGAAGTTGTATTGAGATCATGTCAGCAATATGGTTCTATTTTTTACATTGTTGATTCGTGTGAAAGTTTGTTTTAGTGAGACAATTATTTATGTGCAAGCCAGAACAAGTCAATCTCTTTCACTTTCTTTTCCTCCGTAGCTTAGTGGTTAGTGCGCTTGCCGCCTAATCCATAGGTACAAATCCGAGTGGATGCAAACATACGAACCCGTATGACTGTCATATTCAGCAAAAAACTGACTGGCAAATAAAGGCTATGCTCGACATTTCAGCAAAACACAAGACCCCACTGGGAATTAGTGCCTGCACTTTTATAGGTATCTCTGACCGCAAGGGCCAAATAATAACACAAACACGTACAGTGGATTCTAAGTTTTTTTTCTATTGTTTATACTTTGGCTTTAAAGGATGTTGACACGCAGAATATTTGAATTCATGAACAAGTTGACATGCAAAATAAAGATTTGCTCGTTATCATTGGTGCGCTACAAATGATTTTGATATACCATTGTTTGTATATTATATATGTTGTGCCTCGGTCCCGCTGAGCATTTCGTTTATCTGCGATGTACTCTCGATTTAAATACATAAGTATCGGAGATATCAGTAACAGGGATATTACAATTTGTTCTAATGATTACCCCGAAGCTTCCCATAGATCACGAGGACCCTTTTCCCGATGCCATCCGATGCCCATTAATTAAATCGTGTGTAGGCCTACATCACTGAGACAGGAACATCTCAATAGGATCAAGGCGTTACAGAGGTAAATATGAAACGGTTATAAGGGGTTCCTTAATAACGTCAGTAAACGTTTCATCTCACGTGTGTACGTTTAAGTCGTAAAGCAATATATGCTGCAATTCGACCAATCAGAACCAAGCACGCCAATGTTGCTATGTAACAGTAAACCGGAAGTACAATTCCAGCTTCCTCTAACACGTCTTTGGATGTTACAATTTCGGATGAATTTTGAAGACACTTTGGAAAGTGTGTGACACTAGTCAAATTACATCTGAAAAATAATAATAAAACGAAATGTTAAGGACAATTTGAGGTAAAATACAACAAAATATGAATAAACAACCAGACTAAACAGGCGTTTATGATATTTTTTATATGATAACTTGGCCGATTCTTGATGAACTTAATATGTGCATCAGATGTTGTCTGAAATATACACTATTCATGCTCATACGCTGGTGTTTTATGAATGAATAAAATGTGATTTGTGAAGTCAGTTCGGGTGTTTAACAATCTGCTTTCCTCCTTTCGTTGTGTTATAAATCTGTCATGTTTGGTAACAGCGACTACTCTCAGAGTATAACGTTGCAAGACCCAACATAAAAAACTCTTGTATGTAATATATATCAAATAATCCACTAGTATAGACTGAAATTCCATTCAATAGTTTTGTTTACTTTTTTGTTCCAATTCCATCTTTAAAGATCGAACTTATAAATACAATCAATGATTAAACTTACGGTATTGGCTGCATATCTTCAAATGTAAATATACATATTGCACTCAGTGGGTAATGGATGGTGGATAGATATTTAGCCCAGAACAACCAAGGTGGAAATGTCCGTGTAATAAAACCACTAAACAACAGCCCAATGAGTATGACCGTGTTTGCCGTTAATATGGAAACTTTCACGTTTGATATCGTCGCTCCAATGAACAATCCAAAACCCTGGAAATATACGGTAAACACACAAACAAAAGTAAAAGATTTGAAACATTGTTTGACAACATCGTTACAGTTCGCCAAGGATAACATAACATAATTATATTTTATTAACATTAAATTTCAAGCATACAATTTATAGTTAAACAATCTAATTATATTATATGTTAAACATAACACTTTGTTTAATCTTCTTGCTTAACAAGAAAGGTGGGAATATTTGGTATGAGCCCCATACACGATTTAACAGTATTTTAGTGCTATAAATTGACCATATCTGTTCACTGAGGTAACCAATTTTGCCGACAGAGGGCAACAGTGGACAAATTCAGTCAATGTTTGTAAATATCTCGTTATATTGGGCGCACTATAAAAGCTCATTCAGTGATATCAGCAGTAATTGTTGTTCGTAATAGCCCGAACTAATTTAAACTACCAAGTCATGTTATCCAAACACCAGGACGACGAACATTCAAGGAAATGCCCTGGTATAATGCAAAATAGCTATGCAGTTATCTTTGCATTCGATAGGCATGACAATCTGCAGTGGACATTCTAATCGTACCGCGGCATATCGAGGACAATGACATTTTGAATTAATGTGTTTCAACATATATAAAGTGGAAAAGTATACATGTATATATTACAATGTATATTTAAATTTCAAATATCCTATAGTCTATGGCACACGTAAGCGTACCGAAACTTCTAATACATTGTATATGTCATCGTGTCCAACCGTTTATGGTACATGTACGGAAACTACTAATACATTGTATATGTCACCGTGTCCAACCGTTTATGGTACATGTACGGAAACTACTCATACACTGTATATGTCACCGTGACCAATCGTGTATGGTACATGTACGGAAACTACTCATACAGTGTATATGTCACCGTGACTAATCGTGTATGGTACATGTACGGAAACTACTCATACAGTGTATATTTCACCGTGTCTAACCGTTTATGGAGCATGTACGGAAACTACTCATACAGTGTATATGTCACCGTGACCAATTGTGTATGGTACATGTACGGAAACTACTCATACAGTGTATATGTCACCGTGACCAATCGTGTATGGTACATGTACGGAAACTACTCATACAGTGTATATGTCACCGTGACCAATCGTGTATGGTACATGTACGGAAACTACTCATACAGTGTATATGTCACCGTGACCAACCGTTTATGGTACATGCATGGAAACTACTCATACAGTGTATATGTCACCGTGTCCAACCGTTTATGGTACATGCATGAAAACTACTCATACAGTGTATATGTCACCGTGTCCAACCGTTTATGGTACATGTATGGAAACTACTCATACAGTGTATATGTCACCGTGTCTAACCGTTTATGGTACATGTATGGAAACTACTCATACATTGTATATGTCACCGTGTCCAATCGTGTATGGTACATGCATGGATAATACACCTTTATTTCATGCTTATCGGTGGTTTACGGCGGAATAACGGTGGATTATTCCCCGATAATTTCAGAGTTCATAATTTCACGCAAACAGACTTTTTTTTAGACTCCCCGCCGCCAAAAATAACATAATACGCATTTTCACTTGCTCCCTTAATCTTGAACAAATAACAGAACATAATATGTACATAAATGTAAAACAAATGGACGAAATTGAAGCCATTGCAGAAGAACTATTTGATTGAAACTCGATGCATATGCATAACGGGAAAACGACGTCACGCAAAACATTTCAGGTATATAGTGGAGTATTTCCATCATTTAAGCTATTTGAAGCATGAAATAAATAGAATATTAGTATTTTACCGTGTATGATCGTTTGATAATTCACCTCGTGAGCAGCCACTCGTGAAAATATTGCATCACCTGCTCACTCGATAAATTATCAGCCGATCATACACGGAAAAATACAAATGTCCCCTATATAGTCCGCTCCAGACATAAATAAATGTTCTTTTAACGATATCACACCCATGTTCATTTTATAAACTAACTTGTTTTAAAAAAAACTTACTTGTGCATTAAGTACACTGAGGATCAATATAGGCCACGTGATGAAGAAATCTGTGACGTCACTCAATCCGGCCATCCAGTAGACAAATGTATAAAACAATGTTGGTATGATAAGTACTATGGGTAATTCACTGGTTGTCTTTGCAAAATAATAAGCAGAAAGTCTGTAAGCACCCGAGAAACGTTCTTTGGATACAACCCCTAACTCAGCGGGAACTGAAATAAAGACATCCATTATGTTAGTATGTTGTTCAATTGATATTACACCCGTTCAGTTGTAAATCAAGCAACGTTTTTTTGATGTGATGCTAAATATTTGCTGACGGCAATTACAATGTGAACCTTGTGGGTAGAATTTGAATTTACCAAATTTGGACAAATTTCCGGTTTTCTTAAGTGTCGGATTTGTACATGCATTTTGTATTTGCAAAATAAACTCGTTTCGTATTTTTACGATTTAACACCTTCAAAATGTTTCTAAGTCATTAGTTACATTTAACCTCTGTAGAGCAACAACCACAAAACAACAACCGATTTGTTGGGTTCACCAAGGATGTTGCAAAGGGTGTGCACATCAGAGGTTGTACTGTATATGGATATGATGATAGGATTGATTACTTACAAGCTAGGAGTGCGTCCATTGCGGGGGCAAATGTCCAAAATGTGACACAGAAAAATATCTGAAATAGATAATCAACAATAACAATAACAATCGGAACCACTCGAATATTACTTGTGTTACATAGTCAAGACCCGAGTAGTACTTGGCAATTTACAAATAACATAATATTATTGCAAAAAAACACAACTCGCAATGAAATAAATGCAAGCAATACGTACACGTGCAATAGTAATAATGTTAAGGGTGTCAGTTTGCAAAGACATAGCAAATATAATTATTATGGAGCATTTCTGATTTTTCCGTTTGTCAACATAAGGGAAATAAATATGTAAGTAGAGGGCCATGAAATATTACATACACACATTTTTCTAATGTTTAATAGAATATTTACTATAAAATGTAAGTAGTGGGCCATGAGCTATTACCTAAACACAACTTTTTCTAATGCTCGAATATTTACTTCAGCACACAAGAATACTACTAAGACTCACCAGTCCCATTCTGTCGCGGAAAACTTCATTTGTTTTCGGAATCTGGAAGAATAATATCCCAGCAACGGTTGCCATGGCAACAAAATGAACAATATCGTACATGTGTAGAATGCGACCTCTGGATTGCTTGAAGTTTCTCCAACACAACATCTTAAACTGTGTCCGGAAACCTGTCGGCCATCTTTGTTGTTTGGTGGTATGTGGAGCACTGGTGTCTATGTCCTCCAGAGTGACCAGTGTTCCTGAACTGTCTGTGAATACAATATAAACATCATGTAAGAGTAATATAATACACTCCGCTCCAAAAGTTCTTTCACAAAATTATGTGATTTTCTGTAATTGACAAACACAAGACTTACCGGTAGTGTAAATTTCAAAATTTTTATCGCAGATCAATACTGACATAGTGTCAATGAAATAAGAAAATGACACAATGCAATCATCTATATAGAGTTTACCAAAATTATACAATTATAAAGGTGTTTTTCAATGTAAGTAAATCGTAGGATTTTTTGAATGTGAAGAAACTTTTGTACATTATCATACATGCTGTTGTTCTTTTATTACTTGTGTAATGCTTTCTTCTCTGCAAGGACAGGGAACTTGTCCACAAGGACATCTTCAGATGGCCGAAACAAAACATGCTAACCTTTTCATGTATCAATGAATACATGTACAGCATAGGTAATGAAAAAATGAATGAGCTATGCCATATTTCGATAAATTTAAACTTTACGGGGTGTAACCAGGTCCGAAACCGACTTTACTACTCGCACTTGCATAAACATTTCAACAAAATAAGATTCGAAAAGAAAAAGTAAGGTTTGTATGGGATTCCGCTTTACTAATTCTAGGCAATTGGTTGAAACTTGGTGAAACTATTTACTTACATTTTCTTGAGATGCCGATTGTACTGGTTTCGTTGTTTCTGATCGAGCCATTGTACTCTGGTGCAGATTTAATACTTCCGTTATTATTACCAGTGGTAGCCCTGAAAATCGTGAAATATATAATTATAAATGGTCAAAAAGGCGCTTGCTTCGAGGGGTATATTGCTTTGCACTTGTCGGTTCGATTGTCTACCGGTCTGCCGTTCGGCCAAATGGTTTCCGTTCAACAACTCAAGCCCGCATGTCCTATGATCTCCAAACTTTACATGGATATTGGTCATCAACAGTAGATGACCCCTATTACTTTTGAGGTATGCATGGCAAAGGTCAATGTCATTGTGACCATAACAATTTCCATATATTGTGCTGTTATGTGGGCATACTTGTTTTCAAACATCTCTTGTTTGAGATTTGGGTAGAATAGGAATTATCTAGTAAACAACCATAAATGATCACAAGCCAAATTACCCTTAATCATTTTGTACAGTAATGTCAATGATAAACAACGTTCAAGTAATTTATTGTAAAAGGTCAAAACCATTCAGAGATACACATATGACCTTATAAAACACGATATCATAATAAAATGGCAATTACTCTGCTGCAAATGCACGAATCGTTATAAAACTTAAGATTAAGATCGTCAGCATAGTAGTTATTTTTGGTAATTAACATGTACTTAAATTTAATTAAAGTACATGGTTATTTTAGTATTATTGATAACTTACTAACCGTTTCTGTGATTTGACTCCAAATTGACATATGAACAAACAGTATAAGTATATTGACCTGGACTAATATACCATATACATGTACAATGGTACAAAACTTACGTGTTTTTATGTTTATATGCCGATACAAGTTCGTCAATTTTCGATGAATCTGATTTTAAGACTTCAACTAAAACGATAGAAATGAATACTGACGCATAGTAATAAACATGAAGTATCGAGCAATTATAAATAACTAGATAAAATATCGCATGCTCGGAAAAAAGTTAGAAGTTATGTGCATGCACACGGTGATAGTAAAAGTTAAAGAAAAGAATCACTCTTTCTTTTTTTGCATACTGAAATTTTTTACACCCATGCAAGACATCCGTGTCATAGTTCCGGTAAAAATTTCGAAGATATTCGCCATTGTGTCACAGAGTACGCCATCGTAAAAGCTCGGCCATTTCCGTTTGTCTCCGCTAAATACACAGTATTTGCCATTGGATAATAACCATGCATCTCAAGATGAAGGGAAGCAGAGCAGAGCAGAGCACTATACAAGATATAGTTTCGTTTAGAGATACGTACGCATAAAATCTGCTGGATTATACAAAGTATCACAAGGATGTCCCATAGTCTTCAGAAAGTCTAACGGTTCTTTATGTGCAGCACCGTAATACACAACCTGAAATGAGGTAACACGTAGAACATTGAACTGGGTCTCGTGTGGGTTTCTATGCAGTTATTATTATTATGTCACCAATATTGCCTTGTATTTATATGTACTTGCCACAAAAATTGAAAGTTTTGAAAGTGTATACTCAGAAAGTATCTCTTTCTTAATTGATTTGTAGTTCTAGAGATGGTCATGTACAATTCTGAATTTTGCATGAGCCAAATTAAAAATTGTACATGGCCATCTCTTGAGATATCTTTATATACTTATTTACCTACCCAATAACCGAACCCTTTTCGCTTTTTCTAAAATCTGATTCTTAAAGCTAAGGTTCTTTAAAAAAACCTCTTATTTAATAATTTAAAAAAATGGCCGTTACTATGGTTATGCTTGAATTTTTACCTGGCCAAGTGCCATGAGAAGAAGAGAATCAAACATATGGTATATCTGACTGGATGGTTGGTGTATCGTTATAATCACTGTCTTGTTATATTCACTGGCATAAACCTTCAGCTGTTTCACAAGGGACAGTGCCGTGCTGGAATCGAGACCGGAAGTTGGCTCCTGTAGGAAAAACAATATTTCAAATCATAGTTATGACACATCATGTTCAGAAGGCCTATGCAGTGCCCCCCCCAACACGTGATGGAGAACTAAGAGATAGTAACGTGTTTACCGGTACTATATAATCAATCGGGGGCACATCGGACAATTCTAAGACGAATCATCTCTCGGACATAAAATAGAACGTCACCATTATTCAAACGGTTCTTAACTGTTATTAGTGAAGCTAGAAGGGATTTGTAAACAGGTCAAAATGGAACTTGCGGCCCTGCAGAAACATCTTGGACATAATTATACTCTTAACATAGCATGTTTTATATGCTTATGTTCTTTAACACGTCACAGCTTACATATGAAATGGATATGTTATGGTTTATTTTCTTGCAAACCGCATCACAAATGTGTGACCGAATCACCGTGTGGCAACTTTCCACAAATCACTACACTACATTCATCCGAGGGAGCTTCCGGATTTATCACGGAAAGACCCAAGTAGTTACGATCGCTATATAATTCTACACCGGACACCTTAAAGAAGCAATGCTTCTGAAAGAAAGAGAAAGAGCCAGATTCGTCTTCGTCTTCCAATTACTGGTCTTCTTCATCAAATTGAAGGCAACAAAAATTATTTGTATTAGTAAAAGAGAAATATAAACGTTTGGCTGACATGTTTTAGCTAACCACGAATATGTACCATCTGAGATATTGTTTGGGAAAATAAAATGATATATATTTAACTTACATCACATAGGAGTATATCTGGATCTGTTAGTAGTTCACAAGCTATACTGGCTCTCTTCCTTTCACCACCTGATAGACCACGCATAAACATGTCACCCATTACTGTAAAACAACGGATTCAAATAGTAGTTTTGTTTATTATTGACAACCCGTTTTTAAGAACGTTGCAAATTGTAAAAGTGAGGTATTTATTACAAAAAGGGGTTTGGGAGTGTTATGACATATACCAAATACTTTTATAATAGTTATAAGTTACATTTGAAGTGATTTTGAAAATGTATTACATTTTGCCACTGTATTACCAAACGGGTAGCAAACATTTTTTCATTTTAAAGTATAATAAGACTCTCAACCTGTTATATAATTATTGTTACCATTTGAAAATTTATTACAAAACTGGTTGTAACATAGTAACTCAACAAGATGGAAAACCTACCCGTATTGACACATTTTCTGATATCCAGCATATCTATAATATCATTGAGACGTTTCATCTTCTCATCATGTGGTATATGTTCCGGTAGTCTGATCATCACAGTGAACTAAATAAATGAAAAAATATAAAAACATGAGTTATAGCTTGGCTATTTTGACCTGAGTCTGACCTTTATGCAAGAATATAATTACATGGTTCTTGCGTTGAATATATCAATTTCCGCAAGCAAATCGTGCAATATCGGTATATCAGATTTGTATTTGTATTACAAGTCGAGCGTCTTCGTGATACTCCCCGATTATGAAAACATACAACCTGTGTTATAAAAGTAGACAATATATCAACTGTTAAATTATGCTAATCAATAGGTCAGGCTTTTGTCAATGTGGGCAAGCTATACTTAAAAAATAGAACTCTATGTTTTCATAGCAACACAAACTTTTGTTCTACTGACAGCGACAACGTTCGTTCTGAACTGTCAGTTTCCTGTCAACTAGAATCAAATTACCATAACCAATATTGGTTATCATCATAGAGTCAGTGAGTGATTATTTAACAATAATTTATGGAAAATATCCAAATTAATCTCCAAGGCATTTTATACCAACTGTTTTGGACAGTCCCTCGTATATAGTCAGTGTTATTTATGCTCCTCGAATTAACTTATTACAGCTTTTTTAGTTTAGTTTATACTAATTTATTTAAGGTCGATTGTGAAACAAGTTTTTCGAACTTATATTAATCACTCTCCACATCTCATTCCTGGTGTTATTGATGAGGGTTATGGAGTGATGTTATACAGGGTATATGTACAGCCTTCGTTGCGATAACCAAGGTGTCCTAATACTTTTCTATTTCGCTTTGCTAGTTTACTTTGTCGTACAGCAACTTCACAATATTGATAACATAATAAAAAGTCACATTAATGAAACTGCTATTCTGATTATCTATAACTTTGTAGCCTCTCTGTAGAATCATGCAATTTGAGCACGTTAGTTGATTCCCAAACGTGGAAAACCCATATGATGGAGGAAAATGTAATAATACATCCAGTTGGTTTTTTGACAAAATGACAATTTGTAAACACTTAATGGATGATTTAAAGTCTAAGGAGAGAAACTCTTGCAAAATGAGTATTTTTTTCACCATACAATTTCCAAATACGATATTTGTCTACAATTTCGACAGATATAGTTAACATTGGTCATTTGTTAAGAAACAGCCTAATGGTTCCATACTTCATTGTATGTAATGGATAATCGAAAAAAGGTGTGTGAAAAATATTGTGACATTAAATTAATCGTATTAGTAATGCTTGTATAAGTCCTGTCGTAAACACGTAAATACGACTTACATATAATGTTTCCCACAACGTTAGCCGGGAGAAGAAAACGTCTTGTTGTAACACAAATCCAAGTCTACGTCGTAACTGTTTGTCAAATACCTTTCCAGAGAGAGTTACTTCCCCTGATGTGAGAGATTGTCTCCCTGCTATGACATTCAATAGAGTTGTCTTTCCTGCACCTAATAGAATAAAGAATACAGTTACTTCCCCTGATGTGAGAGATTGTCGCCCTGCTATAACATTCAATAGAGTTGTCTTTCCTGCACCTAATAGAATAAAGAATACAGTTACTTCCCCTGATGTGAGAGATTGTCTCCCTGCTATAACATTTAGTAGAGTTGTCTTTCCTGCACCTAATAGAATAAAGAATACAGTTACTTCCCCTGATGTGAGAGATTGTCTCCCTGCTATAACATTTAGTAGAGTTGTCTTTCCTGCACCTAATAGAATAAAGAATACAGTTACTTCCCCTGATGTGAGAGATTGTCGCCCTGCTATAACATTCAGTAGAGTTGTCTTTCCTGCACCTAATAGAATAAAGAATACAGTTACTTCCCCTGATGTGAGAGATTGTCTCCCTGCTATAACATTCAGTAGAGTTGTCTTTCCTGCACCTAATAGAATAAAGAATTCAGTTACTTCCCCTGATGTGAGAGATTGTCTCCCTGCTAAAACATTTAGTAGAGTTGTCTTTCCTGCACCTAATAGAATAAAGAATTCAGTTACTTCCCCTGATGTGAGAGATTGTCGCCCTGCTATAACATTTAGTAGAGTTGTCTTTCCTGCACCTAATAGAATAAAGAATTCAGTTACTGCCCCTGATGTGAGAGATTGTCTCCCTGCTATAACATTTAGTAGAGTTGTCTTTCCTGCACCTAATAGAATAAAGAATACAGTTACTTCCCCTGATGTGAGAGATTGTCGCCCTGCTATAACATTTAGTAGAGTTGTCTTTCCTGCGCCTAATAGAATAAAGAATACAGTTACTTCCCCTGATGTGAGAGATTGTCGCCCTGCTATAACATTCAGTAGAGTTGTCTTTCCTGCACCTAATAGAATAAGGAATACAGTTACTTCCCCTGATGTGAGAGATTGCCTCCCTGCTATAACATTTAGTAGAGTTGTCTTTCCTGCACCTAATAGAATAAAGAATTCAGTTACTTCCCCTGATGCGAGAGATTGTCTTTCTGCTATAACATTTAGTAGAATTGTCTTTCCTGCACCTAATAGAATAAAGAATACAGTTACTTCCCCTGATGTGAGATTGCCTCCCTGCTATAACATTTAGTAGAGTTGTCTTTCCTGCACCTAATAGAATAAAGAATTCAGTTTTTTCCCCTGATGTGAGAGATTGTCGCCCTGCTATAAAATTCAATAGAGTTGTCTTTCCTGCACCTAATAGAATAAAGAATTCAGTTACTTCCCCTGATGTGAGAGATTGTCTCCCTGCTATAACATTTAGTAGAGTTGTCTTTCCTGCACCTAATAGAATAAAGAATTCAGTTACTTCCCCTGATGTGAGAGATTGTCTCCCTGCTATAACATTTAGTAGAGTTGTCTTTCCTGCACCTAATAGAATAAAGAATACAGTTACTTCCCCTGATGTGAGAGATTGTCGCCCTGCTATAACATTTAGTAGAGTTGTCTTTCCTGCACCTAATAGAATAAAGAATACAGTTACTTCCCCTGATGTGAGAGATTGTCTCCCTGCTATAACATTTAGTAGAGTTGTCTTTCCTGCACCTAATAGAATAAAGAATACAGTTACTTCCCCTGATGTGAGAGATTGTCGCCCTGCTATAACATTTAGTAGAGTTGTCTTTCCTGCACCTAATAGAATAAAGATTACAGTTACTTCCCCTGATGTGAGAGATTGTCTCCCTGCTATAACATTTAGTAGAGTTGTCTTTCCTGCACCTAATAGAATAAAGAATACAGTTACTTCCCCTGATGTGAGAGATTGTCTCCCTGCTATAACATTCAGTAGAGTTGTCTTTCCTGCACCTAATAGAATAAAGAATACAGTTACTTCCCCTGATGTGAGAGATTGTCTCCCTGCTATAAAATTTAGTAGAGTTGTCTTTCCTGCGCCTAATAGAATAAAGAATACAGTTACTTCCCCTGATGTGAGATTGCCTCCCTGCTATAACATTCAGTAAAACAAGAAACCCCGTCTGAAAACTAGTCTTATACTTGTACAAAAATCAACTTTTTGAACTTCAGTTCGGTCAACTTGACAAGTTCCAATAGGTTCATCAGAAGCGCATTGCGATGCAGAGTTCAAATATACACGAGTCTTAAATAACTAAGGCCATAAGTAGTACTTACAACCTTCTCATTCTAAGCCAGCAATATATAGGCAATGTTTTGGTGCTAACTTTGGTAACAAGAGTTTGACTAGCGACCACTAAAACGTCAGTGGTTAAACTTTGGTCCGAGACTATCTCTAGTCCGTTTATATGGGCCATACCGAGACATATCGATGGCTTAGAATTAGAAGGTCGTAAGTGCCACTTACGACCTTTTAAGATTCATACATATTTAGAATAAGCATTACAATGCGCTTCTTATGAGCCCATTTTCATAAAAATCTGAACTTGTCATGTTGACCAAAATGAAGTTGTAAAAATTGTTTTACCAAAAGTAAAGAGTAAATGTCAGACAGTTTTTCCGTGTTTTTTCAAAATATCGATTTGATAGTTACGACCTTCTAATTCTAAACCATCGATTTTTACACTGGACTTTCATTAGGATAGCACTTGTATGGATGCTTTGTTGAGAGCCGTTGTCAGGCCCACCAAAACAACAAACATGATAATAGTAAGTTAATTATAATCCAAATCAAATATAAGAGAAATTTACTCACCGGAAGGACCCATGACAGCCAGCATATCACCGCTACATGTGGAGAATTGTACATCACGTAATATCTGGGTTGACTTCTCATTAACACTGACTTTATTGATACTCAATATTGTATCTATAGCAACCGTCTTCATTCTGAAACATGAATCTTCTTTTAGTCACATCATTGAAGAATGCATTAATTATGATATTGTTAACATGTCATTTCTAGAAATTTCTTATAATGTAAAATTATATATACCGTATTTGTGGTAGGTGGACCAATCTTACATTTTACCTAATTTCGCGGTCTAAATACGCGAATTCAAACACGCTCGAATAATTGACCATAAACAATATAATCTTTCATTATTTTATGCACACGGATTTAATTAGCCAAAAATACCATTTTACTAAAATCCACAAAACTCGATATCCGCGTAAATTAATGCTTTTTTCAGTAATTATTTGTATTAAGGTATACTGTTACGTCTTAAACACTGTGCCTTGAAATTTTCTTATCTTAATAACTAGGAAGTGTTTTAGTAATGTTTTGGAGATATGAAAGAGTAAATGCTATCGTAAGATAAAAGGCGCGTATACCTAAAACATTGGGCCATTTTCAATTAACCCGATTTTTAAAACACGTAGGATCGGAACATTATCAACATACACCGGGGACATGGCACAGTCATAGGAATTTTAAGTTCCTATATCCTAGAATTGGTAAGTAGAAGTACGGACATGGCTGTCGGAAAATAACACTGTAACACACATAACAAGTGTAACAAGTTAAAACTATATACATGTAGGCCTACTGAAATACAAATGTGTACATGTAAAGAAAATATTGTTTTAAAACATACCTTAAACAATTATGTTATTAATCCATTACACACACAATCCGCAACAACTGTGAAGAGTGAATTCTTCAGAATTAGGCCATCATTAAATATATTTGTTTTCGGTTACCCTTGCACGGTCTTTGGAGTTCATAAATATCTGAATCAGTACACCGAAACAAATCGTTTAAACATGGCCTGTGTAATAATTGAACAAAGTCAGGTGTAGAACGACATGACAATAAGATTAAAATAGCTTAAAATGTATCTTGTAGTATATCTGCACTGGGGCAGTACATTCGATAGTTTACTTTGGCATGAATTGAGTGCATGTCAGTAATTTAGAACAGCTGTCCGCTGCCTAAGCAAAGTGCTACACAGCGCTTTCCACAGGAGGTAATTCATTTAATTTATATTTAATTAAATAGGGAGGCAACTGAATGAAGGCGCTCGGTAGCGTTTTGCTTCGACAACGAACACCAGTGTTTGGGTAATATTTCTAATAATGCAATTTCAAATGGAACTTAAATTTAGAACATTTACCATTGAGATTTTTGTCACTGAAAACAACGAAATTGCACGTACTTAGTTAGTACGATTATGATTCATAACACAAATCTATGAAATTAAATAAAAGTTTCAATTCAATTTAAATAAAACATATCGATGACTTAGAATGAGAAGATCGTAAGTGCCACTTACGATCTTATAAGACTAATGCATTTTTGAAGTCTACATCATAGTGCGCTACGTATGAGCCAATTGTCATGAAAATCGGAATTTGCCGTGTTTACCGAACTAAAGTTGAAATTCTTGTTTTCTCAAAATATTGATTTTGTACTTACGACCTTCTCATTCTAAGCCAGAAAAATGAACTAGATAGTACTGTTATTATCCATAACACAAATCTATGAAATAAAATAATAGTTTTAATTCAATTTATATAAAACATATGGATACGGTGCCTTCATACGTTGAATGCTTTTGAACACATTTTCCCTTGGACTATTCGAAATAAAATACCTACTGTCGACTTAATAAGTAATACTAATGAGGGAACTATCCCATTCGAAAGAATAGCGGTGACTAACGTTAACTCAGGTATACCCAAATTTAACCTTGATACACATAGGCTACCTGACGGACGAGCTGATGTTTACAACCGTTATCCTTTATTTAAAACCGACAGTACTCGGTTATTTTTGGTTTCCATATTTGACTTTAATGATGTGAAAGCCATGTGGTATCCCAACACTGTACCTGCTGAGCCATAAATTAACATTTCGATTTTGACTACATGTATATACAAGGTGGACATATCACGTGACTTTTTGACTAAGTCTACAAGTAAAAAGATGTAAATAACAAGTTAAAAAGTGTATTATTCTTAGACCGATTTTCACGAAACATGTTCGAGGTTCAAGTCGAGAATGCGCACTTTACCCACGCAACTTAATTTATTTCAACAGAAGGTCATAGTGTCTGCTGCTTTAAAGAGGCATTCCCTATAACTAGCATATTTTTCACTACTATCACATTTGATGAGCTAAATGTACAAAGCACTATCAATGATCATAATTTGTCAGAAGAAAGTATGCGCAAATACGGCTCTATAATGTAAAAAAATATGGCCAAATCACCAATAATAATTTACCGCTTCCAGCGATTTATTATTGTGTGGTCAAAGGGAAACAACTCATGACTATTTTGGCTCGTTACGGAAATATATTTTCTTTTTTTTTCTCGGTAATTGGTGGGAGCTTTTGGTCGAAGATTTGAGGAGTTTAAGCAATAATGATTCTCATTTAATGTATAATATTTCTGAATCGATTTAAACGACCAAAGTTATAGGGAACGCCTCTTTAAATGCAGTTGGGTCGTTACGGACATAAACTGTGACCTGTTTTACAAAACTATTGAGTTACGAGGGTAGCGCGCATTCTTTGCTTGAGTGTTGAACATATTATACCTAAAACGTCATATTGTATATTCACCCGGTATATGGTCCTTGGGCATTTCTTTCTATTACAGTTGACCGCTTCTTGACACGTTATTTCAGTCAATCGTTGAAGATATTTCCTTATTTGCATAATTTATGGATTCGGGTTATATGAAACATTTACAGGAATAAAGGAATACAATTATTATTATTCGGTATCAAGTGTTGTTTGTAAAGTTTGAATAGCTTGGCGAGTTTAACACAAACCTTGACTGTTGATTTGCATAATTTAACAATCGATATTTATCTGTATTTCGATGGTTTAGTATAAGAAGGTCGTAAGTACAAAATCGGTATTTTGAGAAAACAAGAAAAACCTGTTTGCAATTTACCCTTTGCTTATGGTAAAACGAGCCATTTCAGCTTCATTTTGGTCAGCATGACAAGTTCCGATTTTCATGCAAATAGGCTGACCAGAAGCGCCTTGTAATGCAGAGGTCAAATATGTATCAGTCTTATAAGGTTGTAAGAAGTAGTTACGACCTTCTCATTCTAAGCCAGCGATTTATTACCTCGGTTGTATGTTTTTTTATGATCGGGGGTTATCACAAATACGCTCGAGATGTAATACAAACACAAATTTGAAATACCCATATTGCACGATTTGCTCGGGGAAATTGATATATTCATAGCAAGAACCTTGTTATATATTCATGTATAAAGGTCAGGTCGGGTCAAACTCGTCAAGCTATACCCATCATTGTAAACAGCAGGGCTGGTATTTATAAAGCATCTTAAGTGAAAACTTAAATATTTTGACTTAAATTAAAATATTGAGCAGCCCATATTTCACAAGAAATGAAAAATAGCCCATGTTTTCTATATGATTACTGTAGCTCTTTGCATAATGCTTCTAAACAATGTAAATAATTGTTAATATTAGTTTTCCTGTTTAGCTGATACACTTAAGAAAAATTTGAGATTTTAAGAAAATTCTAAGTTTTCACTTAAGATGCTTTATAAATACCGAGCCAGAGATGTGTTTTCACTTAAGATACTTTATAAATACCGAGCCAGGGATGTAAGCACTAAAGCAAGTGGGAAGTCACATACTGCAATTACTGCAATGCCATTCTCTATGGTAGACTAGATGTGTGTTTGATGTATTCTTAGATAGAAAATGTCAAGATAATATTTAGTATTATTTATAGTACTACCAATTCAATAAGTAATACTAATTATGGAACCATCCCATTCGAAAGAATAGCCGGTGAGTACTACATAATTTACCTGACGAACAAGCTAATGTTTACAACCGTTATCACATATTTTTGAACAGACTGTACACTGTCCCGTTTGTATACTAACAAAAGAGTAACGTCTTTCAACGGCGAAACAAATTAATACCACTAAGCCTAGTGTCCGTAGCTCTGTCGTTAGGTCGTTTGTCACCTAAACCGACGAACCGGGTTCAAATCTAGCTAAAGGTACTCAATGCTAATTACTGCCACATTTAAGTGTAGTCGGTGTATAAAATTTAATTACTAAAAGGGGACAAGCTTGTGTAAGCAACCGGCTAGTTCAGTCTGTAGAGCATTCACCCTGTAAGCGAAAGGTCCCAGGTTCGAGCCCGGCCTGTTTACACATTTTTCTCTCATTGTTACATTTGACGCCCAACGTAAATAACCCACCTTACACCATCAGGATGTCCCGCAAAGCTTCCATCTGGCACTCCAAGAATTCGAGGATAAAATTCTGCAAATGAGGTATGTAAGGTCGTTTATTCGGCGAAACAAATTAGTACCACTACGCCTTGTATTCGTAACTCTGTGATTAGTTCGTTTGTCGCATAAAGTGTTTGTCTCCCATTTCGGGTATATTATCGCTATGATGAACTGTATCGTGCTGTTCCGATTATGATGTTAAGCGCGTACCATGCATATTATCTGTTCCGTGTTGCAAGGACATACCAAGACCTACACACAGGCACACATTTTAATATACATAAGCATGGGAGGTAATCTATCAAAGTTGTTGTAAACTGTAATTACAGTTGTTTCCCCTTGTATGTAAGTACATATTTAGCAACATAATTGTTTACCATTTACCACCTGCTATGAAAAAAATACTGCGTATTCTTTTCAAAACCATCACATGCCTGGTGTCGGTTGCCTAACAAGAAGTAATACCTAGCGCCTTCATTCAGTTACCTCCGGTTCAATTAAATATAGAAGCCATGAAAAGCGCTACGTAGCGCCTTGCTTAGGCAACGGACACCTGGTATATTCATAGGCGCACAGTTTCATCGATCTAATAAACTTGCATAAAACTATTTACCCTTTCTTATTAATAAACTTGCATAAAACTATTTACCCTTTCTTATTAATAAACTTGCATGAATTTGTTTTACCCTTTCCTATTTATAAGAAAGGGTTAAACGAAATGGAAAATAGCACTACAACCTCCGCCAGGATACAAGCTACGTTCCAACAAAGTCACAAGTAGAAACCCCGGTATAGACAGATTTCAAAATTCCGTGAAGCCATGATTGCGTTTTTGAAATCTGTTGAAATATGTGGATTATCGGAATTGTATGTCCGGTAACTGTCTAAACCGGGGTTTATTAACGGTTGTAGGAGTAGCTCGTCTGTCAGGTAAACTATGTTTATATAGGCTTAGCTGGGTATACCTTATTATTCCCCGCTTTTTTTCGAATAGGATAGTACCCTCATTAGTATTACTTATTGAATTGACAATACGCAGTAGTGTCCTATATTCCACGTCTTATTATGACTGTTAAACTTACCATGCACACTGTGATTGAACAAGAGCATTAAACTACAGCTCTCTAATTGACATTACGCAATTAGCAGAGATCGCTCCGCCTGGTTGTTTGTCCAAAGCTGCTTGGTGAAGATTTCCAAGTTAATCCATTGGACTATGTGATAATAACATACCGTTAAAATTGATTTAAAGGGTATAGATTGACAATTGGCGTAATGCCAATTTTAGAACGCACCATCGCGGTACCAAGAGGAGCAAGTTATCATAGTTCCTCCACAGTCGAACTTAGAATGACACCACTCAGAAATGAGGTGTAGAAAGTGTTAACTATAAATAATAACAATTTGTTTCTTCATCACGAAGAATAAGCTAAGTTATGATAAAGTTGATCTCTGACCACTGTGGTCAAACGCATTATGCCGGGAAACTATCTGCGAAGTGTCTCGAAATGCAGCATCGCTGCGCCCCTAGTCCAAAAACTACCCTCGCGTTTATCACGTTCCTTTAGAGTTGTAAGTTGTTCAGCTATAGAAGGCCAACAAAGAATAGAGTTACATGAGCTGGCTTAGAATGAGAAAGTCGTAACTACAAAACCAATATTTTGAGAAAACAAGAAAACCTGTCTGACAATCATTCTTTACTTATGGTAAAACAAGCCTTTTTAACTTCAGTTTGGTCAACATGACAAGTTCCTTAAGAAGTACCTTATGATGTAGATTTCATATAAGCAATAGTCTTATAAGGTCGTAAATTATACTTATGACCTCCTCATTCTAATCCAGCAAATTATTCTTACAGGCGTCTTTCATATGTGTTTGTATTGAATTGTATGCGTGTGAAATCCTAGGTTTCAAATGAAATTCAAATGGCTATTCGCGGAGGTAAGCATTCAGTATTGAAACAAAGGCTTTATCCGTTCGGTAGATCACATTACGACGAATAATGGCCTCGATAGCCTAGTGGTTGAGTGTTCACCTCGAGTTCGGGAGGTCCCGAGTTCGATCCCAGGCCTAGTTATACCAAAGACGAAATAAACATGGTACCAGAAATTCCCTTGTTAGACGTTCAGTATATACGACAAACTGGTTTCTCTTCTCTCATACCCTCGTGGCGATGGAATGAGGAATGATGTGTCAAAAGTGATTAATATAAGTAGAAAAAACGTGTTTTACCATCGACCTCAAATAAATAAGTATAAACTAAACCGAGGTGATCAGAATGAAAAAAAAGACATCATTAAAATAAATGAACGACCAATAAATAATTATACTTTCCTTTTTTATGACACCGATTGGAACGAATGCAATTAATGTAATTCTAAACCAATTTAACGCACCGTATAAAGAAAAAAAATATACATGTCGCAATTGCTATGGATACGTATCCAACCAAACCGTTGCTATAGACCCGGGAATAAGGATTGACAGGCTATATACATATGTCCTTACTTCAAACGTCATGTTGTGCCTTGGTGTCAATTTTGATTATTAACGCCTCTTCTTTGAGAACAATTAGAAGTTGGTTTATGATAAAATCCAATAATAACCTAAGATGTAAGCGTTACACTAATGGAGTCTAGATTAAGCTTTATATATACGACTGTTTTTCTTAAAAGCTTTACAGTTTTATAATAAGTATAAGACAGTTTCTTGAGAGTGTCTCCGGAACCTTAGTGTTGCTTTACAGTGAATCATAGACAGTATACTCGAAGATCATAGAAATATAGGAATATAGGAATATAATTAACACTTGATATTTGATAAGTTTTAAAAGTGCATTAAATCACAGGTAATTGTATTTGGGTAGAACGAAAAATATATATTTGACACAAAAAATCAGATTGTTTTTTTCATTTTTTTTAACGAAACAAGCGAGTACTTCATTACAGAGAATGTGTTTCTAGTGTGCAGACGTGCAGGTGAGACAGGTTAATATGTTTTATTGTAAGAGGCATTCCCTATAACTACAATTATATATATAACATATTTTTCTCTACTATCACATTAAATGAGCTAAATATACAAAATACTGACAAGTGTCATAATTTAGTCAGAAGAAAGTGTGTGCAAATATGTTTCTTCAATGTCACAATTGTATTTAAATCCCCAATGATAATGTATCGCTTCCAGTCATTTATTATATTGTCAAATGGAAACAACTCATGACTATTTTGGCTCGTTACGGAAATATATTTTTATTCTTTTCTCTGTAATTAGTGGGAAAATTTGAGGAGTTTTAGCTACGAATGTATAGCGTCTCACGGGATCTTGGTGTTTAAAGTCTCATCCTAAACATTGTTATTGTGATTAATGTCGGTCGGGAAGTGCTTTGAACTATCGTCTTGAGAATATTCAGACCGGGGACCAGTCTACGTTGAACGTTCCAATTTATTGTTTCTTTTGAAATCTTGCTATATAGGAATATTTGAACACGTTTCAATGCATGATTGGCAAATGCCTCAGTCTGGCCAACAAATACAAATCAAAGGCAGCTTTGAACGACGTGAATCAGAGTCTAACTATTACGCAGTAATTTGTACATGTAGTATCTTTGAGCAAAATGATCTGTAACGGACTTTCACGACAATAATATGTAAGATAATTGTAGCGTTCACGAATTTTATATTTGTTGTTTCCATAGTTGAGTTATTGGTCTTAATTCATTGAAGAATAAGGATAGCCAATCATATCACCTGTTACATATCAATAGCTTTATATGGTGTGATCTGATTCAAAATGTATTAGCAGATTTGTTTTTATAAAAAATATATGGACTTCATAATACCGGTCGGTTACTAGCTTGCCAAGGGAAAACTATTTAGTCTTATAAGTACCATGGTATCGGTAAATGGAAGCTTATTGTATAAAAATCGCCTATAAACCCTAAGACGGTAGTGTGGGATTCGACGCCAACGGCGACAGCGCCTAGCACTGTAGAGACGGTGACCATACCGACTGCGCCACCTTGTCACAACAGTACATGAAGTAAAGGGAGGGAAGTATTTGTTTTACTGGCTTTTATAAAAGCCCTTTTTCTAACTCAATTCAAGTTAGTATTACTAGCTTTACAAACTCTCGAGACACATACAGAACCCCTTGAAATATTGTATTATCAATTCAGTAGTTAAACGTATCAGAGATAACTTTATATAATTGTTGATATGTTCCCATCTGGCAACTAAATGTATGTTTAAACTAATTGTGTTATTACTAGTATATTGGAAAGACGCAAGCCTCGCGAGAGGAAGTATATAATTATCAATAAACATAGCCATAACAAGGAGAGATTTTATCTTATTTTGATTTCCGTTTAATTAATAACAAGGACACAAAGAGAACTATTATTTAATGAAATCCAATACTCACTCGATAGGGAATATACGTATACTATGATATTAAAGTTTACAACACTTTTATTTTTATATAGTAGATTCTATTATTTACATTAGTTTCACAATTAAACGAGAACGGATATATCTAGTAAATATGAGTCGTCTGTCAGGTATATGTATCTAGGTTTAAATATGTATACCTGAGTTAACGGTAAAACCCGCTATTGTTTCGAATTAGATAGGTCCCTCATTAGTACTACTTATTGAAACGACTATGATGACAACTGTTTTGTATTACCTTTCCATAACATCTGCTACAGTTTTCTAGATACTAGATACCTTATAAAGGTACTTATAGGGGAGCAATAAAGCACCGACACTATGTCGTTCAATCGGAATTACTCGGTGTTTATCTAATGAACATTGTTAGACTGAAACTTAGACTTAAAATTGACTCGGAGACAGTAAAACACTATCGTCAGCACAAAAACGAAACTATTTTACAAAAACGTATTCAAATTATAAGGCTTAACAAGATTTACTTCTTAAAGAAAGTTGTTTTATTTCCTAGAAGTATAGGTAGAATAGTTATACATTTGATAGAATCATGTCCTCGAACAACACGTTCCTAGCTACCACCTTCGGGGTGGGCGTGGGTTGTCTATTTCATGTCTTGAAACTTATAGTCGGTATGGCAGTCGAACGAAATAGTACGCTCAAAATTGCATAAATTGGTTCTTTGACATTATGTACCTACATTTAGTGCGTACTAAATTGTTGAGTTAGGCCACGTTTTGGTACTTGGCATACTGGCTATTATGAACAGACCTGGCCCGGTGATTATAAACATTTCTCATTCTCATACTCCAACTCCATACTCCAAGCTCCAACTTAAAAAACAGCTTTTTCAGAATTTTGCATTAAAAACAATACCAACTCGTAGCAAATGATCTAGCTAAGAAAATGAACCCCATTTTATATGTTTCCATTCAGTATTAATGAAGTTACAGCAGTTTTTGTTACTAAGAAATGCTCCAATTGGAGTACGGAGTATGAGTTGGAGCAGGGAGTACGTACTCCAATGTTTATAATCACCGGGCCAGGTCTTTTATTATGTGTTGTGTAAATATTTCAGCAATTCAACGTAAGAATCATCACAGCCTCTATACCCGGCGATATTGCAAGACAGGTGTTTTGTGAGGTAAGTCAGCTTTATACATGTAGCTTAAAGAGGCATTCCCTATAACTAAGATCATTTAAATCGATTCAGAAATATTATAAATCGAAGAATCGTTACTGCTTAAACTCCTCAAATCAAAAAGTCCCCAACCAATTACCGAGTAAAAAAGAAAATTTATTTTCGTAACGAGCCAAAATAGTCTCGAGTTGTTTCCCTTTGACCACATCATAATAAATCGATGGAAGCGATACATTATTATTGGTGATTTGAATTTATTTTTGACATTATAGAGACAAATTTAAGCACACTTTCTTCTGACAAATTACGGTAATTGATAGCATTATATGTGTGCATTACGCTCATTTAATGTGATAGTAGAGAAAATATGCTAATTATAGGGAATGTCTCTTTAATAATTAACCAACTACTGATATCATTTAATTTTCCCGGTTTTGATAAGAAGATTAAAAAAGACCATTTCGATGGGACGTTACTTCGTGGATTGTCCATTTGTTTTCTTTGTTTCTTCAAAATATCGATTTTGTACTTACGACCTTCTCATTCTAAGCCAGCGAAATATAGACTGTGACTTGACGAGGAACTACATGGAAAGGCATGTTGACATGAAAAACCGTCAAATAGAACCAATTTAGAACTAATTTCTGCATCTGTATTTTCATTCTGCATGTGATGGTAAATTTATCAACATCAGCACTTGTTCAACATATGTTTTAATGCACCCATTATACGAAAATGTACAGTAGACCAGTCAAAAAGGTGGTCTTAATAGCGAATCGGTCTTATAATTAGCGGATTAAAGAAAATACCGTAATTATTTATACATTAGTACAGTAAAGTTCCGCTAATAAGACCACTTTGGTTAATTTGAAATTATGCAGATTTTTGCCAGTTTAAGGTCCCAAAGTATTAAATTTAGAACATATAATTAGGTCCAATACTATCCATAATAGTTATATATTGTAATTCCAGACACTCAGCTTTCACGTGTTAAAAAGATCGCTTTAAGTCATCAGAGTACGAATGGTAATCCGGAATTAGGATCAGTCTGTTCAACAATTATTTCATTCAATATAACACCTGCTTTCGGTTCAACTGTTGTACTGCACATGACGTCAATTAGTCTTCGGTTGCGTTTTATCTCTTTCTTAAGCCTGTAATCAGTAAATTGCTTCCAAAGGCATTAGTTCCTGGTTGCATTTATTACCTTGTAAAACAAACCATTAGGACGTGTACTTTTATTAGTAAAGCAATGTAAGAGTCAGAAATGTTACATCAAACACGAGTAGTCGCTTTTGTTCCCAGCTGTCTCCATATTATGTTCGTAAACTCTAGGTACTAGTCTTCCCAACTGACACCTGTCACATCGTTAGATTTTTCTTGGTTCCTGAGGGAGGATTATAGGTTATACTAAGGGAATCGTCAGTCAATTTAGCCAAACCGTAAGTAGCGGAGCGGAGGCACCGTCCGTGGGTATCCAATCAAGCTTTGTGATATGACTTCCGAGAGCTGTGATTCTAAAGTTCTGAACCATAATGTCTGACATTACAGGCGTACCATGAAGGACTATACGGTGCATCCTACGTATGGATACTATCTAATATTACACTACACGATGGTTGGAGGGGAGAGGAGACGGACGACCAGAGATGTACAACAGAACAAGTTACCATAGCAACCAATGGTATATTCACCTTGGATCATCAGAAGATAGGACATGAGAATTCTACTATCATTGACGGAAAGGTGAGACTGTCCCTGTTATTTTATTACCGTTTAAACCCCGAAAATCTATTGCGTGACTAAAGCAGTAAAATATATAATTCAACGTTGTTAACGCGTAGAAGTGTATACGTAAATACCGAGAAAATCAGTAACCGTCCTTGGTATTTTATCCTTATAAGCAATCTACAGTAATGTTATGCTCAAATAAAGAGTAGGGCACAAACCAAAGCCACACAGCTACGACGGCAGCGCCTAGCCATACACGCAAAGGTCATACATAGTACAAGCCACCCACATCCCCAAAAATGGATGCATCAAGCGAGCCTGATATGCTCACTCCACTAAAGACTGATTTTAAACCCCATTATATCACATGAATTTTTTTGTATCCGGGTTAATATTACGATCATTAATATTCGTATACTACACCTGTGACGTACAGCGTTAAACTATATATACATGGGTGTGTTTTTTTGTAATGAAATAATGTGTTTTTTGGGTAATTAGTGCCATATGATAAAAATTATCTCTCACTCGTTGTCAATTGATGTATTTATATTAAACTCGTGCTGGAAATTTTATAATTATGCTCGCCAGAAATGTCCAGAAATCGTTTTATATAAATTTATATCGACAAATCGAGTGGATGATATGTTCTCTATTTCTCTCCCATAACATATCATCCGATTATCCTGATAAGTCAAGGAATTGCGAGTTTTACTACTACACATACCAACACTAAGTACATTTCACGAACTTCTTTTAAAATACGCACAATTCATTTTTTAATGGTCTTATTTATCCTCGCCACCGGAAAATCCATATGAAGAGGTTTTAAATTAGTACTTTTAGTTTTTGAAGGATATTGCATGATACAGAAGATGCCCCAATTCCAGAAGCATCCCTAGTTCTTTTACATGCCAGTGTATAGCACCATATATGGGACCTCGGTTTTAAGTCTCATCCGAAAAAACTATTAGTTGGCCAGCCCGGGATTCGAACCCACAACCCCAGATCAGTAGTGACAGCTAGTCTCGCGCTTTACCGACTGAGCTTAGCGGGCTGATATAACGCACCAATCAGAATCACATAATTTATTATAAAGCAATCTTGACCAATGGGAACTCTCCATTTCTGAAGGTATGTCAATATTGACCAATGAGAGCTCACTATTCCTGACTTGAAACATTGCCTTAATCTGTAGAGCCCACATGTCAATTGTGTAAAATATGCATGTATTGTAAAGAATAAGTTGTCTTGTACAATATTTACAGACACCGGTGGAACAACTTGACATAATAAATATTGACCAATGAGGGCTCTCCATTACTGAAGGTGTGTCGATATTGACCAATGAGAGTTCACTATTATAAGTTATCTTGTACAATATTAACAGACACCGGTGGAACAACTTGACATAATAAATATTGACCAATGAGGGCTCTCCATTACTGAAGGTGTGTCGATATTGACCAATGAGAGTTCACTATTATAAGTTGTCTTGTACAATATTTACAGACACCGGTTGAACAACTTGACATCATCAAAGAAATGGCGGAGAATTCTACATTCAAATACTCGCGATATTCCGGCTGGGTTTATGACACTGTTTGGGCTTTGGCTCTAGGTAAGAAATTATACTTTAGTGTTATTTTTTATAACTCTCGCTTCGGAACCCAAGACGAGCTGCAATTGTATTTCCCTGTTCATGTCCACGCATTAACAATATAAAATGAATTGTGAAACTAACGTTTACAACTCTTTTAAATTAAAATAGTTGTAAACTTTAGTTTCGTTATCGTAAACGCTGGTTAAGAGTAAATTTGAGACAATTTTCCTGTTTTTTTTTTCTTCAAAATATTGATTGATTCTTAGCCAACGGAATAACGTGCTTTCACTTTAATGTACTATAGGATTAAACAACAGTCAGTCGTGCCTGGGGGCGAGAGGTCTATCCTTACATAAATATACCAACACTGAAGATTATTTACAGTGTATCCTGTATGGAATGCAACAAGTAGATTTTCACGGAGTTTCGGTAAGTATGTGGTGTCCGTTGCGTAAGCAAAGCGCTACCGAGCGCCTTCATTCAGTTACCTTCTGTGCAATTTTATAGAGAAGGTGTGGATTACCTCCCGTGGAAAGCGCTACGTAGCGCTGTGCTTAGACAATGGACACCA
This sequence comes from Spisula subtruncata, assembly GCA_963678985.1. Taxonomy (NCBI): domain Eukaryota; kingdom Metazoa; phylum Mollusca; class Bivalvia; order Venerida; family Mactridae; genus Spisula; species Spisula subtruncata. Next base: position 3,352,288 of record OY787676.1, read on the forward strand.
AAACATGTAATTCCTACAAGTCAAATGTGACGATTCTGTTATCATGCATGAGGGTCAAAGCGTTGTTTGGGAATTTTATGGCCAGAGTATAGCGAGATGATACGAACACTGTTTTAATGAAATGCATGACAGGAAATAATAATTGTCAAAAAACTGAATGTCAAAAGTTTAAATATTGCATGAAAAGGTTGGCATATCTTGTCTTAGTCGTCTGAAGTCCTTAAAAGATAAACTATACTAGTAATTAAAAGCTGAATGCCTAGTATCACCTGAGCATGGAGAGTTATGATAAAATCTGAATATCTTTCAGGGTCATGTATCATTCGATGAAACCGGAAGTAGACTGGGGGTCACCAACTTGGAACAATTTTACGGTTTGTTTTAATTACATTATTATACATAATGTTATATTGTTAAACCAGTTGGTTCGATATAAGTTAATAATATCTTTTTAAAGCCAAACATATCCACTTGCTGTGTTTTTTATTTGACAATGTTCAATAAAGAATATCTGCTGACCGAATTCTTCATAGATGTTTAGATTGAAGTTTGTGAATATGTTACATATCAACCAAGGTAATTACAAAACTCACTAATCATGCTTGAAGGAAAAATCTGCGCAATGTTCAAAAGGAAAATAAAACAACGAGTGCAGATCAAAAGTTGATTAAATCGAGTATAAGTAATTAGTCTCTCTTAAAGCAACGACTTTCTATTATTTAAATACCTAGGAAGTAATTACATTTTAAGGAGATCAACTTTGATGTCAAACAAGCATTTCGATGTTTATTGAATAATAAATGTTCACAGATCCTCTTTAGTGAACCAATAGAGCATTAGTCTTTGATGGAGTTGTGTTACACTTATTGTTAAGTATGGTCACTTGTTCGAATGCCAATAACAAAGCTCTTTATGCTAACCAGATATTATAAACATACCTGGCAAGCTAGTCCAATCCAAAATAGGAGTGATAAAGCAACACATGTCACAAGATGCACTTAAATGTGATTTAAAAGGGATCAAGATGTATAAACATGGAATGTATTAATTCTTGTTGTAATACGTATGGGATAGAATATACTTATATTAATCAAATATATCTTTGTTCAAAGTTAGGTGAGTTTTGAAAACCAGAAATAAACAAACACAAAAATATGAGTAACTCAACTTTAATAGGAGTACTTGGCAGGTGTGTTATATATTGCTTCATCATGTTTACAGATGGCGGTAGAACGTATGTGTTAACCTATGACATGGTTGACGATATCCTACACTGGCATGTACCCGAATTATCTATCTGGAAAGGTAAGTATAGTAGTGTCGGTATTCCTCAACACACTGACAGGCACGGTGATTATAAACATTGGAGTACGTACTCCATGCTCCAACTCATACTCCGTACTCAAATCAATGGCACATTTCTTAGTTACAAAAACTGCTGTTACTTCTTTATTACTGAATTGAAACACATGAAAATGGGGTTCATTTTCTTATATAAATCATTTGCTACGTATGAGAATGAGAAATGTTTATAATCACTGGACCATACCAACTCGTTTCTTCGTTTAGCGTCCACGGACGGATGGGTTTGAGCATCTTGGGAAAAAAACAAAACAAACAAAGTCTGTAACCTCTTATATCTTCAAAATCCATTAATGTATTGAGTTTATACTTATTCGCCATCATGCCCCAAAACCCTTAAAAACACTAGTTTTAATACAATACAAAGTATCTATTGCATGAAAACATACATATTTTAAATAAATAAAATAAGTAAACATCATATAAAATTGAAAAAAAAAGTTTTCACAAAAACAAGTTTTAGTTATTTCAGGAAGTTATTATGATTGACAATGACAGTAAACTATATTTGCTAACCATACAATGGTGAAGACAGATGTCGTTATGACTTGGTTTGTTCGACTGTTGTTTTTGTCTCCTGATAGCTAGATAGGTTTTCGGACATAGAGTGGACACTAAACGAAAATACGATTTGGTATGGCCTCAACTAGGACGGTGTTACTGTTTGTGTCATTTTTGTCAGTTTCAAAGACTCAGATCCAAATGATGATTATTTATGCAAGGAATTCTGCAAGTCTAATGATGATTATTTACGCAAGGAATTCTGCAAGTCTAATAATGATTATTTATGCAAGGAATTCTGCAAGTCTAATGATGATTATTTATGCAAGGAATTCTGCAAGTCTAATGATGATTATTTATGCAAGGAATTCTGCAAGTCTACAGTGCACCATGCACTTCAGAGTGAATGTAAAGACTTGTTTGAAATATCCATTTTTTCTGATATTGATGGTTCGTTCTACGTCTTACCCTTGCGTTGATGACTTGGCGATGTCACCGCTATGGCGTGGCTTGGGATTTTCTGTGCACGACATTATTCATATTTTAATACCATGCATCATACTATTTCTTAAGATCTAAAAGACGTACAACGGATCGGGATAAACAGTATGCCGAGCATAGCCTTCATTTGCAAGTAAGCTTTCTGTTGAAATACCTCGGGAAACTGTTGTAACGTTAATATAAATGTTAAATTTCAGATGGTCGTGTTCCGAGAGACAGATTTGTATACAAGCGTGTATCAGTTGAGAAAAGTAGAATCGCTGCAATATGTGTACTAACTAGTGAACTTATAGGTGTCGTACTATCTGCATGTTTCTTACTCTTCAACATCAGCTTCCGTAAAAACAGGTAATTATATCTACCGTAATAACAGGTACTTCAATTATTTCTACCGTAATAACAGGTAATTATTTCTACTGTAATAACAGGTACTTCAATTATTTCTACCGTAATAACAGGTACTTCAATTATTTCTACCATAATAGCAGGTAATTATTTCTACCGTAATAACAGGTAATTATTTCTACCGTAATTACAGGTAATTATTTCTACCGTAATAACAGGTAATTAGTTCTACCGTAATAACAGGTAATTATTTCTACCGTAATAACAGGTAATTATTTCTACCGCAATGACAGGTAATTATTTCTACTGTAAATGTCACAGAACCAGTATATTTAACTGATATAGTTGCTATGTACTGTCGTAAGTTCGGGTAGCTCATTTGGTAGAGCAAGCGAGAGGTCGCAGGTTCGAAGCCTGTCATGGGTATATGTTTTTATGAATCTACAGCAATGGCCCCTAAATTGAGACAACTCAAATATATTTACTGTAATCACCTTTACTTTCATTAGAGCTGGTTTAATTACAGGTTCACCAATAAGTTATACTGAAATTCAAGTAACTTCAATTAGTACTTCGGCAATAAATGTTCTTAAATGATTGCTAAGTAAAGCATATATAGGAACAATGCAATGCACTTCATTAAGTACGTCCACACTGAGCTGTTAAGAATTGCTTTATTTCATAAAGCTGTGAATGTTCTATATTTTATAGAGTCATCAATATGTACTATATTTTATAGAGATGCCATTATGTACTATATTTTATAGAGTTGTCAAGATGTACTATATTTTATAAAGTCGTCAATATGTACTATATTTTATAAAGTCGTCAATATGTACTATATTCTATAGAGCTGAGAGTCATCAATATGCACTATATTTTATAGAGCTGACAAGATGTACTATATTTTATAGAGTCATCAATATGTACTATATTCTATAGAGCTGAGAGTCATCAATATGCACTATATTTTATAGAGCTGTCAAGAAGTACTATATTTTATAGAGCTGCCAAGATGTACTATATTTTATATAGTTGTCAAGATGTACTTTTTTGTATAGAGCCGTCAAGATGTACTATATTTCATAGAGTCATCAATATGTACTATATTTTTTAGAGCTGCCAAGATGTACTATATTTTATAGAGCTGTCAATATGTACTATATTTTATAGAGTTCTCAAGATGAACTATATTTTATAGAACTGCCAAGATGTACTATATTTTGTAGAGCTGCCAAGATGTGCTATATTTTATAGAGTTGCCAGGGTGTGCTATCTTTTATAGAGTCATCAATATGTACTATATTTTATAGAGCTGACAAGATGTACTATCTTTTATAGAGTCATCAATATGTACTATATTTTATAGAGCTGACAAGATGTACTATCTTTTATAGAGTCATCAATATGTACTATATTGTATAGAGCTGCCAGGATGTGCTATATGTTATAGAGCTGCCAAGATGTACTATATTTCATACAGCTGCCAAGATGATCTATATTTTATAGAGCTGCCAAGATGTACTATATTTTATAGAGTTGACAGGATGTGCTATCTTTTATAGAGTCATCAATATGTACTATATTCTATAGAGCTGCCGAGATGTACTATATTTTATAGAGCTGTCAATATGTACTATATTTTATAGAGCTGTCAATATGTACTATATTTTATAGAGCTATGAAGATGTCAAGCCCGCAGATGAACCATGTTATACTGGTTGCTTGTATGTTGGTGTACTATATTTTATAGAGCTTTGAAGATGTCAAGCCCGCAGATGAACCATGTTATACTGGTTGCTTGTATGTTGGTGTACTATATTTTATAGAGCTTTGAAGATGTCAAGCCCGCAGATGAACCATGTTATACTGGTTGCTTGTATGTTGGTGTACTATATTTTATAGAGCTTTGAAGATGTCAAGCCCGCAGATGAACCATGTTATACTGGTTGCTTGTATGTTGGTGTACTATATTTTATAGAGCTTTGAAAATGTCAAGCCCGCAGATGAACCATGTTATACTGGTTGGTTGTATGTCGGTGTACTATATTTTATAGAGCTGTGAAGATGTCAAGCCCGCAGATGAACCATGTTATACTGATAGGTTGTATGTTGCTGTTCTATATTTTATAGCGCTGTGAAGATGTCAAGCCCACAGATGAACCATGTTATACTGATTGGTTGTATGTCGATGTTCTATATTTTATAGAGCTGTGAAGATGTCCAGCCCACAGATGAACCATGTTATACTGATTGGTTGTATGTTGGTGTTCTATATTTTATAGAGCTGTGAAGATGTCAAGCCCACAGATGAACCATGTTATACTGATTGGTTGTATGTTGGTGTTCTATATTTTATAGAGCTGTGAAGATGTCAAGCCCTCAGATGAACCATGGTATACTGGTTGGTTGTATGTTGGTGTACTATATTTTATAGAGCTGTGAAGATGTCAAGCCCATAGATGAACCATGGTATACTGATTGGTTGTATATTGTACTATATTTTATAGAGCTGTGAAGATGTCAAGCCCTCAGATGAACCATGTTATACTGATTGGTTGCATGTTGATCTATGTGGAAGTATTTATATCATCTATGGAATATATGGATATATTCAATGCTTCCAGTAACTGGACACTTTGCACAGTAAATATCTATATTGTTTCAATAGACCTACTCCGGATCTCCGCTAATCTGTAGGTACAAATAAAGTTTTACCGTTATAATCCTTTTAAGTCTTGAATATTCATATCTGGACACTAGAGTGGGGGTCAGTTGTGTTTGCATATGAATACAAAACCAGTCCAACTAGGCCAGATTTTTGTGTACCTACATGTAAATTAAGAGGAAAACCACCTTGCACAGAGTTCCGGATATCAACTATTTCAACTTTGTACTGTCGACCTTCCGATCCTAAACCAGCGATATACCTAACGCGAATAATAAAACATTTATAACGCTGGTTAGATACATGATGACGAAGCGTGAAACATCGTCCATTTGTCTTTGTCAGCGGTGTCCCTTTTTCCACTCCTTTATCACACTGAAATATACGGAAGTCTTCAAGACGTAACCGTACAGGCGGAAATCAACCTTTCTAATGTCTCTTTCATGTTCACATTGTTAAACTATATGAGTAATTATTTCTGAAGTATTTGTCATGTTGTGTTATCCAGATGAGTCGCCACACTAAGTACGCGTATCATTACTTGCCTATTATATTATATATTTATATGTACTCTGTATCCAATTAACGTGCTGAAACCATCATAATTGATACTAAGTTCAGTATACAAGTTGTGCGTTTGAAGATTTGATACGCCGAGTCAGATTATGTCCAGATGATACGCCATACTTCTTCATTACTTGGCTTAGAACATAGTATACATCGATGGCTTAGAATTAGAAGGTCGTAAGTGCCACTTACGACCTTTTAAGATTCATACATATTTAGAATAAGCATCACAAGGTGCTTCTTATGAGCCCATTTTAATAAAAATCTGAACTTGTCATGTTGACCAAATTGAAGTTGTAAAAGTTTGTTTTACCATAAGTAAAGAGTAAATGTCAGACAGCTTTTCCGTGTTTTCTCAAAATATCGATTTGGTAGTTACGACCTTCTAATTCTAAGCCATCGACATTTAACAACCCAAACCCATCATAAGTGATGTAGAATTGATACTAGTATACCCGTATATAACAAAAAAGTCACCGATTTTCTAGGGCTCTTTTCAGCTGTTAGGCCGCTCAAGTACCCTTTGACATTTCAACTTCCCATGGTCATTGGGCTACCTATGGAAACTTACACTCATGTCTCCCTGGGGAGACTATTTCTCTCCTGTGGTGTGGCAGCCAACATCGATCTGCGGCGCCCAGGAATAGACACTGCCCTCACAGTACCATTTTACACCATGGTGGAGTAGAGTATGTGGTTCTTGCTCAGAGAAATTAACCAGTGGTTAAGAGGGGGATCGAACCCGGGACCTCTCGATCCCGAAGCGCGCGCCCTACCTCTAGACTACCGCTCCCCACTAAATATAATTGATATACTGTAAAATCATTTAATTTCGATGGGACGAAATTTCGTGATTTGGTAATAAAAGACCATTTCGATGTGACGTCAATTTGTGGATTTTGCATTTTAGGTAATAAAAACAAGGGTCAGGCTTATTGTTTGATACGATTAAATTTCGTGTTAGAAGATGAACCACGAAATCCACGAAATTTAACCCCCACAAAAATTAATGATTTTACAATACTAGCTGTGTGTTTGAAGACCTGATGTGACGAGTCAGAAGATGGAACATCAGTCCAAGTTACTGGATTATTTATGTATATGCCCAAGTAATCGTTTAGACGATATAGGTATATATCATGTCAATACTTTCAAGTATTCTAAGCCTGTTAAAACAATATCATATTGAAATGTACTTATATCATGGCTAGGGCAGATGACATTGATGATAATTGTAGTTTTATTGGTATAATCGGCCTGTGAAATGCCTTTGACCAAAATTAATTCATTAACTGATGATAATTGCAGAGGTGAAGATGTATGAGATAATATGTGATAGGGTGTGTCTTTATTGTCAGACGTTATTGCACTAGTTAGGCGATGTTCTATTTATGTCCGAAAGATAAATTCGTCTAAGAATTGTCCGAGGTGCACCGATTGGTAAATCAGATAATAATTGATGGGTGTGTTTCTTTATTGTCAAAGGAATGAGTGCAATTACTACAGTGCAATATAATATTATCATGCACTGTAGTAATTGCACTCATATATCATTGTTCGTACTTGAACCGTACACTAGTACCTGATTTTATATGATTGAATTGTTCTGGAGACTATAACTCCAATATCACGTGATATTGGTGCTGAATAAGTCAAGTTCCCCCGGATACTACTTCACCGTACATTGGGGCACGCTGAAGCTGTCGAATGACGAGTACCAGCACCAAATCCAGACATGTACGTCAAAACGTCTTTTTGAAAAATGCAATATATATAATAACGCAGGGTTTAGCTTGAATAACTGCGCGGAACATATTTTCGATTAATAAAATTGGACCGTTTCGGGGTTTCGATTATTTGTATTCTTCTAAAAGCATTTTTTAAAACTAATTTATAAAAACACCTGGTCAATCAGAATTGTTTTCAATGTATGCATGCATCTGACTTCATGAGCGCGTTCCACATGGCTCATTCTCACAAATTGTAGTGTTTTAAGAAACGCCAATCAGCAGGGAACAAATTTATACCAAATACGATACTATTCCAAGCTACACAGTGCACAAGGCCAAGGTAAAAAAAAAACATTTCGCACCAACCGTTACGCATGGATGTCTTAGTACATGAATAGGCCATTTCTTTCCGAATACGGAATGAACAAATAACACAACATAAGATTTATTGATATTATATATCAGATGATATAATATTTTTAGGGTTGCCAATTAGAAATTCGGTTACGTGTTGTCTCGGGCACCGCGCTCGACTGAAACAGACAAACTCACGTTTGTATTCTATTTCTACAACTAGTGCAATAAGGTCTGGCTATTTGAACACGGTACTGATTCTTTTATACTAGAGAAAGTGTAAAGGGTTAAAAAGATGGTTAGACAGCTGAACACCTGAAAACTACCCTCGGAAATTGGTAACCTATAAACACCGGCCTATTAATACTAATAATGGTAATATAAAATGAAAAACTTCTTTATCTCGAGGAGAAAAATGCTCGAGATAAACCGGGTGCTCGAAATATCCAAATGGCACATAATTGTATTGATGATACAAACGAATGTTATTTGTAAACTTGCTCGAGATAGACCGGGTGCTCGTAATAACGATGCACGGCATAACGAAGTTTACTATATTTCAGGTACGGGTGTGGCTAATTTCTCTGGGTTTTATATTTCAGGTACGGGTGTGGCTCATTTCTCTGGGTTTTACATCATTATTTGGTTCACTATTCACAAAAACCTACAGAGTCTACAAAATATTCCGTGAAACTAAACCCACACAAAAGGTAATTCTTTAAGTTTTGAGAAATTCAGACATTCTATAAACACCGCATTTCAGCCATTACTTTTACAAACATTTCGTCGGATTACAATGTACGTAATATAAAAAGTGTCGCATAATGTGAAGTTATGTCACGGTATAATTCAGCATTCGGTTGTTACCATCGTACACTTTCGTCAGGCACTATAACATGTAGGTTAAGTCCTTTGTTTGAGAACAAGGTTTCCATGGAATTGCCATTCACCATATGGCAACACAACTGTCCTCTATGATTTACTAGACGAGGCAGTATTTTGTGGGTGTTTTGTACCTTATAGCAGTCCGGAAAAATATGTCATGTAGTCATAAAACAGCTCCTGTATATATATATATATATATATGTTGCTATCTAATCTATTAAAATGTTGCAATTTTATGTGTAACTTTATTTGCATGAACTACCAGTTTATCACGGACGTTCATCTATTTGCCATGGTTAGCGTGATGCTGATTATCGATGCAGTTATATTGGTACCATGGTCTATCTTCTACCCCTACCGAAAACTAGAACTTATTAAATCGTCCAAGGTAAGATGTAAACATTAAGGTAACACATAGCACGAACTATTTGTGGAGGTTGCGTTTTACTGTTTTCTTTCACGAAATTAAATTTCTTATCTGAGAACTTTGTTACATTTAGTATTTAAAACTGATTTAAATCGTCGAGTTTTCCATCTAGCAAAGATTACTTCATTCCAGTCCACGAATTAAACATTTTACACGAAACATATGTAACAACATTAATTATTTTTTTGCGAATTTCGAATGCCGATTGTACAAAAAAGCGATTCAACTCTAACGCAACCTAACTTACTAGTGCCAGTTGTAGTATATTATGCACTCATTAAACTGAGAATCCAAATGGGGAGTCCTAATTCAACTTTGTGAACCAGTATCAATAAAAAGTAGGGGCACAACCCAAAGCCACACAGCTACGACGGCAGCGCCTAACCACACACGCAAGAGTAAGACATAGAACAAGCCATCCACACCCCCAAAATGGATACTTCAAGCAACACAATTATATCAGATAGGACAAGTCCTAGATAAGTATATCTTTCCACCATCTATATAGAAAATTTACAGCAGTTTTGACCTTTTTGTTTGTTTCTTAAAAATACGCAATTTACTTTTACAACTCTTAATTGAAAGTAAATCAGCATCCACGGAATCTAAATATAAACAAATGGAATGGTGATTTTCTTTTCATGTACATTCTTTTGAACAAAGAATAATGATTGAGCAATTAGACTACAGTTTTCCTTGCTTGCATAATAGTCATCATTGTTGCGAGGAGGATAATGTTTCTTCGTTTCTTCATTTCTTCATTTCTTCGTTTCTTCATTTCTTCGTTTCTTCATTTCTTCGTTTCTTCGTTTCTTCATTTCTTCGTTTCTTCGTTTCTTCATTTCTTCGTTTCTTCGTTTCTTCGTTTCTTCATTTCTTCGTTTCTTCGTTTCTTCGTTTCTTCGTTTCTTCGTTTCTTCGTTTCTTCGTTTCTTCGTTTCTTCGTTTCTTCATTTCTTCGTTTCTTCATTTCTTCACTCTCAACGGAATGAGCAGGCTGTGTCCGCCCAAGACAGAATTAGTGTCGACAATCGCCTCAAAGTTGTCAGTTGCATGTTTATTTTTTTCTGTTGTTTTTTTGGCGAGGTGGGGGGGGGGGCAAACTTTTTATACTATGGCTCGTTACTGGTGGCTAGTGCCATGTATTGTTATCATGTGATGTTATATAGGAATAATTTTATATGAATATGTTCGTATTTAGAATTTATAGTAAATGAATTACTATTCAGACTAAATTTGTTCCTTTTATAGTATATGTTATATAATTCTGTGTTTGGCTGGTTAAGTTGACTGCTGCCTTCCTTGTCGATGTTCACAAATCGGTTATAGTCGATTCAATAAGTAATACTAATAAGGGAACTATCCCATTCGAAAGAATAGCAGTGATTGCCGATAACTCAGGTATACCCAGTTAAACCTAGATAAACATAGTTCACCTGCCGAACCATAGTATATTTACAACCGTTCTCATTTGATTTTGAAAGGAATGTAGTTTTGGAAAGCGATATGGAATCGCCTTCTATAGTCATCACTCAAACCGGAAGTATTGTGGACACATATCCTTACACCTATCAAAAATATTCCGACGATATTCACGCAATTTGGAACTTGAAATGTCCAAAATATTCTCTAGTTCAGTAGATCTAATTTTAATATTTTTATATGTATGTGTTTGCAGGATAGCCAGGATAATAACGTTATTTACGATGTGGTTTACACATTCTGTCAGAGCGGACATCAAGGGTACTGGTTGGGAGCGATCTATATATACAAAGGCTTGTTACTGGCATTTGGAACATTCCTAGCTTGGGAGACGAGGAACGTCAGTATACCGGAACTTAATGATTCTAAGTATATCGGCGCGTGTATATATAACGTAGTGATGGTCTGTCTATTTGGGGTACCGCTAGTACACTATCTACCAGTAGAACAAGTGACCTTGACCTACACATTGGAATCCTTCCTTCTAACATTCTGTACTACAATATGTCAGTGTGTGATCTTCATTCCAAAGGTGAGTAACTTAAAATCACATTAAGTCTTAAACAGCTCTTTTAATAAGCCAAAACTTGGTAACGTCTCTGATGCAATTTGAGCACTTTAGTTGATTCTCAAATGTGGAAAACACCATAAGATGGAAAAATATAATAATACAGCCAGATGGTTTGTTGACAAAATGACAATTTGTAAACAATAAATGCATGATTTTTAGTCTAAGGGGAGCAACTCTTGCAAAATAAGTATTTTATTGACCATGTAATTTGCTAAATACGATATTTGGTCTACTATTTCGACAGATGTAGTTAACATTCTATCTTCGAGTATTTGGCATTTCTTAAAAAAACAGCCAAATGGTTCCATAATTCATTTTGTGTAATTGGTGATCGGAAAAAAAGTTGTGATAGCAATAATGGGACTTTAAAGTCAAAATGGCGTCAACATATAATATACAGCAGGCATACATAATTCGTAAAATGTCTTTTTAGATCAACCGGCTTTTTGCGGCGGGGACTTGGACTTTTATTCAATTGTTGGCTTATGTTTGGGCATTGTTCAGTGTAGTTGTGTTGTAGTGTAACTGATTTCTGTGCTCGGATGGTTAAGTTGAGTGCTGCTTTCCCTGTTTGATTTCCTTATACCTTTTTTATAAGTCCGGAAGTTGGCGCTAGTTTGTACTTCATGTCATCAATCAAGTAAGGCAATTGACATTACGCCAGATCAGAGATCGCTCCTCCAAGAAGTGTTGTGTGTAAACGGTTGCTTGGCAAAGGTTTTCAAGTTAATCTATTGGACCATGTGATTATAATTCACGTTGGAATTTATTTAAAGGGTACTGATTGACAACTGGCGTAATGTCAGTTGTATCTGAAGATATGCTTAACTGTGGATATTGCTAAATAAGTGTGTTAAAGGTATAATGTTGACAATTACATAGAATATAACCATCATATTCAGGGAATGAAAACACCGATCCGTGGCGGTTAAATGCAACATTTCATTATTAAAAGTCGAGATATCAAGTGCACAGGTGACCGTCGCATTGATAAAGACAATTTGAAAACGAAAACGAACTTTTGTTTTGTAAACTGGCACGAACTTCATTCGGCCACTCAAGCTTGCTCTATGTCTGACTCTGGCGTGGGTGCCTAGGCGCTGCCATCGTAGCTGTGTGGCTTATATTTACTATTATGTTCTAACTATCATCGGTAAATCTTTTTTTAAGATTCAAGGTCGTAACAAGGTAGCAGACAAGGTGGGCTTGATCAAACCAAATACAACAAGTAATGTGACTGCTCAATCTCAAGGTACAGACTCAGCCGGGGGTAAAGATAAATATTTTATTTACTCAAGTTCAAGTGTATTAGCAAATCCGCAGTTATCAATGCCTTTGGCTATTAACAGAACCTATATACAATACAAGTGGTCACATAGCATAAATCTTAACACATTACTAATTACTAATGACAGATGTTGAAACTTCAGTGGATTGTCAATAAGCTTAATAGTATCGTTTGCAAGAGTTAGACCTGTAACATTGTAATATTGAAGGTGCTGCAACCTCAGATGACTATCAATATTTTTCAAATGTTTTCAAGAGTCAGACCTGTATAACATTGTAGTATTTACTATCAGTAGATAGTTTGACAGTATAGATCAATCCCCATATAGAACTAACGAATGATCTTTGAGAATTTATTCTCTTGGTACAATTGAGCGCTCTGTAATATATAAACACGTACTGTACACCGGCATAGTCATATATTTTCTAAACAATTATTACTCATGAGTTTCCTGTTTAGCTGATACACTTGATACAAAAATTGAGATTTCTAGAAATATCTTAGTTTTTACTTATTATTATAATTCTTTGTGAATACGATCCCAACTTTGTTGTTCTTGTTCCAGGGAGTACAGACAACACCACAAACAAGTTATCTTCAAATGAAGAGTTACAAAAGGAGAACAAAGAGTTGAGAATGAAAATGGCAAATGTGAGTAACGTTAGTTCGTCATATACACGGTGTTCAAAAAAGCCTCTTTAGAATTTAAATGATTATATAACTTTTAGATACAAAGATCTTTAAAGAGTATCTGATGACAAATGTGAGAAGTTCGTCTAGTACACTGTGTTTAAAACTCCTGTTATATAATTTAAATGATTATATAACTTTAAGATACAAAGTTTTTTCAGTCGATAGTATGGCTAATTATTTAGCCACGTAATTCAAAGTCCCCAGTGTACCTTCACAGTCAACATGATGCAGATTAACCACCAATGTGTCCCTGTCATGTTCCTAGGACCCAATTCATACTTCTGTCGAGTAATCATTCCTAATTACGTCCTTTCATAGTTAAATAAATCCACTTACATAATTAAATTTTATAGCTAATTATGCAGCCCCGTAATGCAAAGTCCGCAGTGTCCCTTCATAGTCAACATGATGCAAATTAGCCACCATACATAATTAAATCCCATTATGGTTAATTAGTTAATTATGCAGCCACGTAATTCAAAGTCCACAGTGTGTCATTCATTGTGGGATGAGTATATAAAAGCTGAATGTTAAACGTTTTATGTTTCACGATCATTCTTCAAAAAGCAAGAATAGCATTGATTGGTCAATGTGCGGTATCACTGAAAGGTTAAGGTTTTAAGGGGCGTTCCCTATTATTTTGATCGTTTAAATAGATTCAGAAATGTTATACATTAAATGAGAGTTACTATTGCTAAAACTCCTGAAAATTTCAACAAAAAGCTGTCATTAAGTATCGAGAAAAGAATAATAATATATTCTCTTAATTAGGAGCCAAAAATAGTCACGAATTGTTTCCCTTTGACAACATAATAATAAATGACTGGAAGCGATACATTGTTATTGGTGATTTGTATTATAATTTTGACATTATAGAGAAATTATGACAATTGATAGTATTTCGTACATTTAGCTCATTTAATGTGATAGTAGAGAAAAATATGCTAGTTATGGGGAATGCCTCTTTAAGTCAGCTAGGTTGTTTTTTATTCTACTTCAGGAAACGGTCGCCATTGCCAAACTACGTAAACAACTTCTCGACATGACCGGAAACATCCATTTCTATAAATCAGGAGCTGAGTATGTTTTATTCAAGCGTGGTGAAAACAGGAATATTGATGATATCACAGTTGAAAGCGTCGACTTGAATATGTGACGAGTGCAACGGAAAGTCTTATAGCGACAGGAATTGTTACTATATAAAACACGTTCTGGCAAAACTAAAAAACTTGGCAACCTTTCAGATATGGCAACCTGTATAGGTCATGTTCATAGACCATATTCTCAACATATACACGGATTTTGTACATATTCATGAGAATTCTACACCTATATTTAATTATTAGTTAGATGGTCATCTGGTGACCTAGAACGGGATGATACCTGGTCAGTAAATATTGTACCTGACGAGGCGAAACAATGTTTACTGCATACGATATGCACAACATTGCATAAATAGTATGATATTATGGTCCATAGCAATTATACGGAACGTTAGAAACGTTTAACGTTGTCGTACAACAGTTTTAGTCTTTCAACAAATGTGTCCAAACGGAAACAAAAGCCGTATAAGTATCGTATTTTCTTGTTCTCTCTAACACCTTGTAACCCCCAAACAAAATAGCCATACACAGTGGATAGAGTGATCCTACCACTCGCTGGCTTAGAATGAGAAGATCGCAAGTACAAAATCAATATTTAAGATAACAAGAAATATTTGGTTGAAAACTACTTTTTACTTATGGAAAAACCAACATTATGGACTTCGGTTTGACATGACAATTTTCGATTTTTATAAAATAGGCTCACAAGAACCCCCTTGTAAATTAAATGCAGATATTAAATATGTATGAGTCTTACGACCTTCTCATTCTAAGCCAGCGAATTATTGGAAGGAGCCCAATGACGCCAGCAACAATCAAACAATAACAGTTGGATAATGAAATTATTACAATGTAGTATAATTCAGATAAAATATAAAAGACTTATAATTCTTATTTTGAATTCAGAAAATTACATTGACCTAGTTTGTGCTGTCATCTTTATGTTATGCAGTTTTACAGCACCGTTTTACAATAGGAATACCTTAAACTATTTACATAATAATCCAATATGACCAATACAACATAGACACATATATACAATATTTAAATAAAACATCCCATCTACTTATAATATACTACGAGTGTCAGTCAAAAATAACTGAGAGTTGCTAAATAACGCTTTGAACTATAATTTTTAGTATATTTTCTATACATTATCTTGAAATATGATATCTCACTGGTGTTATTGCAAATATCAATTATCTTGGTAGCGATAGTTTAATTCTTGTTGCCAGGCAACGGTAGAAGACAACTCGACGGCATGCGTTCACGCTGTCAGTAGAATAAAAATCTACGTTGATATGGAAACATGAAGTTATTTCTGTCTTTCAGAAATCAATACTTTATTTCCTTATACATCAATCTATCAGATACACACAATTCTTTTTTATTTGTTCAACCAATACAGAATATATACTTGATGAAAACATAAATGATTATTTCGTCTGAAAGTATAATAACCACCATTTTCTCCACCCAAAAGAACGCATCATGTTCTTCTAAAACAAATATATACATTCTGTTTCTAATACTGTTACTGTGCTTCATTAGATGTATCCATAATCACACTGAGTAGAAAATGCGAAATCAGTGATTCGTTTTAGAATACTATGGCAACGAAAAGAACCTTTATAGAGAAACTGTAGGTAAAATTGTTGCTAGGCAACTCAACAACGCAGTATTATTGATAATTCTGGAAAAAGTAAAACTTATTATTTGGTATATACTATTCTGAGAGATACGCATGTTAGTTGTAATAAATCACACTTTGTAAGGTCGAAATAAACGTTCGAATTTACAACAAATTCAATCTCCTTGTCGCTGGGGCGACCGCATACCCATCAGTGATGTTCTTCGGTTGCTTGGCAACTATATTTATTAGCCTTTATCCAATGACAGAATTTATCATAAGATCCTCAAAGGATAATAGTTGACGATGATTAAAAGAAAATACAACTGCAAATACATTTTGGTGGCTTATGTCATCAACTCTCGGTTATTTTTGGACTGAACCTGATAGTAGTTAAATGCTCTAATCCATACAGAGAGTGTGAGGAAATGTAATTACACGTGAAGTTTATCTTATGTCATTCGTTTTTTACAAATAGGTCTGAATTGACGGCTTGTGCATGGTTCGTCTACAAAATCGTTGCCAAAACTATGCCAGATTGCACCACAATTGGCACCTTTACCACCGTTTGGCTGCCCGTTTCCCCAGTTTACAAATTGAGCTTCCTCGTTTGTATCTATCCACCGCCACGTGTTTTCAGTAACTTCATCCGTTAGTCCGATCCAAAACTTCTCAGCTACCAAACAAAACCATGTAACATATAACATAGCAATCGGAACTCTTCGGCGTTTATCTAACGAAAGTGCGTATTTCTCAGCGATAAATTATTACTGGTGACTTGAATATATTTTTTACATTATACATTTGTAGATACATATTTGCGCACACTATCTTCTGATAAATTATGATAATTGATAGTGCTTTGTACATTTAGCATATTTAATGTGATAGCAGAGAAAAAATATGCTAGTTATATGCTAGGGAATGCCTCTTGCTGTAAAGAAATGACAGTGATTATAAATGGTGTTAATTTTAAGTCTAAGTCTGGGTTTTAGACTTATAACGCTGGTGAATAAGGCCCCAGCCCCTTTTACAATTCGCTCGGTCGCCGATATCACCAATCTAATAGCCAATTTTGTTGAAAATTCGGTTGTCAAAATGATAAAAAATACTGAACGACTAAACGGATTTATCTTACCAGCCAATTCGGCCACCTGGCTCTTTATAAAATCATTCTCTCTCGAGTCTCGGATACTGACAAGATGGCTGCCGTAGATTTCGCAGAATCTCTGAAACAAAAACTTTCATAACTTAAAATCACACAAACAGGTTTATATACCGGTAGAAGAAAACACAATTTATTAGCAACAAATATAAGTTTTTAAAAAGCTAATTTCTATCAACTTGCAATATGTGTACTTATACCAAATTCTCAAACGCTAATTTTACAGTTTAGTTAACGTGTACATGACACGTGTTTTTCATTAACAATCACAACAACGACTCCTCCTGCACCCAATTGTATAAACGTTGTATAAAGTTATTCAGTTTAGATAACTTATCCTTGGATAACTTTTTCCAACTTGGATAAGTTATCCAAAATGGTTAAGTCAGATGTATAAAACCATTTATCCACTTCGATAAGTTATCCAACTTGGTTAAAGTTATCCAAAAGTTATCCAAAAGCCAGACTTATCCACTGGATAACTTTATCCAACGTTTATACCATAGTGTGCTGCTGATGTTCAACTTGAAATCGGTCAAGGTTTGAACAGTTGGTTGGCAGTTGTTCAACTTGAAATCGGTAAAGGTTTAAACAGTTGGTTGGCAGTTGTTCAACTTGAAATCGGTAAAGGTTTGTACAGTTGGTGGACAGATGTTCAACTTGAAATCGGTAAAGGTTTGAACAGTTGGTGGACAGATGTTCAACTTGAAATCGGTAAAGGTTTGTACAGTTGGTGGACAGATGTTCAACTTGAAATCGGTAAAGGTTGGAACAGTTGGTAGACAGATGTTCAACTTGAAATCGGTAAAGGTTGGGACAGTTGGTGGGAAGATGTTCAATTTGAAATCGGTAAAGGTTTGAACAGTTGGTGGACAGATGTTCAACTTGAAATCGGTAAAGGTTGGAACAGTTGGTAGACAGATGTTCAACTTGAAATCGGTAAAGGTTGGGACAGTTGGTGGGAAGATGTTCAATTTGAAATCGGTAAAGGTTTGAACAGTTGGTTGGCAGATGTTCAACTTGAAATCGGTAAAGGTTTGAACAGTTGGTTGGCAGATGTTCAACTTAAAATCAGTAAAGGTTTGAACAGTTGGTGGACAGATGTTCAACTTGAAATCGGTAAAGGTTGGAACAGTTGGTGGGAAGATGTTCAATTTGAAATCGGTAAAGGTTGGAACAGTTGGTGGGAAGATGTTCAACTTGAAATCGGTAAAGGTTGGGACAGTTGGTGGGAAGATGTTCAATTTGAAATCGGTAAAGGTTTGAACAGTTGGTTGGCAGATGTTCAACTTAAAATCAGTAAAGGTTTGAACAGTTGGTGGGCAGATGTTCAACTTAAAATCGGTAAAGGTTTGTACAGTTGGTGGACAGATGTTCAACTTGAAATCGGTAAAGGTTTGAACAGTTGGTGGACAGATGTTCAACTTAAAATCGGTAAAGGTTTGAACAGTTGGTGGGCAGATGTTCAACTTAAAATCAGTAAAGGTTTGAACAGTTGGTGGGCAGATGTTCAACTTAAAATCAGTAAAGGTTTGAACAGTTGGTGGGCAGATGTTCAACTTGAAATCGGTAAAGGTTTGAACAGTTGGTGGGCAGATGTTCAACTTGAAATCGGTAAAGCTATGAACAGTTGGTGGGCAGATGTTCAACTTGAAATTGGTAAAGGTTTGTACAGTTGGTGGGCAGATGTTCAACTTGAAATCGGTAAAGGTTTGAACAGTTGGTGGACAGATGTTCAACTTGAAATCGGTAAAGGTTTGTACAGTTGGTGGGCAGATGTTCAACTTGAAATCGGTAAAGGTTTGTACAGTTGGTGGACAGATGTTCAACTTGAAATCGGTAAAGGTTTGTACAGTTGGTGGACAGATGTTCAACTTGAAATCGGTAAAGGTTTGTACAGTTGGTGGACAGATGTTCAATTTGAAATCGGTAAAGGTTTGTACAGTTGGTGGACAGATGTTCAACTTGAAATCGGTAAAGGTTTGTACAGTTGGTGGGCAGATGAAGATGACTGCACTGAACTGTACACTACTGTTTGGAGCATGGCAAACGTTTTCGCAGTGGGGGCAAATTCTTGAAAACATAATGTTTGTTACCATGATTATACTCGTACATAAGGTCATTTACATTCTTTTCGAATTTCAAAACCGAAATATATTCAATAATATACTGTATTATATTCTGTATAAAATATCTAACCAATCGTAACTACTCGGGCATTTCCGTAACTGAGAAATACACATTAGATAAACGCCGAGGGGTTCCGACTGATATTTTACCTCCGCGAGCTCAAATTCCACATTGATTGTTGCAAACAAATAACACGAGGATTGAAAGCCTATCCATCCATCATCGCATGATTTACACACTGAAAGAAGAGAGTAAAAGTAACAGTTTGGAGGAATGGTTTAAGTGATTGGAAGATATTTTTTTATAATTGGTATAAATTTGCCTCACTGCGTTCTTTCTGGCACAAGGAACCAAGTGCACAATGTTATAAATGCTATTATTCACGAGGGGCTATATCAATGTACTTATTCTTAAAACAGTCTTATTGGGAGATGTTTTCATTTCTGTTTTTCTATATATTGACAAACTGGTAAAATACATGTACGATGTAATATTACTAGTAGACACAATCAAAGAGCGAGCATACCTTCATTTTGTCCAAGCATTGCTAATTGTTTCTCCAAGTGTTCTAGTCGCATGTCCATTCGTATCTGTTTTGATAAGATCTGCTGCTCGTAATGATACTTGGAGCATTGTGGTTCCTCAAGCGACACGACATTGCTCGTTGCACAAAAACACAACACTATAACAAAGTATCCGTCCATAGTTTTAATGTGTTGTACCCTCCTGACTAGCAATGCACTATCAGTGTTATACCAGTATGTTGTTAATCCTCGTTAAATGTTGTATCTAGAATAGACTGATGTACTTCATGTCAAGAACGGGAAATGAGGCATCTTAATATGATTGTTTCGCCGAACTTCGGAAGGAGATACTTGTTAATTGAAAGACGTCGAACAATATGTTCATTATTCATGCACATGTAGTTAACACGTACATACATATTTAGCAAACACTTACATTCTATGTATCAAGTAAGAAACACATTATCATAAGTAAGTAATCCTTAAATATGAACGTCTAGTCCATGTGAAAATATTAATGAAAAATGCACATGGATTTGTTTAAAGTGTAAGCCTACTTCTCTAATTTTGTTATATATTTCACTATAAGATGTATACTATAATAATAATCGGACAGGGAAGGTAGCTATCATCAGGATCCACAGAACATGATCTAGTAATTAACAGCTAAATCAACACGGCAATAGTTCCAACCTCTTGCAACTTTAAACAGTCAGTCAAACGTTTTCACGGGAATAGTCAAACGATAAGGACCACCAATAGGACGACCACACAACACATGCACAATAACGTTATATGTATCGACTGGTAGTTAAGCGTTTGTGGACGTTCTCGTACAAAGTACAATCTAGAATGCATATGGATATGATCACGTGACAGGGGCTGAATGTTTCATCCTCTTGAAGAATTAAAGTCGATGGTGGACACGATGTAGTTATCGATAACTACACAATCATACCAGTGTGATCTTCAACCCAGACGTTTACACGTCTAATTTCATCGGTAAAATTGGGTACTAATGGACTACGACATTCTATACACTCAATGTTATACCGAAAAATACCTCATTTAGAGCAACATAGACAAACTACACGCACACAAATAATTTATTCCATATAAAAACTCGTATACCCCGTCTGCCCCACTGACGTTGTTTCCTATCATTGGGCACAACGACCAACGTGTTCACAGGACTACAAGCCTCCGCCTACTTGGTTGGGTAGGGTCCCGCCTACTTGGTTTAGTAGGGCCCCGCCTACTGGGTTAAGTAGGGCATCGCCTACTGGGTTAGGTAAGGCCCGCCTACTGGGTTCAGTAGGGCCTGTCCATTGGGTTCGGTAGGGCCTGTCTACTGGGTTCGGTAGGGCATCGCCTACTAAGTTTAGTAGAGCCCCGCCTACAGGGCTATGTAGGGCCTGCCTACTGGGTTCAGTAGGGCCTGTCTACTTGGTTAAATAGGGCCTGTCTACTGGGTTAAGTATGGCCTGTCTACTGGGTTAGGTAAGGCACCGCCTACTAATTTAGTAGGGTCCCACCTACTGGGTTAAGTATAGCTAGTTTGCGATAGAAAAAAATCGTGTTTTTTAAAGATTTCTAAAAATCTATTCAACAGATTTTGTTAAAAAATTACACAGAACTACAATAACTTCCTACCTAGTCCCATTTTGAATTTCATAATTTTTAGTCACTTATTAAAAGACATTTATTCTTTATTACATATTGAAATTACATGCGTATTTACAGTTTAACGCAGGGAGGTAATCTGGTATTCCATTGATGATTTATTATCAATTATTTAACCGTTACATTCCGTGATCGGCTAAATTGGGATTGCTGTTATAAAGACAAGACTTTGGAGGCCCTTATGATTCGGTTTATTTAGATGTGTCGCTTGTAAGCAATGTACAGCAATAACATGTACTTCGTCATATTCACAGACGGGCCTCGCGTGTGTTATATTAAGTAGGTTGCAAATAGGTTAATATACCGTTATGCGTATCACATGACCGTAAAATTGGCTGTTACAAGTATCCAGTCTTCTAACTTGATATTACATACAAAACTACAAATAAGTTACATAGAACTTATGAACAAAAGTATTTTAGCTGAATTCTGATGTTGCTGAAATTTCAGTGTGTATTAGGTAGATATATTTCATTTATTCGTGCAAAATATCATACATGTAGGTTTAGTAATTACAGAGAAATGTTTAAAAAACACGATTTTTTTCTATCGCAAACTAGCTATACACGTTTGCATAAATCAGTGGTATATATATATATTTTGTATATGTTTCTTATAAACTTGTCAATACTTGTTTATTTTATGTACGTTGTATATATGGTTTTAACCATGTATAATTGGTGATAGTGCAGCACTTTTAAACGTGTAAATACATGAAAAGGTGCTATATAAATATGGTATAGTAATACAAAATGCACCAATATACTTCAATTTAATCCATATATTACATTATTTTTAGTTCAATGCAAGTACGTATTACGTTCCTTCAGTTCCTTGGACCATATAAATGTATGTTTCGTGTGTACATGTAGTACACGTTGTGATTCAATAACAATTAATGATTTTTATTTTTTTTATATCAATAAATAGATATTCTAAAAAATAAAACAGCCCTTTTAAAAGGTGATTTCAAAATTTAATTAAATATGTTCTAATGGGCATATTATTCCCAAGAAATCGTCGTGACATACAGAAATGATGAAATTCAATCAACAACAAAAAATGTGTAACTATGAAATGAATTGTTCTCCTATGCCATATCCTTCTTACAAATGGGTCTGAACTGGCGATCTGTGCATGGCTCGTCCACATAATTGTCTTGGAATTGATGCCAAATTGCACCAGAATTCGCGTCCCGTCCTTGGTTTGGCTCCCCTATTCCCCAGTTATAGAACTGAACGTCATCATTACTGTCGATCCATATCCAAGAACCTTCAACGTAATCATCTGTCATTCCAATCCAAAACTTGTCAGCTGAAATAACATTAGTATGAACGTACGGTTCTTACTTTTGACTCAAAATTCCCTTATCTATAATTCAAAATTGAACAAAACTGAAAACAATGTAAATCTCGCTGAACGGATGCATTTGTATTAGAGGCTAATAGTATTAGTGTGTTTTATGGAGATCATATATACTCGCAGCATAAACTTAGTTCAAGAAGTTATTTGTTGGCCTTCGTATTTATACATGTAATACTAAGTTATTATAGCAATTATTACACCACTTTACCATTAAATCAATGAAAATGATAATTCACAACTCCCTATGAAATGGAGTTTGAGTCAAAACAATATATTAGACAAAGAAATAGATGTACATTAAATTTTGTATATCTAAACAAGTCTTATCATACTCGCAAACTCGGCAACCTGGCTTTTGATGAAACCATTTTCTCTCGAGTCACGGATGCTGACAAGATGGCTGCCGTAGATTTTGCAGAATCTCTGCAACCAAAAATTGCTTAAATGATATTTACCGAGTTTTTATACATTCAGAATAAAAATTGACCATTGTTTGTCTTTTTGTATGATTTTTGTATCCAAAGGGCAATTGAATATCCCAGAAAAATCATCAATGCAATAAATGAATTAGTCCGCTCCTGTCCCTTAATATTAGTCCAATGAAGGTAATATCGTTCATTTGGAGGCACTTATAACTGTACACGTAGGCAAATCTCACTATACCATCTCTGTATTTAATGGGTATATTGTCTTGAACGTGTACACGTTACACATATTGTTATAAGAACATAATATTTTAACATATTCCATGTCACATTGACATCTCCTTTGAATGATTGTTGTCCTCTTTGACGGGTAAACAACTTGCCGCTCGTATTCAAACGTGTTGATTCTCAACACGTCTTTGGATAGAAATAATGCGGACAAATGTCAAGAATGAATGGACATATGAACAGACAGACTATGACTTCGAACACCTGTATGGGAATTAATGGCTGCATAACACATACGTTTACTTAATGTACTATCACTAAGACTTATATTTACACTGAAAATAAGGGAAACATTGAGACGCAATTGTTGATAAACCCAACGTCATGGGAGCAAGATGTGGAGATAAAGCTATTCCATCACGCTCGTATTTGTATTTCTTCAGACACGTGACGATTATCCGCTACTTATGCAAATGCTTATAATCATTTTGCCTAAAGTAAGTGTCAGCCTTTGTGAATTTCACACACATATATCACATAACCTTTGACCTGGGAATGCCTGAAAGCCTTGCCAGAAATATCGTAATGCACTCCCAGACCGTTACATAAATATTAAAATTAGCTTGAGGTTGGTTCTCGTTTACGTAACATAAGCCAATCGATGCATTGAATCGAGCCATGACCTCATGATTATACAAACCTCGTCATAAAGTCGCGCGCATTAATTCATTTGAATATAACCTATGTTTCGTACAGCACCATTTGGAACGATAATGAGAGTTCTGTAAGTTAATGTGATAAATAGAATCCTACATCCACATAAACAATACGGCACTCGTGTCATAATTATTATGTTTACTTGTTTTATAAAACTCGAGTGTAATGAGTACTCATGAAGGATCCTCTAAACCTTACCTCTGCTGGCTCAAATTCCACATTTATTGTTCCAAATAGATAACACGAAGATTAGAATCCTATCCAACCATCATCACATGATTTACGCACTGAAAGAAGAGAGTAAAAGTAATAGTTTGGAGGAATGGTAAGTAAATTTATAACCGGTATTTGCCTCACTGCGTTCTTTCTGACACGAGGAATGATGTGCACATTGTTATACATGTAGATGATATTATTCATGAGTGGCTATATCAATGTACTTATTCTTAAAACAATCTTTTTGGGGTGATGTTTTCATTTCTGAGTCTGAATATTGACTAACTGGTTATTTACATAATAATGTTATTCTTCACTCATAGGAAAGTAGTATTTGATATTTTGAAAAATCCTAAGTCAGTAATTTTTCAAAATATGATTGAAAGCATGTACAATGTAATTATACTAGAAGACACAATCAAAGAGCAGGCGTACCTTCATTTTGTCCCAGCATTGCTAATTGTTTTTCCAAGTTTTCTAGTCGTATCTCCATTCTGATCTGTTGTGATAAGATCTGCTGCTCGTAATGATACTTGGAACATTGTGCTTCCTCAAGCGACACGACATTGCTCGTTGCACAAATACACAACAATATAACAAAGTATCCGTCCATAGTGTTAGTTTGGTGTACCCTCCTGACTAGCAATGCACTAATCAGTGTTATACCAGTATGTTGTTTATGTTCGTTGAATACTGTTGTATCAAGCTGAAGGACAGACCGAGAAACTCTATGTCAAGAGCGGGAAATAACAACATCGTGAAATTAATTGTTTCGGCGAAGGAGACACTTGTTTTCAAGGTTAAATTGAAAGACGTCGAACAATATGTTCACTATAAAAGTACATGTTGTTAACACGTACATGCAAATTTAACAAACACTTATCTCTGATAATTATAACTTCTATTTTGCCTCGCAGACAGACACCGCATTTTGCGTTTGGGAATGTCTGGGACAGAAGCTATCTATTAAATATTTATCAATCGCATATTAACCCTCACCCGGTTGGGTTGGATTCGAACCAAACATTTCCCGCCTTATACCTCATGTTCTGTAGTGACAACGACCATATCAGCGTCATTTGAGC
The DNA here is from genome assembly GCA_963678985.1 of Spisula subtruncata. NCBI lineage: Eukaryota > Metazoa > Mollusca > Bivalvia > Venerida > Mactridae > Spisula > Spisula subtruncata. Next base: position 3,377,933 of record OY787676.1, read on the forward strand.
AACGTTATTGGAGTTGTTTCGGTGGCGCAGTCGGTATGGTCGCGGTCACTTAGTGCTAGTGCCTAGTGCTAGGCGCTGTCGCCTTTGGGGTCGTGGACAGGGAAGGTAACATTCTACTTTACAAGCCGAGCACATAAACATTAACACAATTACACGGAGCATGAACATATCTAACAGGGAACGCAGCACTCTACTTAACATGCCGAACACATTAATGATCATAAAGTTTTTGGCGAGCGAAGCAAGCCAGACAAAAATCACATACTCGTGTGCTATGATTAATCATCAAAGATGCATGGTTTGTCACACAAACTCGTTCTCAACATGGTATGATTAATCCTCACATTATTTACCCGAGCTGCATGCCACATTAACTCTTTCTCTACACAAACTTATGAAACATTTATGCTATGTGGCCAGCGAAGCGAGTCAGAAAAAATGCTCTGTTTCTACAAGTTGAATGACACACAAACTACTTCTCTAAATGACCTTACAAGCGTGTAGTTATTTGGCAGGTTAAGCGAACGAGAAAAAAATCATAATTTATCTGATGTTTAGGTAACACAAACTACTGTTTACATGACAATTCATTTGGCGAGCAAAGCACTCTTAACAAAGACTACATAACTTGGTGTAAAAAGGGGTGCTTTTGCTACCAATACACCCCTTAGTTATTGCCATGTAGGGTCCGGGTGATTAGTTAACCTATTTCTGAAATCACGTAATTAAAACACCGAATACATTTTAAACATTGACACGTCAGATTTATGCATTGTTTATCTGAGTACCATTCCAAAAATAGATTCTGTGTTTGATAGTAATCATAGATTTATCTACGTAGCCTAGAAACTGTTTGTTTCTAATTTATAATAGTCAGTGAAGGCGACTCATGCTAGAAAATGCATTATTTATCTTGCGAGCATCATTGGTGACAGGGTCCTTTTTCTATTTGAGACACATTACATCAGCGAACTCGATGGGTGCACATTTGTGTTAAGGGGGTACGTGAACAATGTGAATGCAATAATATTAAGGGCGCGTGAAATTTTATCGTATAACATTGTTACAATCTTTGGTCTCTTGTATTTTGGTATTGAAATAGGACATCAAGCACATTCATGGCAAACATGAGCTCATAGAAAATCAAAGCGCTGATAGCGCTACGAAAACAGCGTTAAGGCTTCCAATATGTAGGATAAATAGAATTAAAAATATTGTAGAGCATACCCTTTATATTTTGTACACAAATTTTTTCAACCACAAAGGAGTACATAGTATAGCGTAACGGATTTTACACCTGCATGAAGAAAATAATCCTTCACATACTGGTAAAATTGACAAAATGTATATGTACAGAAGGTCATTCAATAAACAAGTGTGAACTAGATCATACTGTAGCAGTTAAGTCCGTTTCATGCAACAACTGAGACCTTTCGCACGAAAAGATCATCAAGTGACATGTATATAGCACGCATTTTACAAACTGCATATATAATACTCCGTTTTACTCTATTCAATGTAATTCCCCGTGACGTCCAAATAATGTTATTAAATCAAGGAAAGTAACCACACTCTGTATATAATATTATGCTGTACGAGTTATTCCCTTTTGTATAAGCTGTGCTATAAATAGAACATTGAACGCGTTCATGCTTTAAATAGAACATGGACTAGCGAAAAGGCACAGTGTAGTAATATTTACAATTATAAGCATACTTTTTTGAATAACTGCAAAAAATATTATTCATCGTAATACAGACATCGTTATGTTTTGTTTTATTTTGAGTTCCCATCTGTAGAGAAAAATGTGCAATGAAGCACAATTGCGGAGCTATTTCTTTGTATGTATACTGGACATCTTTTGTTTCGCGGTATTTACAGTAAAACCGTTATTTAAAGGCAAAAAGCGACACATATCTAACAAAACTTGATATAATCTTTCTTTTCCATCCTATTTACGATAAATACACCGCAAATAGGCCACTAAAGAAGCAAAAATAAAGAGTATTGCTGCTCTATTTACGATAGGTATCGGCCATTTAAGTCAAATGACATCATCATTGGTTTCGCGGTAAGACTCAATTCCAAGCAGTTTTTTGTATACTGAAAGGTTAAACACCACTAAATGTTAACCATGCTATATTCACATCTATTTCTGGTTGATCATTAATTTTAAAAGTAAAAGTTTAAGGCTGCTAAACGAATTAACAACAATTTAAAAACTTCATGTTGAGGAATAAATAATGTTCAATGCAGTGCTAGCAATAATTGGACTGTCCCTCGTTAGCACTCCCACGTGGGCTCATTTCGTGAAATTGTCAGAATGTGTACATCTTAAAAATCAGTTTTAGTGGTGTGTGACCTATTTCAACAACAACCACAGGAAGTTTAACTTTGGTAAACACACGATAATAGAGTTTTGAAAATGCCGTGACTTCAATGATGACGCGAAACCAGTGATATTGAGTATAAGCTTATTTTGTGTGTGTGTGCTAAAAATCAAGTTGCGAGAGTCAAAATTGCCGTCTGTCTACTCAAAACAGCGGTCGCTAATTGTTTAAAAATCTCTAATGGCACATGCTTATACCAACTGTGTATCTCGCCTCATCATTAAATTGGTCGCAAACAGTATTATGTGAGCGTATCTAGCGAAATTTGGCATAATACCTATTGTTTACACTCAGAACATGACAATTGCTTCGGTGATATTTAAAGGAGGGTGTACCAAGTGCCACTTTATTTTTACATAATGAAGGTAAACTGTCGGGTATTATACTACATGTAGTTATCATTAAGGAGCAAATCGAGTGCCTCACGTTGCACTGTTTGTTCATAACATGCGACAGCTTCTATTATTTTTTGTTATTCAGTCATAAGTATTAGATATAAGTTGAAGGATGACAAATTTTCCACAAACAATGTTTGATGTGCAACTGCCTCGGCTGGCCTCAGTGTTGTTACGGCGCTGTCCCAAAATGCCTTGTTTCACTTCTTCAAACTAACTGTTTATGTTATATAAATTATACTAAGGTATTTAGCCAATATTTACGTTTTTCTCAGCTTGTCCAATTGTCCGATGACTGAAGAGAAGGAAACTTCGTTTAATACCGATCGTAACTACTCGGGTCTTTTCGTGAGGAATCCGGAAGCTTCCTCGGATGTATGTTATGTAGGAATATGTGGAAAATTTCCACACGGGTGATGCGGTCACACACATGCGCGAAGCGGTTTACAAGAAAATAAACCATAACATACACAGCGCATATGTAGGCAATGGCGTTTTAAAGAAAATAAATATAACAAACATACTAAGTGGCCACATGTCTACGATGTTTAATCAGTGTCACATGTTATATGTGTTACCTGTTAACGAAACCGTTCTGGGTTCACTAAAACCCGTTAAGAACCGTTTGAATAATGGTGACGATTTATTAACGTCCGAGAAATGATTCTTCTTAGAATTGTCCGAGGTGCGCCATTTAGTTTAATACAAGTTATTCCCCTAGCTCTGACATTGGTTCTTTATTTTGTTTTGTTTTGTCCTTGTGAAACTATGTCATTATGCTCTTTCACAACGAGGACTTGGGCTTTAAACAATTGCGTTGGCTTATGTATGTGTATTGTTCTGTGCAGTTGTGTTGTTACTGTCGAGGTAGTTGGACAGGGATGGCAGCATTTAACTTAACCAGCCGAGCACAGACACCAGGGAAGCGGTGGCATAGAGGTAGGGCGTGTGCTTCGGGATCGAGAGGTTCCGGGTTCAACCCCATCTGGACCACTGGTTAAATCATCTGAGCAAGACACACATGCTCCACTTCACCATGGTGTAAATTGGTACCGGTGAGGGCAGTGTCTATTCCTGGGCGCCGCAGATCGTTGTTGGCTTCCAAACCCACAGGAGAGAAATAGTCTCCACAGGGAGAGTGTAGGTTTCTATATGTAGCCAAATGATCAGGGGAAATTAAAATGCCAATGGTGCTTAAGCGGCCTTGCAGCGGAAAAGAGCCCTAGAAAATTGGTAACATTTTTAACAGTAACCACACAATTAATGCAACACAACCACACGGAGCAATGCCCACACATAACCTAACTAAAGGAGTAAACGGACACATTAAAAGTCTCATACGTGTCTGGTTAGATGCAACAGGTTCCGTGTTCACAAAGGAACAACTAATCTGGATCAAATTTGATCCTTAAAATAATTTCCAAATTTTTGGAAGTTTTTGGTAACTTTTAGCAATTACAACTTATAGCCATGAAGATAATACCTAATATACTCCAAATCAACATGTTTAAAATATCCAGACCATCATTGTTCTGTTGCAAATGATAATTATTGCACTTGAGACTGAAACTGATCCTGAAAGATCCTTAAAATGAGGATCAAGTAAGTATTTTTTATAACTAACCATAAAACAAGTATTTTTATGTCTTTGAAATTCGAAGGATATGTTTTTATATACACACATGTATACAAGTATCAAGCTTAATCTTAACATATCTACTGAATTTCAAATAATTCATATTTGATCTTGATCCTGATCTTGAAAACTGATCATTTGTGAACTTGGGGCCAGAAGTTTAAACTTGAGCTGCCATATGTCCATCTACTTGTATCAAGTCATATGTCCATCTACTTGTATCAAGTCATATGTTCATCTACTTGTATCTAATCATATGTCCATCTACTTGTATCTACATGAACGGTCAAACAGTGAACTACCGGTAAAAAGGAATTCAGGCCACGATCTCTCGAAACAACTCAAATGTGAGATAAATCTCATCTCAAATAGTGTAATGTGTCGTGTGGATAATTTCCAATGGAGGATGGACTCAAACTGAGGATCAATAACAACAAAAGGTTATTTTTTGTTTATTCTGGTTTATTATAAATTGAGTTTCTGATTTGGGCAAAATCTCAATTTCAGATGAGCTTTCTGTTTGAGATCTAAACTTGCGATCTGGGTTCAAATCCGGGTTGAGGCACTCATAATTTGTATGCCTGTGTCGGATTTCACAAAAAATATTACTGAGGGAAAACTTAATTTTTTTTATTTAAGTTAAAACATTTAACTGTGCATATTTTGTAAGAAACTAAGAATATTTCATAGTTTCTTTGTTGTTATTGTAGCGCTGTGCATAATTCCTTAAAACAATGTAAAATGTGTTGATAATCTTATTTTTCCTGTTTAACTGATACACTTAAGAAAATTGTAAGATTTGAGGAAATTCTAAGTTTTCACTTAAGATGCTTTGTGAACATTACAGCAGAAAGTTGACAATCAAATAAAGGCTTTGCTCGGTAAAAAAAGCTAAAAGGCTATACATTGTACTTGGTAATATTTAAAATATAATATCATGTTTACTATACCAGAATATGCAGGTACAAATGTATGTGCTTTCTATATCAGGCAGATGAAAACTGCTGACACGTTGAATCAGACTTGCAGTAAAACTTCGTTAAGACGAGCATCGATATTACGAGCACCCGGCTTTTTTCGAGAACATTTCATAGTCCTAGCGAATTTGCTAAATATAATAATTATTATATTGTTGTAGTTATATCACACCTCTATGTCGAGCTCCCGGTTTATTTCGATCATTTGGCTTGGCCCGATTAGTCCTCGAGATAACGAGGTTTAGTGCATATTGACAAAACTTGATTGGGCAGTTCATTCAAAAGTTGCATAAGTAGCTTGATATATAGATAGATTTATTTCAACATAAAATGAGCATTTACATAGAAATCATAATATTAAAGTGTATAGAGCTATATCGGAAGATATTTTTTAAACAGTTTCAAAAACTGAATAACAGTTATGCTTTCATATCCGTTAGATCATTTTTCGCTTCAGTTTTTATTGGACATGCAAGCTGTCCATTTTTATACGAACGTTTTCTAGAACACCCTACGAAACTATAAGAAATCGTCTTTTTTTCGACGATTGAATTAAAGTACACGGAACCCATCCAGAGTTTTAATTTGCGATTACTGTAGTCAAGTATCGTACTAAAACGATGAAAGTAATTATTTTGACATTGAATGACTGTCAGAATATAGCTCTATAGACTTTAAAACATACTCATACAATAAATGTAGGCATGCATTAATAAAAAAGCCATGTCAAAGCAACATTGAATGTCAATGATGACACAAAGAACCCTTATTTCCGTGGTGATCCTTGATATATAGTGTTGTATGACACATATGAAGCTGCTCCTTTAATCTGGTTTCATGTCAGTTATATTTTACAATGAACTTGCTAACCAACTAGATGATGATCTAGGACATAAACAAAATAAGGAAGGAAATTATATACATAATGCTTTTGTTCGAACATGAACATGAACATAAACAATGGTGCAAGAATATCAGGAATATTTGCAAACTTTATATTCTTTTTAAATTGGTTGTTTACGATATTTTCTTTAATGTAATTCATACGTCTGTTACAAATATTCACTTATGTCATCCTTTCAACTGATTGTCGGTCAACTTATCAAGTTCATGTATAAATATATTTGCATGTTTTTTTTTGCATTAAGAATTAGAATATTGAAGTTATCACATTTTGGCCCGGATGTGTGTGTGTGTCCTGGTCGGTGTGCGTGTGCGTGCGCTTACTATCATAAGCGCCGCCGGAAAGCCAATGTACTTAAGGTAGTTGGAAAATTGTGTTCTATGTTCGAGTAAAATGTTAGGCCTTCCGGATTGATCCCTTTCTAGTTTAGGAATACCCCGGGAATCCATTTATCCATTCCTAGTTTACGAATATCCCGGGATTAGAGGGGCGCGTATTTTTAAAACAAGGTATCTGGGGCGTGCTGTCCTAACTCTTTCAGAATCCTGTATACTTCTTAGTTCTTTGACGTGTCCTATATACATGTATAACACCGATACACAATGTTAATATTAATAACCATGACAAAACGGTCCTTTACAAGTTATCAATGAGGGTCTTATTAACACTATGTTGCATAGGATTGTCGAAGCATTGGTTCACAGTGTTGATCGTTCATTTCTGATTATATCATACATTTTGTATCAAGTTGACTTGTTTTGTACTTCCTAAGTCAACCTAACAAGCATTTCGATACAATATGTACATTCTATTTAAAGTTAAACGAGAACGGTTATAAATATAAGAGTGTCCGTCCGATTTAGGAAAATTATACATTAAATGACAATCATTATTACTTAAACACCTTAAATTTTCAACAAAAAGCTCCCACTAATTACACAGAAAAAAATAAGAATATACATTTCCGTAACGAGCCAAAATAGTCACGAGTTGTTTTCCATTGACAACATAATAATAAATCGCTTGAAGCGATAAATTATTATTAGCCATTTGAATTTTTTTTGACATTATAAAGACATATTTGCGCACGCTTTGTTCTGATATATTGTCCTATTCTTGTGAATGAGATAATTCCCTCATTAATATAACTTATTGAATCGACAGTACGATCTCCTAAAATGTTTTTTTTCTACAATAACAAGTTGTTTACATGGATGTACTCGCATTTTGAACAATGTGATTAAATTAATCTCGAATAGTCATCGGGATAACCAGGAAAATATTGCATTTGTATAACATTGTTCAACCAGGAAAATATTGCATTAGTATAACATTGTTGACCCTTTAAATGAACTGAAGAATGTAGACGTTACCTTGAATAAAACGAGACACAATAATACAGCAATCACAATATGCTCAAAACATTTGTATAGCCTGCCCAATTTGACATGAACTTGACCTACTGATTAGCATTGTTATAGCACTAAGAAGCATGCGTTAACGTTTACCCGAGCCAATCGTGAAAGTTCGGCCATTTCCGTTTGTCTCCGGTAAATACACTCGTAAAATCTCCGGCATTTCCGTTTGTCTCCGGTAAATACACTCGTAAAATCTCCGGCATTTCCGTTTGTCTCCGGTAAATACACTCGTAAAATCTCCGGCATTTCCGTTTGTCTCCGGTAAATACACTCGTAAAATCTCCGGCATTTCCGTTTGTCTCCGGTAAATACACTCGTGAAAGCTCGGCCATTTCCCTTTGTCTCCGGTAAATTCACTCGTGAAAGTTCGACCATTTCCGTTTAGCTTCGGTAAATACACCAATGCGTAGCATAAAGTCCGAGGTAATCAGAATGTTACACGAACGCGCAGTTCAGTTCCAGTCACGGTAGCATTTAGAGAGCATTGATTTAACTATACACTTTTACAATTTCTTTATATCAAAGTGTGTTACGAGCGATACGTTGAAACAATGAAGATGATTATTGTTATGGTGTTGTGTATTGGTGCAACGAGCAGCACAGAGACACAAGGTGATACACGATGTTCGAACTATGAGATCATATCAAAACAGATTACAATGGAAATACGGCTAGACAACTTAGAGGACAGATTAGCAAATCTGGGACAAAATGAAGGTAACGTCTATATGTTCGTCCTTTTTAAAATTACATTGTGTGCACTTCAATAATTGTGTCATAATATAGGTCTATGAGATTATGTCGAAACAGGTTAGGTTGGAAATACGACTAGAACACTAGGAGAACTGATTAGCAAGTCCCGGAGAAACTGAAGGTAGCACCTTTGATTTTCGTCTCTTAAAGGGACTCAACTCCAGTTGGTAAATTGCAAAAGTTTATCAAAAAGCTCTCTAAAAATCGCATTTTTGGCTTGACCTGACTAATACATTTATATACGAAGCTGGACTTATTCATCTTGAAGAAAAACACATAACGTCAGTTTATTAAATTTAAAACCCAAAGAATTTATTGTGTGACTAACTGTCTTTTTCAGTGCGTAAATCATGTGATGATGGATGGATAGGATTTCAATCCTCGTGTTATCTGTTTGCAACAATCAATGTGGAATTTGAGCCGGCAGAGGTAAAAAAACTTCATCAGTAATATTAATCGCTCACATTCCTTGCAACAAAAGTTGTAAGGGGTAAAACTGTTGACAGCTTGTCTGTCCGTATGTCCGTCCGTATATGTAATATAGAGTGATCAATTGTGGTGGACAAAACTCTCCTTTCATGCATCAATAATCTTGAACAATATCATACCACCTAGCTTTAAAGCGACGAAACTTTATTTCGATGATAAAAAACACTACTTACGACCTTATAAGAATGATACATATGTGAAATCTGCATCACGATGCGCTTCTTATGAACCAATTTGTTTGAAAATTTGAACTTAAAAATATACCTGTTTTGATACATCAATTAATACTTACCTAAAGTGTCTATAGAAATGGACCAACACGTTAAAACTTCGACCTAGTCTGTCTAACATACCCTATGTTAATAAAGACAACTCCCCAATCTACTCTCCTTGGCATTATTTCCCTTAGCATCCTCAAACATAAGTGATTAAGCCCAGAATAAAATGTAACTATTGAAAAAAAAAATATAATTGATAGATAAAATATATTATCTATTTGGTGGCCAGACTAACTTCGACCAGGTGATATTTGTTTCCATACTAATATTTGTGTAATGTTTCAGAGTTTGTGCAAAATCTACGACAGCCATCTTGTGAGCATCCGTGACTCGAGAGAGAATGATTTCATCAAGAGCCAGGTGGCCGAGTTAGCTGGTATGATTCTAACATATTTATATTATTTTTATAATATATTTATATAGCCATTTTGTTATGTAAATTACACGTTCAAAAGTGCGGCAACCTTGTGACGTTTTACGGCATTGCAACATTTCACGGCATTGCGACATTTCACGGCGCTACATGCTGTACAATCATCACAATTTAGACATACATAAATAATCAACTTTAGGTTATTTTTTTCACCTTTATTTACTTCCTGTTTTGATATTAGTACCCCTATATTATTTGTGTTTAACAGATACGAATTAAGCTTTTAAAAGTTTCTTTTATGTCTTTATGTATACGATGCTTAATTAAAGGTAGTTATATTTTATTCAATACATTATGTTTTTACGATTGATTTACATGTCATAGTGTATGACCCGTGATTGCTGAATAAAATCATTCTATTTTATTCTATGTTATTTTAGCTGACAAGTTTTGGATTGGAATGACAGATGATTACGTTGAAGGTTCTTGGATATGGCTCGACAGGAATGATGAGGTCAAGTTCTATAATTGGGGAATAGGGCAACCCAATGACGGAAGGGGCGCCAACTGTGGTGCGATATGGCATAGATTTGACAACAATTACGTGGATGAACCTTGCACCGACCGTCAATTCAGACCCATTTGTAAGAAAGATATGGCATAGGAGAACAATTCATAGTTACATAATTATATGAATGTGACTTCAGATTATTCATTGAAAACTTTTTTTGCAGTTTCTGGACGTGACAACCATGCCATTTAAGTATATGCTGTACCAATTAAACGTGTCATATACATTGTACATGAGTCCCCTTATTTGCTCACATTGGCCAGAACTTTGTTATTTTGATGCGATCATATTAACAAACATGTGTTGAATATTAATGAGACGATAATGTTAACAAACATAATGTTGAATATATATGAAACGATGTTATTAACAATTTAACAAACATAATATGTTGAATATTAATGATACGATAGTTTTCACAAACATATGTTGAATATTAATGATACGATAGTTGTCACAAACATATGTTGAATATTAATGAGACGATAGTATTAACAAACATGTGTTGAATATTAATGATACGATAATATAAACAAACATATGTTGAATATTTATTGGACAAAATCTTAATTAACAATTTAAACATGTGTGGAATCAGAGGTTTTTTTTGTTAATAAAATGTAACTATTTCTATATATAATGTACTACTAGTATATGTATGTACGTGCACGCCGCAGTCAGTTATTTTCAATATTATACCGAAGATGAAAAGCAACTAGAAGCAGAAGAAAGAAAAAATCGCAGATTTCGGGAGCGATGCTACTTCCATCTTATATTGTATATATTTTTATGAACTTAATAAAACAACAAAACAATTATTTGTGTTTTACGTATTACATCAGCAGGGCTTGCATTGAATAATAAACAAATAGTAAGGCATACAACATACACTCAGTGAGTTTGAAAACAACAACAACAACAACAACAACAACAACAACAACAACAACAACAACAACAACAACAACAACAACAACAACAACAACAACAACAACAACAACAACAACAACAACACTTTTTGGAGCACCGTTATATCGTTGTAAAATTGGATCTTATATTTCTTTGGGTTATGTGTAGGCATTGCTCCGGTTAGTTGCGTTGTGATGTCACTGTTCTCTATGCTCGGCTAGTTGAGTACTGCCTTCCCTGTCCAATTTCGTAATTTATGATTTTATTCATTACTATAATTAAGTATGTGATTTGTATTGCCCACTGTCTGTAATCCTATGTTCTATCGCCTCCTTGAAAGCCTAGTGGTAGAGGGTCTGCTTCGAGTACCGGAGGTTGTGGATCCTGTCCTAGGTCGTGTCATATTTAAGACAAAATAAAAAAAATGGTTGAAGTAATTCCCTCGACAGACGCTCAGCATTTAAAATTAAAACTGTCTTCTTTTCTCTCATTCTCTCGAGACGAGGGATAACATCAAGAATGAGGTGTCGAGAGTGATTCAAATCGTTAGAATTTTTTTTAGAAATGAACAAAAAATAAGTAAGAATAAACTTAACAAAGAGTAAATTAGTTGGGTTTGAATAGTTTTATGTTTGGTCAAGTGTAATTTTCGATTGGTCGACACATTAAAAACACTCAAATTAAGACATTGCACCACTCAGCATCATAACAGTCTATAACAAAAATGATAAGTGGACTTTTTGGGGGTTATCTGATGATTCTATTACATAAGTTAAGTTAAGGGGAAGTAATTGTACTTTAAACAGTGAGTCGTTTAGTTGCAGAATACTTACTCTTGAGCCGAGAGACAACGGGTTCAATCCACGGTTGTGCAACAAAAAAGCGATGTCTCATTGACTCAATGACTATGTCTACTACTACATCGTACGTCGACGCAATCACACTTGATTATGATGCGACGGGTGGTGCAAGGTCAAGAAAAAGATAATGAAATGATAGATAGTAAGAAGAGGTTGGATAGCTAAAATAATAGATATATAGTACAAAGTATGTCCAGCTATGTTTTCGCCTCTTCAACCCAAACCTCTCCGGTTACGGTGGCCGCGGCCGGCACAGCAATGGGAATCACTAGTGGTTACTTATAGCTGGGCCCCTAACATCGGATTAGAAGGTGAGGGATGATAGCCCCTGCTTGAAATCAGTCAGGGGCCTCTGCGACGATGGCAGGTAGGTGGTTCCAAACTGATGTAGTACGTGGGAAGAATGAGTTCTTGTGGTACGATGTGGATGTAAATGGTTGATGGTACTTCCTCATGTAGTCATCTCCAGTGCGCTTCGGGGCTTTATTAGGTACTGGCAGGCTGGGATGTCCACCAGATCCTTGGAGATCTTGTACATCATTGTCAGTGGTGCTTTGGTGCGTCTGGACTCCAGTGTCTCCCATTCAAGGTGGTCAAGCATGGAGGAGACACTGCTGGTGTTGTGATATCTGTTGGTCACGTACCTAGCAGCTCTCCTCTGTACCATCTCGAGTATGTATTTCAGGTCTTTGGTGTATGGGTTCCAGACTGTGGAACAGTACTCAAGTCCTGGGCGCACTAGTGTGTTGTAGGCTGTACCCTTGACCTTTTCGTTGCTAATGCGCAGGTTGCGTCGAAGGAAGTCGAGCGTGCTGTTTCCCTTCTTCGCCGTCTTGTCTATGTGGTGGTTTCAGGAGAGGTTCTGTGACATGTGTACTCCGAGGTATTTGGTATTTGAATCTGTTTCGAGAGTGTGGCCCTTCAAGGAGTATGGATATGTTATTGGAGCCCTCTTCCTGTGCACTCTGAGGATGCTGCACTTTTCTGGGTGGAAGCTCATGCCCCAACGCTTCTCCAACTCAGCTAGTTTCTTTAGGTCATCCTGGAGTATTATGCAGTCTTGTTCAGAAGAGATTTCCCTGTATACCACACAATCGTCTGCAAATAGTCTGGTCTTAGATGTTACATGTAGTGGCAGGTCGTTGATGAAGATCAGGAAAAGAATGGGTCCGAGGACACTTCCCTGGGGGACTCCGCTAATGACGGGTGCTGGCTCGGACGTCGCTCCATTAGTCCGGCAGTTTGGTGCATATTTTTAGTCGAATTGTTGGTTTGATGATAAAAGCATGAAACTTTGCATGATGGTAGTTGAATGTATTTTAGTCGAAATTAGATATGGACCCACTTTCAAAAATAGCCAATATGGCTGCCATTTTCAAAATGGCCGCCATTGCAAAAATTACAATATAGTGTACCTTGAAAATGTTATTTGCAATGACATCACAAATAAAACAGGGCTAGCATGTGTTTAAAACCAATCAATGAGATGTTATGAACATTTTGATATCCATCCGGCAAGCATTTTTTTTACGAAATTGTCATTTTTTTATAAAATGGGGGGAACTGTCAAAATCAAACGGACTGACATCTTACAAACAAGAATAGAGTAACTATGTTTGTTGAGAAAAATAATACAGGTTGATATAGTTGTTATGTATGCTATTCCCAACAATATTATATATCAATCCAATTTGTCAAGTATCATAATAGCGCCATTTTTCAAGATGGCCGCCATTTTCCAGTTTGTGACATGCATGTACATTTGTATTTACTTAAGTTCAAAATATGGTAATCTACCTTTTATTTTGTCTTAGTAATTTGCATAAATATTCAGTATCATAGATGATGATTTAGAGTAATATGCATCCAATAAGTTCAATAAAAATGGTGGCAATGCTTTCAAGATGGCCGCCCTTGTCCGATGATAAGAAACACAGGCCGTGTGTGCATTTGTGTATCCTCACCTACGATTATATCCTTTATTTTTGTCTTTAAGCCAAAAAAATCAAATACACATACTCTATATCATAGAATGCATTTTATCATAAGGTTATTACACACATTATAAATATACAATGTTTGAAATGTTTGTCAACAATAAATTCGGGTATGTCTTGAATCAATCGATTTAGAATTTTGGTGCACTTTGAAAGATGTACCTATATAGATAATATTGCTAAATTATGGCCGTGAATAGATTGCTATAATTTTACAAAACTTAATTAATTGATCATAGAATGTATTAACAAGATTTAAGACCTTAATTAACCAGACATGATAAGCTAACCGTTACGAGAACCTTTTTGCAGTGTTAGGTACCTATATAGTATGGACATTTGACAGAAAGTTATATGTTTCGGATACACGATCATAGTATAAAGCTAAATATGGCACAAAACATCGCCAGGCACAAGTACAAGAGGGAAGCGGTGGCCTAGAGTTCGGCGCACGCTTCGCGATCGATAGGTCCTAGGTTTTACCCCGTCTGGACCAATGCGTAGATTTATCTGAGCAAGAATAACCCACATGCTCCACTCCACCAAGGTGTAAATTGGTACATGTGAGGACTAGGCGCTGCAGATCGATGTTGGCTGCCAAACTCACAGGTGAAAATAGTCTCCCTATGGAGACACGAACGTAAGTTTACATAGGTAGCCCAATGACCAAGGGATGTTCACATGTCAAAGGTTGCTTGAGTGGATTAACATTGTACTGCCATTATTAGTCCTATTTGGTACATACACTCACTACTACCAGGTAAGTGTATAATCATAATCAGATGCGGTGGCTGCGGGGTTGCCTTCATATCACTTAGAAACGCAGATCATCTTGTCAGCAAAACAGGTTACGGCAACTGCACATTCATTGCATATGCCACTTGTCCTGAGAACACCACAACCCCGCACTCGAATGGGAATTTACTCAACCTCCACATTATACGTGGTAGTCAAAAACAATATAGATTCCCTTGGTCTGCGCAGTTTTGGATCAACACGTTTTTAGTTCTCAGCCTAGTAGGGATCTGCGTTTCTAAGTGATATGAAGGCAACCCCGCAACCACCGCATCTTGTCAATCAGCCACTATGCTTCCGGCTTTATAATCATAATCAACCTAACAGGATACCCTCAGCTACTTGTCACATTTGTCCCTGATTCGGTCTAGACCCTATAATGCCAAATGTAAAGCCATTCGATGTTTTATTGGATAGCTATAAATTTTCAATCTGGTTGGAGTTTGGTACATACCATAGTAACTCACACCTGGGTAACTCAATTTCTGATGACATTTGTAAACCCTCACCAATGACAGTAAAAGGTCAGTCAATCCCTGGTCATATTGATTACTCACAATCACCAGATAGAGGCATGTCTTGTCTTCTTTTGTCATTCTTGTTCACCAGGCATAGACAGACACAGTCATTTCTATTTTAACGTGGTACAAACCACCACAAGGAGCTGCTACTACTGAATTCTCATAGCCATTCCTAGTTCATATTATGTACATAATTACAAAATGCACTACACACATTCGTTCTTGGTCCTACTGAGTACTTCTAACCATGAGGTAAACCCAAACTGGTCTTTGTGGATAGCTGAAGTCACCAGGTTATTGTCTACGTGTACTAACAGCATTTTGGTTCAGGCACGACTTGTCTTTATTAGGTACTCACAACTGTCATGCACAGACATTCCAATACCAATATCCCTACCTACTTAAGCCTCTTCAGGATGGTTTGCTCCTAAGGCCATCATTAAAGAACGCCAATGATTTCTATCCGCAGGTAATCGTTCCACTTGACCGCATGTTCAGCTTTTAGCTGTCATTTCTCGATTTGTTGATCTCCGCCAGTTTTCCTTTGATCTTCCCCTATTTTTCTTCCATGTTGGTGTCCATCTCATAGCTACCCGTGGGATAGAGTCTGCGGCTCCAATTGTCTGACGCGTCCTATCCATCTCCATCTTCGTCTCAGGATTTCTGTAGAGATCGGATAGTGTTTGTTCTCCGATAACGATCTCTGTTTGAGATGACTTTTGGCCATAATATTTGAAAGATTCATCTTAATATTCACAACATTTGTTTCCAAATATAATTCACTTAGAAATACAACAATCTCAATTGTTCTTTTAGGGATTTCTATAATGATCGATGATCATAGCTGTAGGCAAAAATTAAATTCAATAGATCAAAGCGAATCCCACTGCCTAAACATTTTGTGATTACATTTTGCAGTCGTATTATATACTAGTACATGTACTCATGTACAGGGTACTCGCAATTACCAAATACATACATTCCTTGTCTACGATTATTGTCTGATTAGGTACATTCAGTCACCAGACACAGCTTTCCTATCATCAGGGATATGCACAAATACCAGCTACAATTATTCCTATTTTATTTTATAGTTACAACAACTATACAACCGTTGGTGTACACCAAATTTAGTACACACGCAATTGGGTACAAAACATCAGAAGGTTTTCCAGGGTACCTAACACTTCTGAAAGGTAACCATTACGGTCACCATTTCCTATGATTGCGTCTGGAAGCTTGTTTCTACATCCTATTATCAATTTGCATAAAGTTATAGCAAGCCATTGTCATTATAGGTAAAGAATATACAAATGTAGACTATATAATGACATATATTACATCGTTTTATAAATAAAAGTACAATGGCGGCCATCTTTAAAGCATTGTCGCCGTTTTGACTGACCTTATTGGGGTTGTTTTTATGCTAAAACATCATCTATGATACTGAATACTAATAATAAAGTATTTATATAATATCAAGACATAATAAAAAGAAGATTGACATGTTTCGAACCTTAGTAAACACTAACAAGAAAATGGCAGCCATCTTGGAAAATGGCGCTATTCTGATACAACAAATTGGGTTCATATCTAATATTGTTGGGAATAGCATACATAACAACCATGTCAAGCTGTATTCTTTTCTCAACAAGCATATTTACACTTTTCTTGTTTATAAGATCTCAGTCCGTTAGATTTTGACAGTCCCCCCCCCCCCATTTTTTTAAAAAAATGACAATTTCGTAAACATTGCTTGCCAGATGAATATTAAAATGTTCATGGCATCTATTTAATTGGATTTAAGTACGTGATAGCCCTGTTTTATTTGTGATGTCATTGCAAATAACATTTTCAAGGTACACTATATTGTAATTTTCACAATGGCGGCCATTTTTAAAATGGCAGCCATATTGGAAATTTTTGAAAGTGGGTCCATATCTAATTTTGACTAAAATAAATTCAACTACCATCATGCAAAGTTTCATGCTTTTATCATCAAACTGCCGGACTACATCAATAACAACGCGTTGTGTGCGATCTGTTAGGAAAGCCTTGATCCAATTCAGGGTATGGCCTCCGATGCCATAGTGTTGCAGCTTAGCGAGCAGACGACTGTGTGGTACCCGGTCGAACACTTTGCTGAAGTCGAGCACGGCGAGGTCGTGTTGCTTCCTCCGGTCCATGGATTTGACGAGCTCATTTGTCATAGTCAGTAACTGTGTTTCGCAGCTGCGTCTTCTCCTGCACCTGTGCTGACAATCAGTATGTATGTCATGTGAGTCGAGGTGGACCATGATGTTACTGACAAGGGTGTATACAATACGTACAGCCAACTGAACTGACAAGAGGTTGCAAACGTGTGCGGTAAACTGTAGTGTCGGCTTGTGTGACATTTGGTAATATAAAGGACAAATGAACTAACTGGGAACCCTGCTTAGCCAAGCTGCTTTCGAGCGCTTTTTTTGGTAGCTTTTTACTACGTCTAGACAACGACATGCTATGAAAGAACATGTTCGCCGCAAGCAAACCGTTTCTGAACACTTTGCTAGGCGAGCGATACCGAGTGTTATGCTAGCCACGAGCGCTCATCGCTAGTCAAGTTTTTTTGCTTCGTCCGCTACGAAGCGCTTTTTTAAGCAACCCGTTTCTTCTCGTAGCGCTATGAAGCGTTCGATAGCGCCTTGCCTATGCAACGGCCTCCTGAGCTTGACTACACGAGTCGATCGTTACCACTCGGGTATTTCCTTGATAAATCCGGAAGCTCCCTCGGATGTATGTAGTGAAGTGATTTGTGGAAAATTTCCACACGGTGATTCGGTCACACATGTGTGATGCGGTTTGCAAGAACATAAACCATAACATACCCATTGCATATACATGTAAGCTATGACGTTTTGAAAGAACATAAATACATAATACAAGCTAAGTTAAGAGTATATTTATGCCCAAGATGTATAATCAGTGCCACAAACTCCATTTTTAACCTGTTTACAAAACCGTTCTTGCTTCACTAAAAACCATTAAGAACAGTTTCAGTGATAATGGTGACGTTGTATTTTACGTCCGAGAGATGATTCGTCTAATAATTGTCCGAGGTGCACCCGATTGTACACGATATCCTGGAGTTCCCTGCCCTTGATTCCTACCTCATCACTGCGTTAATGTTGAGACGCACATTATGACGGGAACCAGATTGTACACGAGTCAGCATGATTGTGTAATATACGGACACATGATCTTGTATCATTAACGGAGTGAAGCGTTGAATTAACTTGTCATACAAAACATACATGTACACTATAGATAAGTCATCTACTGTCGATTCAATAAGTAATACTAATAAGAGAACTATCTCATTCGAAAAAATAGCGGGAACTACAGTTAACTCAGTTATACCCAGTTAAACCTTGATACATATAGTTTACCTGACGGACGAGCTAATGTTTACAACCTTTATCAATTAACTTTGAACTGACTGTAAAGAAATGGAGGGTCAATGATCTACTGTGTCGACATAATCTACAATATTACACAACTTACACAGTTAATGTGAAGTAACATAATCTACAATATTACACAACTAACACAGTTAATGTGAAGTAACATAATCTACAATATTACACAACTTACACAGTTAATGTGAAGTAACATAATCTACAATATTACACAACTTACACAGTTAATGTGAAGTAACATAATCTACAATATTATACAACTTACACAGTTAATGTGAAGTAACATAATCTACAACATTACACAACTTACACGGTTAATGTGAAGTAACATAATCTACAATATAACACAACTTACACAGTTAATGTGAAGTAACATAATCTTCAATATTACACAACTTACACAGTTAATGTGAAGTAACATAATCTACAATATAACACAACTTACACAGTTCATGGGAAGTAACATAATCTACAATATTACACAACTTACATAGTTAATGTGAAGTAACATAATCTACAATATTACACAACTTACACAGTTCATGTGAAGTAACATAATCTACAATATAACTCAACTTACACGGTTAATGTGAAGTAACATAATCTACAATATTACACAACTTACACAGTTAATGTGAAGTAACATAATCTACAATATAACACAACTTACACAGTTAATGTGAAGTAACATAATCTACAATATAACACAACTTACACAGTTAATGGGAAGTAACTCTTATTTTTTCTTCTTCAAAATAGCATGGAATTGCTTCCCTTTGTTACACCGAACATGCTGGAGTTCGTGCTACAAAATAGCACGAAAATATTGAAGTCCCGGAGGGCACTTTTGACTTGTGCCCAATGACTTTTGACTTGTGACTAATGCCTTTTGACTTGCGACTTTTGACTTGCGACGTGTGACATGTGACTTGCGACTGGTGACCTGTGAATTCGACTTGCGACTAGTGACTTTTGACTTTTGACCAATGACTTTTGACTTTTAACTTGTGACTTGCGATTTGTTTCATTATATAAATAAATGTACAGGCATTTTCTTGGACGACGTGGATGATGACCGATGTTCATAAATAATTGCTGGGGGATACTCTTACAAGATATGTACTGTAAAATCATTTAATTTCGTTGGGACGAAATTTCTTGGTTTTGGTAAAAAAGACAATTTCGTTGGCACTTGAATTCGTGGATTTTGCAATTCAGGTAACAAAACAAGGGTTAAAATCAATGTTCGTTGGGATTAAAGTTCGTGGTTGAAGTGAACCACAAAATCCACGAAATATGACACCCACGAAAACTAATGATTTTACAGTATTTGCAGTGTTGGAATAGTGTTGGAGTATCACGAAGACGCTCGAGGTGTAATACAAACACAAATCTGAAACACCGATATTGCACGATTTGTTTGCGGAAATTGATATATTCAAAGCAAGATCCTTGTAATTTATTCTCTCATAAAGGTCAGGCTCAGTTCAAAATAGCCAAGCTATACGAAAATGTGAAACCTCGTCGTGTTCTCTACATTACGGTCGAATTTGAATTGTTACTATGTATACCAAAACGTTCGACTCCGTTCGATGTGACGTAGCACGTGTCTGGTATGAAGACATATCGCTGCGTTCTATCTGCGTTCGGTTCAGGGATTCGACCCGTGCATGCGACGCGCATCCCTTCTATTATACATAATTAACACGTAATGAGCAGTATATGCGAGCTTGTACGGTCTATGTACGATAACCTGACGACTGCACGGAGATCGAACGTTACAAGCACGTTGTACACACGTTCAACTGCTTTTCAAATTCCAGTCTTCATGGACTTCAGTGTAAGTAATTATGTAGATACGGAAGTTTTCTGTTGAAAATGTACAGTATAAGCACCGAAATCCGTCCATTGTATGCAAATGTCAATGTTGGTGGATGTGATGTAAAATGCGTGAATCAGGTTAGAGATCTTGGTGTAATCATGACCAATATACTTAACTTTGACTGCCACATTCAGAAAAATGCCAGATAGCTCATGTGCAGCTACGGAATTTTCAAGCTATACGTAAACATCTCACACAAAAGTCTACTGAAACATTAGTACATGGACTGGTTCATTCCCATATTGACTTCTGCAATGCCTTATTTACTGAAATTCCAGCCTATCAGATGAAAAAATTACAGCGAGTGCAAAATCATGCCGCAAGAGTTGTCATGAATGTTTCTTATGACAAATCCAGTGCAGATCTACTGACAGAATTACACTGGCTTCCAGTTAAGGCCAGGGTAATGTTCAAAGTTCTGGTAATCTTATTCCGTGTCATCATGGGTACAGCTCCCTGGTATCTAAAGACAATGTTTGACCCTATTCGGCAAGGGTATAGACTACGATCACAAAATGACACTAACTTTCACATCCCTAGACGGCGAACAAAATTAGCAGACAGATCTATGGCCGTCACTGGTCCAAAATGGTGGAACGATCTACCAAACTATCTCAAAGACATCAAAAGTGAAACCAGGTTCAGAGCATATTTGAAAACTCAACCCAACCAGTCATCACGTTGACATCGGCCCAAGCTTATAAACCAAACCACTGTATGACTTATCGGATTACAATAAAATTTAACTAGTATCATGTATTGCCATTGAAAGCAGATTTAAAATATGATCATTGTACTCATTATCGTTGTACTATATAATTCAACTTGTACTCCTTATTGTAATTGCCGGAAATGGTATTGACACCTGATGTATTTCGATGTCTGAAAGAAATATTTTCACATCCCCGTGCTGTACCACCTCGCGTTTTCCAGACGTTTTCATTGTCGAATGGGAAATCAGGGTACTGTTTTATCAACGCATTTACTGTGGTCATTTAAGCCAAAAAAATAACCACGATCCATTAATGTCCCCAATTTTACGTAAGTTTACGATTAACGTACGTACGTTGATAAAACATCATACCCAGTCATTGTTCCAATAGGGATAGTGCAACAAAGCTTCTTCTGTCTTCATTGGGTATTGGTGAATGTTACTATTGGTGATTGCCTATGAGAAGTTCGCATTCTACGCCACTGAATGTTTATGTATAAGACTGTTCCAATTTAGTGCATTGTGGATATTTACTCCTAGCTAATTAACCGACAACTTCTAGTGTTTGACCATGAATCTCATATGGATGGTTTATATGCATCCATTTGTGTATTTTATATATGCATAGTCTTGCACGTCTGTGGACGAAACTTCCTCCAATCGTTGTAGGTTGTCATTTGTGGTTTTGTTAAAACAGCAGCTTTGATTTTATAACGGATAAGTACGGATATTCAAGCATGCCATGTTCTGAGCTATGTAATCTAAGCTGTGTTTAAAATGTGATATTTGGGTTTTACCCGACAATTCATTATATAGTCATCAAGTGATAACGCTAGTCTTTGTTTTCTATTGAAAATAAAGGCATTAACGATGTTTGTTTTTGTTAAATCTTGAGATTAATTACTTTAATATATCATTTCAATCTACATTGTGTTGATTAAACATTGTATATATACAAGACTTGAGTTATCACCGGCGATCTATATGTATGGTTAGAAATATATGTTGTTGAGCAATCTAAATCAAACTTTAGATTGTGTCTTTGTAGTCATTGAATCCAACACATTAGGCCTTCAATGTAATCTGTTGTGACCCACAAATATGCTAAACGGACGAAGACTGATCATAAAGCACAATGTGTCACAATATAAAGCACGAGCAAATGAGACTGTCCCTTTTAGCAAGGGTAGTTATCCCCTTTGATATACTGCCTTAACATTATCACAATAACAACACTTGAGTACATCCATGACTTTATTTCTTAAATATATGCACCAATGATAACAATAATAAAGATCTTTCATTACATATCTACAAAGCAATACATTAGATACTAATATATATGATTGGACTCTTGAAGCTGACAGAATATCTGAACTTCACTGCTCTAAAACCCTGAAAATATAGAAAAAAATAATCATAAACAATAAACTGTTAAAATATCAAATACTATGAACCAATTTACTTTCGCGAATACAAATTTTCGCATGTTGCCGATGGTCGGTATTTTCGCGTCTACAAACTTTCGCAGTTTTCAGTCTCCGCGATGTTCACATTAATAGTGTGAAATTTTTTTTCGATACTTAATTTCGCAATTATCTACCATGCGCAAACTTCGCGAATATATATCGCGCGAAATAATTTCTTCGTTTACAGTACATCTCGCATATGATTGCCAATTTAATAAACCCCTATTTTCATGGACATCAACTTAACTAATACTAAATTATTCTTCCGCAGTATAACAACAATGTCTCACAATTCGCATTATTGGTTTTTCCTGCACTAAACCAGTACTTGCACTTTCCTATTAAATTTCAATAAACTAACTTGTAGTTGTTTATTTTCGACGTTAAGCAATTACATCATCAACGACTCCAAAGTCAAGTCCTGATAGACCAATGTTAGATTGAATATTTTTCGAAAACAAGTGGACTACTTTCATTGGTAATATCTTAGTAAATATATTTATACCTGAACTTATTATTGGTAGCTAATTAAATTCAACCAGTTTTCATGAACTGGGCATCAATCCAACTACGTGAATTATCCGTACACAGCATACGAACACAGATGTAAGTTTCTGGCATTATAAAAAACAATGAACTACAAGTTGTGATTACTTATTACATTTCACAAGAAGTATTTGTCAATGAAACTTACCAGTTCAAGTGAATTGCCGCACTCCACTCCTCTTCTCCGGAAACATGAAAATAAAGAAGCAACAATTAACAAGAATCAAGCAATTACATGGACAACGGTAACTGTTACTATCTTACTAAATTATAGGAACTTATTATTGGTAGCCAATTAAATACAACCAAATTGCATGGACCGGATATCAACTGAACTAAACCTAAGTTATCAAGCGAACTAAACCTACGTTATCCGTCCACAATTTACGAGACATATGCGTTAAATTTAGTGTTTATTTTCGAATGTTAAGCACTTATCGATTACGCAATTCCCCGTCCCAATAGACCAAATAGAATCATAGTTGTTGTGAGGGGTGAGGCACAACAATTATGATTAAATTCCGTCTAGTGGTCCAAAAAATAACGCAATCAAATATCATGTTAAGCAGTTCTAGAATAATCACTGGGCTACCAATATTTTTCGACCATATGCACCAGGGTCGAACAGTCCAATTACTTATAATACCTGACAGCCAAATAAACAACACCTTTTCTGGACTGCATTTTAACCAGTTCTAACTTAACTATCTTGACAAAAGGAAACCTATTTTTTACAACACATGCAGCCCGGGTGAAATGACTTATGTAAAATGCAAGCTGTAAACAAACATGATGGCATTGTTTTTAATAATGCTAAGAAATTCATACCACCGCTCCGGCAAACTTGTTCTAGTGAAATTGGTCTGTAGACGCATTCAAATAAATATTTTATTTAATCAATGAGAGTAGCCGAACACAACTAGTCCAGCAAGGAATCAATCATTATCCTACTAAGCCTCGTGACACTACCGCTCGCCCAAAATCCCTAAACAGGAAGATACACCGAAAGAAGAGCTCAATCTTTCACGAATTATCTGGCTGCAGACTCACTTCAACGATACGTCCCAGGCAAAACTTACTTTCAAATCAGGCCCCTTAGGTACCTATGAACAGTAGCTCACACTGAAGATATACCATGTCAGTTGTACATACCATGTAGGTTGTAATATCTGAGAGCAGATACACGGAAGCGGCTCTAATTCAATGTACCCCGCCTGCTTAGTTCAGTTAGTTGAGTTCGAGATGTCATGCAACAGATTGCCTTCAGAGTAACAACCTATTCCATGGTGGAGAGTCATGTGCAACCACACCATTAACAAATAAAACATTCATTTGAATCCGAACTACATCACGATCCCACATTGATCAAGTTTGACAGGACAGTGATGTAAGTTTCTGGCATTATAATAAACAATGCACTACACGTTGTGATTACTTATTACATTTCACAAGAAGTATTTGTCAATGAAACTTACCAGTTCAAGTGTATTGCCGCAATCCACTCCTCTTCTCCGGAAACATGAAAATAAAGAAGCAGCAATTAAAAAGAATCAAGCAATTACATGGACAACGGTAACTGTTACTATCTTACTAAATTATAGGAACTTATTATTGGTAGCCAATTAAATACAACCAAATTGCATGGACCGGATATCAACTGAACTAAACCTAAGTTATCAAGCGAACTAAACCTACGTTATCCGTCCACAATTTACGAGACATATGCGTTAAATTTAGTGTTTATTTTCGAATGTTAAGCACTTATCGATTACGCAATTCCCCGTCCCAATAGACCAAATAGAATCATAGTTGTTGTGAGGGGTGAGGCACAACAATTATGATTAAATTCCGTCTAGTGGTCCAAAAAATAACGCAATCAAATATCATGTTAAGCAGTTCTAGAATAATCACTGGGCTACCAATATTTTTCGACCATATGCACCAGGGTCGAACAGTCCAATTACTTATAATACCTGACAGCCAAATAAACAACACCTTTTCTGGACTGCATCTTAACCAGTTCTAACTTAACTATCTTGACAAAAGGAAACCTATTTTTTACAACACATGCAGCCCGGGTGAAATGACTTATGTAAAATGCAAGCTGTAAACAAACATGATGGCATTGTTTTTAATAATGCTAAGAAATTCATACCACCGCTCCGGCAAACTTGTTCTAGTGAAATTGGTCTGTAGACGCATTCAAATAAATATTTTATTTAATTAATGAGAGTAGCCGAACACAACTAGTCCAGCAAGGAATCAATCATTATCCTACTAAGCCTCGTGACACTACCGCTCGCCCAAAATCCCTAAACAGGAAGATACACCGAAAGAAGAGCTCAATCTTTCACGAATTATCTGGCTGCAGACTCACTTCAACGATACGTCCCAGGCAAAACTTACTTTCAAATCAGGCCCCTTAGGTACCTATGAACAGTAGCTCACACTGAAGATATACCATGTCAGTTGTACATACCATGTAGGTTGTAATATCTGAGAGCAGATACACGGAAGCGGCTCTAATTCAATGTACCCCGCCTGCTTAGTTCAGTTAGTTGAGTTCGAGATGTCATGCAACAGATTGCCTTCAGAGTAACAACCTATTCCATGATGGAGAGTCATGTGCAACCACACCATTAACAAATAAAACATTCATTTGAATCCGAACTACATCACGATCCCACATTGATCAAGTTTGACAGGACAGAGATGTAAGTTTCTGGCATTATAATAAACAATGCACTACACGTTGTGATTACTTATTACATTTCACAAGAAGTATTTGTCAATGAAACTTACCAGTTCAAGTGTCTTGCCGCACTCCACTCCTCTTCTCCGGAAACATGAAAATAAAGAAGCAACAATTAACAAGAATCAAGCAATTACATGGACAACGGTAACTGTTACTATCTTACTAAATTATAGGAACTTATTATTGGTAGCCAATTAAATACAACCAAATTGCATGGACCGGATATCAACTGAACTAAACCTAAGTTATCAAGCGAACTAAACCTACGTTATCCGTCCACAATTTACGAGACATATGCGTTAAATTTAGTGTTTATTTTCGAATGTTAAGCACTTATCGATTACGCAATTCCCCGTCCCAATAGACCAAATAGAATCATAGTTGTTGTGAGGGGTGAGGCACAACAATTATGATTAAATTCCGTCTAGTGGTCCAAAAAATAACGCAATCAAATATCATGTTAAGCAGTTCTAGAATAATCACTGGGCTACCAATATTTTTCGACCATATGCACCAGGGTCGAACAGTCCAATTACTTATAATACCTGACAGCCAAATAAACAACACCTTTTCTGGACTGCATCTTAACCAGTTCTAACTTAATTATCTTGACAAAAGGAAACCTATTTTTTACAACACATGCAGCCCGGGTGAAATGACTTATGTAAAATGCAAGCTGTAAACAAACATGATGGCATTGTTTTAAATAATGCTAAGAAATTCATACCACCGCTCCGGCAAACTTGTTCTAGTGAAATTGGTCTGTAGACGCATTCAAATAAATATTTTATTTAATTAATGAGAGTAGCCGAACACAACTAGTCCAGCAAGGAATCAATCATTATCCTACTAAGCCTCGTGACACTACCGCTCGCCCAAAATCCCTAAACAGGAAGATACACCGAAAGAAGAGCTCAGTCTTTCACGAATTATCTGGCTGCAGACTCACTTCAACGATACGTCCCAGGCAAAACTTACTTTCAAATCAGGCCCCTTAGGTACCTATGAACAGTAGCTCACACTGAAGATATACCATGTCAGTTGTACATACCATGTAGGTTGTAATATCTGAGAGCAGATACACGGAAGCGGCTCTAATTCAATGTACCCCGCCTGCTTAGTTCAGTTAGTTGAGTTCGAGATGTCATGCAACAGATTGCCTTCAGAGTAACAACCTATTCCATGATGGAGAGTCATGTGCAACCACACCATTAACAAATAAAACATTCATTTGAATCCGAACTACATCACGATCCCACATTGATCAAGTTTGACAGGACAGAGATGTAAGTTTCTGGCATTATAATAAACAATGCACTACACGTTGTGATTACTTATTACATTTCACAAGAAGTATTTGTCAATGAAACTTACCAGTTCAAGTGTCTTGCCGCACTCCACTCCTCTTCTCCGGAAACATGAAAATAAAGAAGCAACAATTAACAAGAATCAAGCAATTACATGGACAACGGTAACTGTTACTATCTTACTAAATTATAGGAACTTATTATTGGTAGCCAATTAAATACAACCAAATTGCATGGACCGGATATCAACTGAACTAAACCTAAGTTATCAAGCGAACTAAACCTACGTTATCCGTCCACAATTTACGAGACATATGCGTTAAATTTAGTGTTTATTTTCGAATGTTAAGCACTTATCGATTACGCAATTCCCCGTCCCAATAGACCAAATAGAATCATAGTTGTTGTGAGGGGTGAGGCACAACAATTATGATTAAATTCCGTCTAGTGGTCCAAAAAATAACGCAATCAAATATCATGTTAAGCAGTTCTAGAATAATCACTGGGCTACCAATATTTTTCGACCATATGCACCAGGGTCGAACAGTCCAATTACTTATAATACCTGACAGCCAAATAAACAACACCTTTTCTGGACTGCATCTTAACCAGTTCTAACTTAATTATCTTGACAAAAGGAAACCTATTTTTTACAACACATGCAGCCCGGGTGAAATGACTTATGTAAAATGCAAGCTGTAAACAAACATGATGGCATTGTTTTAAATAATGCTAAGAAATTCATACCACCGCTCCGGCAAACTTGTTCTAGTGAAATTGGTCTGTAGACGCATTCAAATAAATATTTTATTTAATTAATGAGAGTAGCCGAACACAACTAGTCCAGCAAGGAATCAATCATTATCCTACTAAGCCTCGTGACACTACCGCTCGCCCAAAATCCCTAAACAGGAAGATACACCGAAAGAAGAGCTCAGTCTTTCACGAATTATCTGGCTGCAGACTCACTTCAACGATACGTCCCAGGCAAAACTTACTTTCAAATCAGGCCCCTTAGGTACCTATGAACAGTAGCTCACACTGAAGATATACCATGTCAGTTGTACATACCATGTAGGTTGTAATATCTGAGAGCAGATACACGGAAGCGGCTCTAATTCAATGTACCCCGCCTGCTTAGTTCAGTTAGTTGAGTTCGAGATGTCATGCAACAGATTGCCTTCAGAGTAACAACCTATTCCATGATGGAGAGTCATGTGCAACCACACCATTAACAAATAAAACATTCATTTGAATCCGAACTACATCACGATCCCACATTGATCAAGTTTGACAGGACAGAGATGTAAGTTTCTGGCATTATAATAAACAATGCACTACACGTTGTGATTACTTATTACATTTCACAAGAAGTATATGTCAATGAAACTTACCAGTTCAAGTGTCTTGCCGCACTCCACTCCTCTTCTCCGGAAACATGAAAATAAAGAAGCAACAATTAACAAGAATCAAGCAATTACATGGACAACGGTAACTGTTACTATCTTACTAAATTATAGGAACTTATTATTGGTAGCCAATTTAATACAACCAAATTGCATGGACCGGATATCAACTGAACTAAACCTAAGTTATCAAGCGAACTAAACCTACGTTATCCGTCCACAATTTACGAGACATATGCGTTAAATTTAGTGTTTATTTTCGAATGTTAAGCACTTATCGATTACGCAATTCCCCGTCCCAATAGACCAAATAGAATCATAGTTGTTGTGAGGGGTGAGGCACAACAATTATGATTAAATTCCGTCTAGTGGTCCAAAAAATAACGCAATCAAATATCATGTTAAGCAGTTCTAGAATAATCACTGGGCTACCAATATTTTTCGACCATATGCACCAGGGTCGAACAGTCCAATTACTTATAATACCTGACAGCCAAATAAACAACACATTTTCTGGACTGCATCTTAACCAGTTCTAACTTAACTATCTTGACAAAAGGAAACCTATTTTTTACAACACATGCAGCCCGGGTGAAATGACTTATGTAAAATGCCATCGTCGGATACCCACAGTCGTTGCCTCCGCTCCGCTCCGTACATCTCCCGTGGGATTTTTATTTACCGATTCGCCGTTTTGATAAATAACTAAACCCGTATTCTGATTGGATGCAGTACAATATTGTAATGGGCCTAACAGCCAATCAGATCACTCGTACTAAAACTATGTTCGTTGCACGTAAACATGGCGACTACATCTGAAGTTAACTTTACCTCGGCGTGTGAATTGTTCAAAATTGAAGAAATGCGTGAGTTTCAGAAGGATACCGTACATGCTTTGATCAGAGGAAAGGATGTATTTTATCGGTGAAGACAGGCGGCGGGAAGAGAT
Organism: Spisula subtruncata; assembly: GCA_963678985.1. Lineage (NCBI taxonomy): Eukaryota > Metazoa > Mollusca > Bivalvia > Venerida > Mactridae > Spisula > Spisula subtruncata. The sequence continues at coordinate 3,407,680 of OY787676.1, forward strand.
TATGTTATCGGACTTTTCAGGTTGTTTGGCGACATCATAATGATAATTCTCCGTGTCACTTGTTACACCGTTGATATCAATCATGAAGGAACAGAGTGCTTATTTAACTTCGCTTGGGTTCCGGAGCACCTACATCGGGAAAGATAAGGACGAAGAGGCAGATATTTTGAATGGAAACTTTGACCTTTTGTTTGCTTCCCCTGAAAGCCTGTTAGCAGTGCCAGTGTCCACAAGGAGAGAGATGCTTGTACAAAACGAGAATATCAGAGTTCAGACTGATGGTTGTAGACGAGGCCCACTCTGTCCTACACGGGTATGGTTTAAATTGATTCATCTTTTTTTCTTTTAATACGCGCAATACATGCAAAATCAAAAACAGTTCTCTGGGCGGGGTATTCCGAATGAAAAAAAATCGTTTTCTTTATTTAGGTCAAGCTTATGAACTGAACAAACCCTGTAAACTATCAATTTTAACAAAAAAAGTATTTTGACGAAATTTGATTATTTTCAATAGTGGTGCGTTTTTAAAGCGGTTGAGTGTACTATCACACTGCTTATGTGATTGCATTGATACTTAAAATATGTCATCACCATGAACTGTAGATAGGCAAGACACAATTTTCATGCGAGTGGTCCACTCATTCCAGAGTTACGTGCCTTGAACCTAGCCATATAGTTTACTATCACAAAGCGGCAGCAGGGGAATTAGTCAGTAGTTAATGTGACAAAGCTCTAGTTATAGAGCTATATTGAGTTAGAAGCTAATTCTACTGTGAAATTACTGATTATAATATTATTATTTAGATACCATTACATTAGTATTTCTTTCATTTTAGGGGAGATTTAGATGGAGGTGATGCACCATTTTGAACTTGGTATGGAAAGCTTGGCGAAGCACGGTCCTTAACAGCTAACAAGTCAGCAAGGACACAGATGCAGAGAAAGTTTTCAATGGTGGACTGTGTAGAAATTATTGACAACCCTGATAGACTTAACATCAAACTGTTTTCTCATAAATTTTAAAGTACATTGCCTCTCAGTTACTTATTTCATTTTATTTTAAGTGATGTTAAGCGTAAAAAAAAGTGACTGTGAAAGACAAATTATATTTTGTCCATCTATTAAACTTTGTAGTCATGTTTATACTATGTTACGTCTAGAACTGGGATCTGATATAAAATATGTTCAAATGTTCCACTCCATGACAACTGATGAAGTGAAAGAAGAAATACGGAAAGACATGAGTGTAAACAATGGTTCCATTAGAATACTGGTTGCAAGTAGTGCTGCTGGTATGGGAGTTAATTTTAAAGGGTTGAACAGTATTATTCATTTTGGACCACCTAAGACATGGACAGCTTTATACAGCAGTTTGGCCGCGCAGGAAGAGATGGGTCTCAGGCTATGGCACTTCTTTTATTTAATGGAAAACAATGTAGAAATGTTGATGTAGAAATGCATGAAAACATGACTAATGAAACAACATGTAGGAGAAAAATTATTTTAAATGCATACAATGCAAAGCCTCCTTCAAACTTAAGCAAACATTTATGTTGTGATATTTGTGCAAAGGAATGACCTGGAATGTCGTTGTATGAATGAATATTGTTCAAATTTTAACCATCCAATTATTTCAATATATAACTCAGCTAACAGTTATTCAGATTCGGATGATACAGACAGTGATGCATCTGACTCTGAGGAGGATGGAGATATTTTAGTAGTCTGATTCTTTTTCATTTTGCTACATAAGCATTGTTCTAATTAAAAGCTGTCCATACTGCAGTGCTCTAGTCTTTTCTCAGTGATTGGAAGTTTTGACAATTTTCCAAAGTTAATGCATGTTTATTGTTTAAAGGGGGCTTTGCAGTGTATAAGATAGGAAAACTGTACTAATTATTATAACTATTATTAATATTGAGTGTTATCTACCTTTTACTGTTGCCTTTTCAGCCCTTTTTCTATTGTTTTGTTAACAAGTAATGGGACCCTTTATTGGGGACATGTGCGTTGTGAAACACTAACATTTTATACAGTGATTTTTTTCAAAATTTTTTCACTACCCATGCCCATCCAAGGGGAAATTTAGCGCAACATCCAGTTAATAAAAAATATTTCCAATGTCTGGGGAAAAAGTTAAGTTGATCAATTTGTCACTGATTTTCAGAAAACATGGTGATACTATTTGTTGGCGTAACAGCGTAATTCTGGTAAAATGTTAAAAATGGCAAAGCTGTACTTCATTATATTTTGTTCATATGAATGAACTACCATTGTTATGTGTGCACATTAAACTTTGTTTAAAGTAGTTTGTAATATATGTTTGTTGAAATCAACATCTTTGAAATCAGAATTTATTTCTAAGCAGAAAATGTTGTTATTTATACCCATTTTAGCCCTGGCATACAGGTGATGTGTGACCCAGGTATGATGCCTGGCATACAGGTGATGTGTGACCCAGGTATGGTGTCTGTCATACAGCTGATTTGTGACCCAGGTATAATTTGTGACCCAGGTATAATGCCTGACATACAGGTTATGTGTGACCAAGGTATGTTGCCTGGCATACAGGTGATGTGTGACCCAGGTATGATGTCTGGCATATGGGTGATGTGTGACCCAGGTATAATGTCCGTCATACAGGTGAGGTGTGACCCAGGTATGATGTCTGGCATACAGGTGAGGTGTGACCCAGGTATAATGTCCGTCATACAGGTGAGGTGTGACCCAGGTATTATGTCTGGCATATGTGTGACCTAGGTATAATGTCTGTCATTCAGATGAGGTGTGACCCAGGTATAATGTCTGACATACTGGTGAGGTGTGACCCAGGTATTATGTCCGTCATACAGGTGAGGTGTGACCCAGGTATGGCGTCTGGCATACAGTTGATGTGTGATCTGGCATACAGATGATGTGTGACAGAGGTATGATGTCTGGCATATGGTTGATGTGTGATCCAGGTATGGCGTCTGGCATACAGTTGATGTGTGATCTGGCATACAGATGATGTGTGACAGAGGTATGATGTCTGGCATATCGTTGATGTGTGACCCTGGTATAATGTCTGGCATTCAGGTGATGTTTGACCCAGGTATGATGTCTGGCATACAGGTGATGTGTGATCCAGGTATTTAGTTCCTCGATTCGATTCAATTTATTCGAACACAGACCACATGCCGCACCTTCATTCTTTAAATGTAAGTCGGAAAAAATGAAAGCAAACACTGGACACAGACTCCAAACTTCTATACTTTTTACTTTTAATAGAACATAGGCAGAGCGAACATTTTCGCATCGTTTTTCGCATGGGCGCAGCCATTTTTATTTGCGTCTCCACGCCGGAGAGTATCGAAAATGTAAGCGTCGTTTCTATTGGTTAATGTATATTCTGTTCTATTCAGTGAAAACGGCGAATCGGTAAATAAAAATCCCACGGGAGATGTACGGAGCGGAGCGGAGGCAACGACTGTGGGTTTCCGACGATGGTAAAATGCAAGCTGTAAACAAACATGATGGCATTGTTTTTAATAATGCTAAGAAATTCATACCACCGCTCCGGCAAACTTGTTCTAGTGAAATTGGTCTGTAGACGCATTCAAATAAATATTTTATTTAATTAATGAGAGTAGCCGAACACAACTAGTCCAGCAAGGAATCAATCATTATCCTACTAAGCCTTGTGACACTACCGCTCGCCCAAAATCCCTAAACAGGAAGATACACCGAAAGAAGAGCTCAGTCTTTCACGAATTATCTGGCTGCAGACTCACTTCAACGATACGTCCCAGGCAAAACTTACTTTCAAATCAGGCCCCTTAGGTACCTATGAACAGTAGCTCACACTGAAGATATACCATGTCAGTTGTACATACCATGTAGGTTGTAATATCTGAGAGCAGATACACGGAAGCGGCTCTAATTTAATGTACCCCGCCTGCTTAGTTCAGTTAGTTGAGTTCGAGATGTCATGCAACAGATTGCCTTCAGAGTAACAACCTATTCCATGATGGAGAGTCATGTGCAACCACACCATTAACAAATAAAACATTCATTTGAATCCGAACTACATCACGATCCCACATTGATCAAGTTTGACAGGACAGAGATGTAAGTTTCTGGCATTATAATAAACAATGCACTACACGTTGTGATTACTTATTACATTTCACAAGAAGTATTTGTCAATGAAACTTACCAGTTCAAGTGTCTTGCCGCACTCCACTCCTCTTCTCCGGAAACATGACAATAAAGAAGCAACAATTAACAAGAATCAAGCAATTACATGGACAACGGTAACTGTTACTATCTTACTAAATTATAGGAACTTATTATTGGTAGCCAATTAAATACAACCAAATTGCATGGACCGGATATCAACTGAACTAAACCTAAGTTATCAAGCGAACTAAACCTACGTTATCCGTCCACAATTTACGAGACATATGCGTTAAATTTAGTGTTTATTTTCGAATGTTAAGCACTTATCGATTACGCAATTCCCCGTCCCAAAAGACCAAATAGAATCATAGTTGTTGTGAGGGGTGAGGCACAACAATTATGATTAAATTCCGTCTAGTGGTCCAAAAAATAACGCAATCAAATATCATGTTAAGCAGTTCTAGAATAATCACTGGGCTACCAATATTTTTCGACCATATGCACCAGGGTCGAACAGTCCAATTACTTATAATACCTGACAGCCAAATAAACAACACCTTTTCTGGACTGCATCTTAACCAGTTGTAACTTAACTATCTTGACAAAAGGAAACCTATTTTTTACAACACATGCAGCCCGGGTGAAATGACTTATGTAAAATGCAAGCTGTAAACAAACATGATGGCATTGTTTTTAATAATGCTAAGAAATTCATACCACCGCTCCGGCAAACTTGTTCTAGTGAAATTGGTCTGTAGACGCATTCAAATAAATATTTTATTTAATTAATGAGAGTAGCCGAACACAACTAGTCCAGCAAGGAATCAATCATTATCCTACTAAGCCTCGTGACACTACCGCTCGCCCAAAATCCCTAAACAGGAAGATACACCGAAAGAAGAGCTCAATCTTTCACGAATTATCTGGCTGCAGACTCACTTCAACGATACGTCCCAGGCAAAACTTACTTTCAAATCAGGCCCCTTAGGTACCTATGAACAGTAGCTCACACTGAAGATATACCATGTCAGTTGTACATACCATGTAGGTTGTAATATCTGAGAGCAGATACACGGAAGCGGCTCTAATTCAATGTACCCCGCCTGCTTAGTTCAGTTAGTTGAGTTCGAGATGTCATGCAACAGATTGCCTTCAGAGTAACAACCTATTCCATGATGGAGAGTCATGTGCAACCACACCATTAACAAATAAAACATTCATTTGAATCCGAACAACATCACGATCCCACATTGATCAAGTTTGACAGGACAGAGATGTAAGTTTCTGGCATTATAATAAACAATGCACTACACGTTGTGATTACTTATTACATTTCACAAGAGGTATTTGTCAATGAAACTTACCAGTTCAAGTGTATTGCCGCACTCCACTCCTCTTCTCCGGAAACATGAAAGTAAAGAAGCAACAATTAACAAGAATCAAGCAATTACATGGACAACGGTAACTGTTACTATCTTACTAAATTAAAGGAACTTATTATTGGTAGCCAATTAAATACAACCAAATTGCATGGACCGGATATCAACTGAACTAAACCTAAGTTATCAAGCGAACTAAACCTACGTTATCCGTCCACAATTTACGAGACATATGCGTTAAATTTAGTGTTTATTTTCGAATGTTAAGCACTTATCGATTACGCAATTCCCCGTCCCAATAGACCAAATAGAATCATAGTTGTTGTGAGGGGTGAGGCACAACAATTATGATTAAATTCCGTCTAGTGGTCCAATAAATAACGCAATCAAATATCATGTTAAGCAGTTCTAGAATAATCACTGGGCTACCAATATTTTTCGACCATATGCACCAGGGTCGAACAGTCCAATTACTTATAATACCTGACAGCCAAATAAACAACACCTTTTCTGGACTGCATCTTAACCAGTTCTAACTTAACTATCTTGACAAAAGGAAACCTATTTTTTACAACACATGCAGCCCGGATGAAATGACTTATGTAAAATGCAAGCTGTAAACAAACATGATGGCATTGTTTTTAATAATGCTAAGAAATTCATACCACCGCTCCGGCAAACTTGTTCTAGTGCAATTGGTCTTTAGACGCATTCAAATAAATATTTTATTTAATCAATGAGAGTAGCCGAACACAACTAGTCCAGCAAGGAATCAATCATTATCCTACTAAGCCTCGTGACACTACCGCTCGCCCAAAATCCCTAAACAGGAAGATACACCGAAAGAAGAGCTCAATCTTTCACGAATTATCTGGCTGCAGACTCACTTCAACGATACGTCCCAGGCAAAACTTACTTTCAAATCAGGCCCCTTAGGTACCTATGAACAGTAGCTCACACTGAAGATATACCATGTCAGTTGTACATACCATGTAGGTTGTAATATCTGAGAGCAGATACATGGAAGCGGCTCTAATTCAATGTACACTGCCTGCTTAGTTCAGTTAGTTGAGTTCGAGATGTCATGCAACAGATTGCCTTCAGAGTAACACTCATTCCATGATGGAGAGTCATGTGCAACCACACCATTAACAAATGAAACATTCATTTGAATCCGAACTACATCACGATCCCACATTGATCAAGTTTGACAGGACAGAGATGTAAGTTTCTGGCATTATAATAAACAATGCACTACACGTTGTGATTACTTATTACATTTCACAAGAAGTATTTGTCAATGAAACTTACCAGTTCAAGTGAATTGCCGCACTCCACTCCTCTTGGTCTAGTGATATTGGTCCGAATTCAAGCCGGTCATCAAAACCATGTTTTCTTTTTTATCTAGTTTTACCGGACTTCTTTTCGAATAAATACCTTGTTCACTAGCCCGTCAGATATAACTGGAGAATTCTGTTGCACCCACTATATATAAAAAGATATATTTCTTTATTATAATACTATATAAAAATTGCACAATAATAGGGTTGCCCAATCACAAGGAAACTGCTTTGATAATTTTAAGACATTACCATTATTGCTGATGGAGCCAAGTTCACAAATATCGCATATTTCATCAGAAGACAAAAGCTTTCGCGTTAAAGGACATAATGATGTTTACGTATCCGCGGAATTACGATGTTGATAGTTACATACGTCACACAAGTATTTAGTTATATGTACACTTAACAAATCTTATAAGTGTGCATGTGTTTTTACCTTGTAACTTTCTTATTTATTAACATTTCTGCATGAAACTTTGTGTATATGCTATTGGCTACCTCAAGGTCGAGATTTTTTACGAAATTAAAAGATGTGGTTCATTGAACTGTGAGAAATCAAAACAACCACAATTACCGGGAAATTTACACATACTTGCAAATTATGTTTAAGTCTGGTCAACTTGAATTTAAGTTATATCACAAAATTAAAAAAAGCACAAAATAATTAGCTTTATTACTCAACAACATGGTATTGATCAACTTTTAAAAAATCATTCTTATATTGATGGTCAAAGGGAGGTAACTCTGTCAATAACTTCCTTTTTCCGATGAAAGTGGGTATTTCTGAAACTCAATTATACTTTATTCAAATCATGGTTTACATTGTTTTTAGACCAATGATAAGCACATATGCTTGTAAATAAAATTCAAACGCAAAGCAGTCAGATAGCTGCATCAAGACCAAGACAAAGGACCGACGAATTCTCTGCAAAATTGGTGACATTAGCTGTTTGCTTATTCTGATTGTAATTGTTTTAATCAGATGATACGTATAATAATTGCATTGTTATTCCAAATATCCAAGCTACATATGTTCAAAATTTCAGTACATCCCATCAGGTATTGACCGAGCTATCGTTAATATAAGCATGCACACTTATAAGATTTGTAAAGTGTTTGTAACTCGGTTAATGAAATGAGGCATTATCAAAACCTTTAAATGAATAGCATTGTTAGTTTACACAATATTATAGTTTTTGTAGTTCAAACAGCCATTGCCCATGTCAACACTTTTGATTTTGAGACGATTCACTTTGAACAATGATAATAGGGCAAGTTTTATAGCGCAAACTTAATGAGCATGATTTAACAAAATATAATTAACAATACAACTCACCATTCCCCTGTTTCTCCTTTCATGATAAAGTCCGACCGGGAAAACCATCTTGTCATGGGAGATTTAACTTGTTCAATCAATTATGGGGGCCTTCACCTGGATATTCTGTAAAACACAAAATTCTTTATAAACCTCACATCATTTATTGCACCAGAGCTGGGAAGCTAAATGGACTATAACGCACCAAAGGGTCATTAATAATAATATATAGGTACCTCAAACAATATGCCGGTTCCTACATATCATTACGTGACGTACATACTTACTATTTGAAGTACCTACAAATTATTAATCACGAAACTGCTGGTACGCCATAATAAGCCACAAGTAACCCATACCTTATTGGTGATATATACTAATATAGTATGTGGAACGAAATGTGATTAAGAAACGTTGTAATTACATAATCGACTAAAAACAAACCTATATTTATATGAATATATACAATAATTATCTAGACATTTTAAGATGCGTAAAGGTGATAAAGATGACTATATAATGATGATGCCTACTATACGGATGTTATCATAACATAAAATCAATTTTTCGGAAGCGGTACCGGTCATTAATATTACATATGCCTTAAACACAATGCACATGTTTTATGAAAAAATTAACTTAAGGTTATTGCTACCTTTTCAGTTGAGTGGAAGTTAAAATGCTTGCAGTGACCTAGACGTAACTAAAGCGTCTATCTAATATGATAAAAAATATTTTTTATCGAATATCAAAGGGTGCTTGAGCGGCCTTACAGCTGAAAAGAGCCCTAGAAAATTGGTAACTTAACTTTTTTTTGATGAAATAGTATGCAAAGGCTCAGCAGTTATGTTTCAGTAGCTCCTCGTGTCTTAAAATTGAGACATTTGTAAAAAGTTATTCTGAATTTATAATATGGATAAAACACAGAAGATACTATTGACTAAAACGAATGATTTGTTCAAACAACCAAATCTCGCGAAATATTTCAGGAATCACGTTTAGTTAAATGACAAAATTCTAGCCGAGCAGTTGTTATGAAATTTGGTATGAAACTTCTATAATTGTTACCCTATTTGTTGCATATACGAAAACAGTATGCAGTATGCTGTTCAACGATTTAAACGTTAAACTAATTTTTGTTCAAAAACAAAATTTTACATGCTTTAAAATACTATTTAAAATGCAAATAACTTGCCAATTCCCAAACAAATTTTACTGTAAGATTCCTTATATGCGAGATTTCATGTATGTCAAAGTTTGTGCTGTTGAGAGCAAAAGGATAGGGTAAAGTACAATTTTCAGTTTTTAGGGGCTGTCCCCAAAATCTAAGAAAATCTTAAAAACTAGCCGAGCAAAACGGCTGGGAATGTTCACAAGGATTGGCTTAAATTTGTTCTTCATATACATTGTACAGAAAAATCCAAGAGGTATCAATTACCTTAAGGTCGTTCTGTTATGGCAGCCATGTTTGTTTACAAAAATGAAGGTGGATTGAGTTGATGCCAACTGTGTCGCTATAATACAGGGAAATAACCCAATGATATTTCAAGGTTTAAGTTTATAATATAAACTCGATATAAAAAATGTTTTTAAATTAAATTACAATTAGATTCTATCTTAAATTTGTTACCTTTAATATTGTCAATCTTTGGTGTCAAATATTTCTTTTTCCATACAAAACAACTTCATGAATTAAAATGTTTAGATAAAAGCCTTCCACAGTGTCAACCAACAATATTTTCCTGAAAAAAATATAAAAACATAAGCATTTTAATTTTCTATACCATCACTGTTACCAAATGTAGATAGATTTCACAGTCCATTGTGAGTGTAAATAAAGTAGTGCTACAAAAAGTACTTGATAAACCATGGTATATAAACACAGCACTTTAACTGTCAAAGGGTTAAATAACATCAACCAATATCACACTGTAAAACATGATTCTAATCACAATCTTATTTCTATTACCAATCATATTAAATACACAAAAAAAATGACAGAAACATTTGAACCATTTACAGTCCGTACAAAGTTAAACGATAGCTGTTATAAACATAACCTTTTCCGCCTTGTAAACTATATATATATAAGTTTAACTGGGTGTAACTGCTGAATTAACTATTATTCCCTCTATTCTTTCGAATGGTCTAGTCCCCTCATTGGTTTTACTTATTGGATTGATAGCAAACCTTGGATACTAAGATATCCAATACAATAAAAAACACACATCTAAATATATCCAATCATAATAATTAGTGATAATGTCAAATGTTCGTTTTAACTATTCATGAATTAAACGATATGGTTGAGGTTACGGCTGCAGAATAAATTAGGCGACAACATTTGCTTGTAAAAACCAAAGGATGAGCCCTTTCAAAACATAACCCTAACTTTTGCATGTTGCAGGAAACAAACTTAACCTTTTAGGCCTTAGTACAATTTCGAAAATAGTATATATATAAACTTACCAGTATCAATACGTGTGATTGTTCTACCATGTACCTTAAGTGTTATTATATGGCTACTTCTATCAGAACTGTTCCTATATATTATTACTTATGACCCTTTTTGAACGTTTTTTTATTTTGAGACGATTCACTTTGAACTATGCTAATAGGGCAAGTTTTATAGCGCAAACTTAATGAGCATGATTTAACAAAATATAATTAACAATACAACTCACCATTCCCCTGTTTCTCCTTTCATGATAAGGTCCGACCGGGAAAACCATCTTGTCATGGGTGATTTAACTTGTTCAATCAATTATGGGGGCCTTCACCTGGATATTCTGTAAAACACAAACTTCTTTATAAACCTCACATCATTTATTGCACCAGAGCTGAGTTTCCCTCTGTATCAGCAATGGGCTATAACGTACCAAAAGGGTCATTACTAACAATATATAGGTACCTCAAACAATATGTAGGTACCTACATATCATTACATGAGGTACCTACATATTATTTGAAGTACCTACAAATTATTAATCACGACACAGGTGGTACGCCATTATAGGCAACAAGTAACCCATACCTTATTGGTGATATATACTATATGGAACGAAATGTGATTAAGAAACGTTGTAATTACATAATCGACTAAAAACAAACCTATATTTATATGAATATATACAATAATTATCTAGGCATTTTAAAGGTGATAAAGATGACTATATAATGATGATGCCTACTATACGGATGTTATTATAACATAAAATGAATTTTCCGGAAGGAGTACCGGTCATTAACATTAAATATGCCTTAAACACAATGCAAATGGTTTATGAAAAACTTTACTTCAGGTTATTGCTACCTTTTCAGTTGAGTGGAAGTTAAAAAGGTTGCAGTGACCTAGACGTAACTAAAGCGTCTATCTAATATGATGAAATAGTATGCAAAGGCTCAACAGTGATGTTTCAGTAGCTCCTCATGTCTTAAAATCGAGACATTTGTAAATAGTTATTCTGAATTTATAATATCGATAAAATACAGAAGATACTATTGACTAAAACGAATGATTTGTTCAAACAATCAAATCTCGCGAATAGGTTACAGCGTTTGTAAAACATAGTTTCACGCACTCGTATAAACGAACCAATATTTTAAACTGCATCCAGGATATTTATATGAAGGTTCCTTTGTATTTTATTTCTTACGAATAATGACTAGCATATGCGGAAAAAACCAAAACTAAAACGGTACACCTTTTTGAAAATAAACGTTTTTACATCACAAATTATCGCGAAAACTACTAAAAACGTATGCAAAACGTCGATTGATTTTGTAACTTCCCCTGTTTTCAGTATTTCAGGAATCACTTATAGTTAAATGACACAATTCTAGCCGAGCAGTTGTCATGCAATTCGGTATGAAACTTCTTTAATTGCTACCTTATTTGTTGCATATACGAAAACAGTATGCAGTATGCTGTTCAACGATTTTAACATTAAACTAATTTTTGTTCAAAAACAAAATTTTACATGTTTTAAAATACTACTTAAAAATGCAAATAATTGCCCAGTCCCAAACAAATTTTACTGTATGATTCCTTACATGTGAGATTTCATGTACTAGTATGCCAAAGTTGAGAGCAAAAGGATAGGGTAAAGAACAATTTTCAGTTTTTAGGGACTGTCCCCGAAATCGAAGAATATCTTAAAAACTAGCCGAGCAAAATGGCTGGGAATGTTCACAAGGATTGGCTGTTCTTCATATACATTGTACAGAAAAATCCAAGAGGTATCAATTACCTTAAGGTTGTTCTGTTGTGGCAGCCATGTTTGTTTACAAAAATGAAGGTGGATTGAGTTGATGCCAACTGTGTCGCTTTAATACAGGGAAATAACCCAATGATATTTTAAGGTTTAAGTGTCACCCTATATAAACTCAATATAAAAGTAGATTTTTTTTAAAATTAGATTACAATTATCTTAAATTTATTACCTTTAATATTGTCAATCTGTGGTGTCAAATATTTCTTTTTCCATACAAAACAAACAACTTCATGAATTAAAATGTGTAGATAATAGCCTTCCACAGTGCCAAACAACAATATTTTCCTGAAAAAAATATCCAAAAATAAGCATTTTAATTTTCTATAACATCACTGTTACCAAATGTACATAGATTTCACAGTCCATGGTATGTGTAAATAAAGTAGTGCTACACAAAGTATGGTGTACTTGATAAACCATGGTATATAAACACAGTACTCTAACTGCTAGTGGGTTAAATAACATTATCCAATATCACACTGTAAAACATGATTATAATCACAATCTTATTTCTATTACCAATCATATTAAATACACAAGAAAATGACAGAAACATTTGAACCATTTACAGTCCGTACAAAGTTAAACGATATCTGTTATAAACATAACATTTTCCACCTCGTAAAGTTTGTAAACTATATATATATTAAGTTTAACTGGGTGTAACTGCAGAGTTAACCATTATTCCCTCTATTCTTTCGAATGGGATAGTCCTCTCATTGGTTTTACTTATTGGATTGATAGCATACCTTGGATATTAAGATATCCAATTCAAAAAAAAACCACATACAAATCTAAATATATCCAATCATAATAATTATATATAATGTCAAATATTCGTTTTAACTATTCATGAATTAAATGATATGGTTGATGTTACGGCTGCAGAATAAATAAGGCGACAAATGTTTGTTGTAAAAACCAAAGGATGAGCCCTTTCAAAACATAACCTTAACTTTTGCATGTTGCAGGAAACAAACTTTTTAGGCCTTAGAACAATTTCGAAAATAGTATAGAAATTTACCAGTATCAATACGTGTCATTGTTCTACCATGTACCTCAAGTGTTATTATATGGCCACTTCTATCACAACTGTTCAAGAGATTCAAACTCCGTTATCTAAAATACAATAATCAATTATATGTAGTTAATATTCTTTGTTCAAAGTAGAAACTGACACAATGCACAAGGTATAAATAAGCAAAACTGATAAGCACTGTCCATTGGCAATTGGAACAAACAAAAAAAACTCAAAATTGTGGGTCGAAATCTAGAATAATGTCCCTCGATGGTCAAATTATTAATTTTCTGTAAAGCATAAACAGATAAACTATATGGTTCTACAGTGAGTGTAGATTTAAGTTATCATGGACACAGGCATATTATAATTATGTGCTTCCACACGGGTCGCCAGATCAGTTTGCAGATTAGACGGCAAGCGCACTAACCACTGAGCTACCAACATTGCATATTTAATTTACGCAATTGCAAACGTGTTTGGTCTTTCAAACAAGATAGTTATAAGTATGTAATATAAATATACTAACCTCAATGGGCAGCTGAAAAAAGCTAACTAATCACATTCCAACAGAAAACACAAATTATCGTAAATGCGTCCACTCGTATCAACAGCTGGACGGGCAATGGCTTGTGACACGCCTTTTGGGTTCAAGTGTCCGGGCCTGAGCTTTCAGTAGTTGATAAGAACGGGAACCATAGTATTGCCCAAGGCTTTAAGATTTGTCCACGTATGTGTATATTTAGTTATTGTGTTATCGATACAAAGACCCTTTCAAAAAGTTTGCGAGTAAACTGTAGTAAAATGTGTTCACTCATGACATAATGGGTATGTTCGAAACACCTGTTCTACTATCAGTATAACGACTGCAACTAACAACATCGGCCAACTTAAAATGTTTTTTTTTTTAATTTATTGATATTGTTTTTGTTGTTACGTCCTGTTCTGTTACTGTTCCAATTGTTCGTAAGTTTTTCGGAGTGGAACATTCGGAATTTCGGAACACAGTTCAGAACAGAATAATGTTGTTCGTAAGCAGTTTGAACAGATACAGCAGAACACTGTTCCAAGTGTTCAGACCAGACGCTTCGAACACATCCAATATCACACTACAAGATCGTGAAAAATCACCAGCCTTTGTTAAGCTGTGTACATATATTTCAGGGGCGTAGCTTGGACCTTGTGATGGGAGGCATGGTCCTTCGCAAACACGTTTTCAAATACTCTACAAACACTTTATTTTATAAATACGTATCTTAGCCGAGCCGAGCCGAGCCAAGCCGAGCCGAGCCGAGCCGAGCATAGCCTTAATTTGCCAGTCAGCTTTTTTCTGATTATAGCAGGCATATGTGTGCATCAACCCGGATTTGAACCCGGGTCGCCGGATTAACTGGCATGCACACTAACCACTGAACTACGGAGGCCAAACTGAAGACACTGAACGATATCGTGGTGGTTGCCTAGTGCTTGATTTGTATTTCAGGCTCGAGCCCCATTGGCGATGAAGATTTTGACAAGAATTATAGATAATTCCCCATTGTATTTCAGGGGCGTAGCTTGGACTAATTTGATGTTTATGCTCCTGATGATGGGAGGGAATACGCGGGTAAGTTAGTTCTGTGTGGTTAGGAAGTACCTTGTGTGCCTGCGGATTCGATGTTGGTCCTATAAAAAATCCAAATAACCGAAAATGAGGACCGTTTTACCTGTAGATCAATGAAACATATATTGTTATAGTGATTGTTGGTACCGTGTGGTCTATTAAACACGATTGACAGTACTTCAGACTATATATCTCAGTAGTTAGCAAATCAGCATGGAGAAATAGTGTGGGAGAGAACGCAAACTCGAGTTTGCCTTATCTATGGCCATAAAGTGACGGCAGGTGGCTATAAGAAATAAGAGTTTGTGCAGTTTGTAAGACAAAAGGAATTACTAAACAATCAACGTCGTTTTTAAAGGGCTTTTATTTAACATAATAACACATTGTAAACATTGTCTAGTATAATAAACAACACATTTATAGATGAGAAGGTATCAGTCCATTATGCAATCACAATCTCGAAACAAAGTCCTCAACCTTGTATGTTTCATACTATACCCTAATTATACACTCGAAACCAACCCAGTCCGAAACCATCATGTGTATTAGTTCAAATGTATGCACTCGGAACCCGGTCGGAAACCTTCTTGTGTCTTAGTACACATGTATACACTTGGAACCCGGTCCGAAACCACCATGTGTCTTAGTATAGATGTATACACTCGGAACCCGGTCCGAAACCATCATGTGTCTTAGTACACATGTATACACTCGGAACCCGGTCCGAAACCATCATGTGTCTAGGTACAGATGTATACAATCTGAACCCGGTCCGAAACCATCATGTGTCTTAGTACACATGTATACACTCGGAACCCGGTCCGAAACCATCATGTGTCTTGGTACAGATGTATACAATATGAACCCGGTCCGAAACCATCATGTGTCTTAGTACACATTTATACACTCTGAACCCGACCCGAAACCATCGTGTGTCTTAGTACACATGTATAAGCTCGGAACCCGGTCCGAAACCATCTTGTGTCTTAGTACACATGTATACACTCGAAACCCGATCCGAAACCATCGTGTGTCTTAGTACACATGTACACACTCTGAACCCGGTCCGAAACCATCCTGTGTCTTAGTACACATGTATACACTCTGAACCCGACCCGAAACCATCGTGTGTCTTAGTACACATGTATAAGCTCGGAACCCGGTCCGAAACCATCTTGTGTCTTAGTACACATGTATACACTCGAAACCCGATCCGAAACCATCGTGTGTCTTAGTACACATGTACACACTCTGAACCCGGTCCGAAACCATCATGTGTCTTAGTACATATGTATACTCTTCGAACCCGGTCCGAAACCATCGTGTGTCTTAGTACACATGTATACACTCGAAACCCGATCCGAAACCATCGTGTGTCTTAGTACACATGTACACACTCTGAACCCGGTCCGAAACCATCGTGTGTCTTAGTACACATGTATGCACTATGAACCCGGTCCGATACCATCATGTGTCTTAGTACACAAGTATACACTCTGAACCCGGTCCGTAACCATCGTGTGTCTTAGTACACATGTACACACTCTGAACCCGGTCCGAAACCATCATGTGTCTTAGTACATATGTATACTCTTCGAACCCGGTCCGAAACCATCGTGTGTCTTAGTACACATGTATACACTCGAAACCCGATCCGAAACCATCGTGTGTCTTAGTACACATGTACACACTCTGAACCCGGTCCGAAACCATCGTGTGTCTTAGTACACATGTATGCACTATGAACCCGGTCCGATACCATCATGTGTCTTAGTACACAAGTATACACTCTGAACCCGGTCCGTAACCATCGTGTGTCTTAGTACACATGTACACACTCTGAACCCGGTCCGAAACCATCATGTGTCTTAGTACATATGTATACTCTTCGAACCCGGTCCGAAACCATCGTGTGTCTTAGTACACATGTATACACTCGAAACCCGATCCGAAACCATCGTGTGTCTTAGTACACATGTACACACTCTGAACCCGGTCCGAAACCATCGTGTGTCTTAGTACACATGTATGCACTATGAACCCGGTCCGATACCATCATGTGTCTTAGTACACAAGTATACACTCTGAACCCGGTCCGTAACCATCGTGTGTCTAAGTACACATGTACTTGTACTCACTCGGAACCCGGTCCGAAACTATAGATTTTTCACACCGTACATCAATTATACACTCGGAACACGGTCTGAAACATTTTCAGTGGCATAGTACACACACATAATAAACTCGCAACCCAGTCCGATACCTTGGACCAACTTGTGGAACCTAGTTCGGTGCGCTGTGAATGTCATGCCGCAAACCAACCATGAAACCTAGAACAAACTGTGATAGTTCTGTTAAGCGAATTCAAGGTGATGCCAGGGAGCCGTTCTACAAGTCACTACAGCGGCTCTCAGATTGTGAATTCAAGGTGATGCCAGGGTAGCCTTTCTACTAGTCACTACAGCGGCTCTCAGATTGTGAATTCAAGGTGATGCCAGGGAGCCGTTCTACTAGTCACTACAGCGGCTCTCAGATTGTTAATTCAAGGTGATGCCAGGGTAGCCTTTCTAATAGTCACTACAGCGGCTCTCAGATTGTGGAAACCATATTCAACAAAGTTTGCACCATACAGAGTTACTGGCAGTGCCTGACACATGTGTGTCTTAATGTTAAACAACCCAATAAATCTAGAAAGCCGATAGACAATTATCTAAATTATCAAATTCAAATCACAGTCCTGGTAAAATGTGTACATACTATACTAAACATTGATACATACATACCATTCGAATCATTCTTAAATAAGAATTTTGATTGGTATAATACGAATGTTTATTTTATTAAACCTAACTTATAAGTTAAGATGTTATGTTCCTTAAAATAAGATGACCAATATTATATGCGCCTTTGTAGCTCAGTGGTTAGCGCGCTTGTCGTCTTATCTGGCAATCAGGTTCAAATACGGGTGAAGTCAATCATTTGTGCCTGCTAAATTTCAGCAGAAAGCTGACTGGAAAATAAAGGCATCGACATATAAAGTTCAATGTTTCATTTATACATATCGCAGATACTGTTTTAAGTAATTGACTTCAATGAATGACTAAATTGAATATAGTACTTGTGTCATCATATAGATGGAGTGATACCTTATTTCCGTTTTACTAGGCATGATAGGTTAAAGTCTATCAAGTACACACCATACCCAAATAGTCTACCTGAGCTGTTAACTAATATCAATAATAGAAAATTAATTCATATAAGCAATACATGTGATATGTCATTCAAATCAAAACTGTATTTTAGACAACACAGTTAGGCATACCCTATGTTCCCTGTGAATCTCTACCAGGGCTACGCCCGAGACAAAATAGGGCAACTTCGCGTTCACATTCTTTTTATAACACAGTCGTCAGCATTTTAATGTCGTCTTTTAAAATCGAGAAACTCGTCTACTAAAATCGAGAAAATTTCCATCGAGAAAATCGTGCCCCAAGCAACAGGTATATACACACTCTTGTATATCCGAGTATTTCGCAATACATTTGTTTTCTCTGGTACCTCAATATGGAATTTTATCCCTCTTTATATAAAAGCATCTACACCTAAAACTTTATATCTACGCTGGGTGAAGCCGCCATACTTTGAAATACCCCATGCTGCTGCTACACCATTGCAGGTATACAATGTATAAACCGTCTGCAAAATGATCGTATTATATTATGTTTCAAATGCCATTGATTTATGTATAGGTATAATGGTTGTGATGTTGACATGTACAATGATACGATGGCTCTTATGGTGTGTCTGTATCGATACAGCAATTTAGATTAATAACAGTTTTAGATATTGTATTGATGAATATTCCATAATAATGCATATTCATATAGCCCCTTTTCAAATAAGTTCACTGTCACACTTCGACGAATATTCCTCGATAGCCTAGTGGTTGAGCGTTCGCTTCGAGTGCGGGAGGTCCCCGGTTCGATCCCAGGCCGCGTCATACCAAAGACGAAATACAAATGGTACCAGAAATCCCTTGCTAGATGCTCAACATATAAGGGAAACTGGCTCCTCTTCTCTCATACCTCGTAGCGACGAATAACATCAGGAATGAGGCGTCGAGAGTGATTTATATAAGTTGGTAAAACTTGTTTCACCATCGAACTTAAATAAATTAGTATACGCTAAACTACGAATATTTTGAAATCATAATTATGACACATCATAGGGGTCAAACTATCAAATATCATTCTTTGCAGAGCTATTTTTTGTCCACTGTTCGGTGTTGAGAATCTTATGGAAAATTGATGTTAGTATTGTCAAAAGTATTGTTAAAAAATAAAGCCTTATTATAATACTCAGTAGAAATAAAAGAGCGATACTCTGATTATGATAGTCAATAATACACATGGGTGGAACACTGGCATGGACAATTTACTTCGGCAATACACATGGGTGGACCATTGACATGGACAATTTACTCCGACAATACACATGGGTGGACCATTGACATGGACAATTTACTTCGGCAATACACATGGGTGGACCATTGACATGGACAATTTACTCCGACAATACACATGGGTGGACCATTGACATGGACAATTTACTCCGACAATACACATGGGTGGACCATTGGCATGGACAATTTACTTCGGCAATACACATGGGTGGACCATTGACATGGACAATTTACTCCGACAATACACATGGGTGGACCATTGACATGGACAATTTACTTCGGCAATACACATGGGTGGACCACTGGCATGGACAATTTACTCCGACAATACACATGGGTGGACCATTGGCATGGACAATTTACTGCGACAATACACATGGGTGGACCATTGACATGGACAATTTACTCTGACAATACACATGGATGGACCATTGACATGGACAATTTACTCCGACAATACACAAGGACGGACCATTGGCATGGACGATTTACTTCGGCAATACACATCGGTTGACCATTGGCATGGACATTTTACTCCGACAATACACATGGGTGGACCATTGACATGGACAATTTACTTCGGCAATACACATGGGTGGACTATTGGCATGTACAATTTACTATATTGCCATCACTATTTGTGAAAATTATTAACCTATAGGGAAAATGAAGATCTAAGTAAAATTCATGTTTCGACATGACGAATGCGCTATGTACATAACATTTGGTTCAAATGATAAATCTGCACAAACCTTTTTAAATTGATCTTATACCTTAGTACGGAAATCATCAAAGTTCAATTTCACTACAAAGTGTGCTAAACAGATCTGAGAGTTAATGATTTCAGTCATAGAACTCGTAAACGGATCCGAGAGTTAATGATTTCAGTCATAGAACTCGTAAAGGGATCTGAGAGTTAATGATTTCAGTCATAGAACTCGTAAACGGATCCGAGAGTTAATGATTTCAGTCATAGAACTCGTAAAGGGATCTGAGAGTTAATGATTTCAGTCATAGAACTCGTAAAGGGATCCGAGAGTTAATGATTTCAGTCATGGAACTCGTAAACGGATCCGAGAGTTAATGATTTCAGTCATAGAACTCGTAAACGGATCCGAGAGTTAATGATTTCAGTCATAGAGGTCGTAATGGGATCCGAGAGTTAATGATTTCAGTCATAGAGATCGTAATGGGATCTGAGAGTTAATGATTTCAGTCATAGAACTCGTAAAGGGATCCGAGAGTTAATGATTTCAGTCATAGAACTCGTAAAGGGACTACCTTTACAACGTATAAAGTTGTTAACTGTTACTTATGGAAACATTTGTTTTTGGAAAGGGGCATCATTATGTACCTCATACAAGTATAACCTTGAATATCGTGTTCGAACAATAGTATGCTGTGCATATCTTGTAGTGGGTTCGTTGGCAACTGCGAACTGGCAACCAGCTGTCAATTCGAATTTCACTTTTGGATCTTTCTCTTTCAATAAAACCAGGTTTTGAAAGGTTCTACCATGGGGAGAGGATACACCAAATGTTAAGCCTCTTTTTGAGGTTTGGCCACTACTAGTCTACGAGGAGTGCATTTCAACAGGTCAACACAATCTACAATATTACACAACTTTAACAGTTAATGGGACGTAACTCTTACTCTCTCGTCTTCACATTAGCTTAAAATTGCTTCCCTTTGTTGTACCGAACATGCTGGAGTCCGTTGCTTATTTATTCCAAACGCCACCAAATAGCCCTATCGAAGTAACTAAACGTCTTTACAACGAATCACAACCAGCGAGCAGTACTCGGCGGAGTTTGGAGAGCTCTCGATTGTCAAACAGATATCGTACACAAATCGTATACACCTCGGTTTAACTTGTGTTAAATAGACAATTGACATTACGCCAGTTGTCGAGCTATACCCTTTAAATCAATAAAAGCGGTAAATTATAATCACATGGTCCAAAGACAACCTTCGCCAATCAACCTTCGACAAACAACCAGGCGGAGTGATCTCTTCTCTGGCGTAATGACAATTCTCGTACTTATGTCGTGTCAATGTCGAAGGGAACTCGATTATATGTCGCTTTGTAGAAAGTCTAGGACCAACTCTCGCACATTTAGGCGAGTTATAACTGACTACAACTCTCACATAAACCGGGGCCACAATTCGCCACTGTGTGACAGGTTTTTAAGCAGTGTACAGCATTGATAGCGCGCTTTTGTTCTTTGTGGTGTAACGGGCTGTTTTCCAACCACAGTGAGCCATTTCCGTTTGTCTCCAGTAAATAGTCTATCACCAATAAATGAAGCTTTTGAGCGCTGCCCATGCTAATACGCATGATATCCACACTTTCCCACGAGCTTGGCTGTTCGGGGTGAAAACATAAACAAGATAGTAATACATGCAGGTGTTTGAATGCAACGTTGGTCGTTAAGCGAAGGTATAATTATTATATCTGGTTACTAAATCATTCACGGTTATGTTTCGACAGTTGAGATACTCAACGACATATAAAAAAGTTACCAATTTTCTAGGGCTCTTTTCAGCTGTTAGGCCGCTCAAGCACCCTTTGACATTTCAACTTCCCCTGGTCATTGGGCTACATATGGAAACCTACACTCGTGTCTCCCTGGGGAGACTATTTCTCTCCTGTGGTGTGGCAGCCAACATCGATCTGCGGCGCCTAGGAATAGACACTGCCCTCACCGGTACCATTTTACACCATGGTGTAGTGGAGCTGTGGGTCTTGCTCCGAGAAATTAACAAGTGGTCTAGAGGAGGATCGAACCCGGGACCTCTCGATTCCGAAGCGCGCGCCCTACCTCTAGGCCACCGCTACCCACCAAATTATGCAATAATTCACTGTTATGTTTCGTCAGTAGAGATACTCAACGACTTATGTCACAATATTATATGTTGACGTTTCGTTTTTGCCTGTTATAAGAATAGACAGTTGCAGGAATCCAATTATAGATACTGTGACATGGGTACAAGCGGATCTAATATACTTATTATAAACTGTAGTATACTGTCTGAGAAAAGATTAAACATCAATCATTAGGCTGACAGACCAAGGCCGTGCGACGTGTTATGTTAGAGATATGTGATAATGAATTGATGTGATCTAGTGAGAATAGGCATTGACAAATCTATAATAAAATACAAAAAAACAACAGAACAGAACATATATTTTATTAAGACAAGTAACAAGTACATAGTCTACAACTCTGTAATACATACAAAATACACATGATAAATGGGTTAGTAACGGAGAGAAAAAGGTTTTTTAAAGCATCAGTAAAGTTAATAAACAGTTCAATGTTATATGATCCTACAGTATTATATTTCACGCACACACAGACACGCTCGACAAAATCTTATACTCAATAATTTCATTCAACGAATACATGCTCACGCGCACTCAAAACTTCTCACGGCACATTGACATACACACTTGATTTAATTATTGACAATTGTATTAGCAGTGTTTCTAGTTCTAAAAGCTTCCATCAAGTAATATGCAAGGTTACATAGGTGATTTTTGTTATTACTACACAATAATTCATGAAATTTAAAGACCGACGGTCTCAGATAGTAATATTGTTGAATATATTTTAATCTTATCGTTCTATAATTGGGACAAATGCATACAAAGTGATAAATATCTTCTATATCGTGTAAATTACGAAATAAACAAAATCGTTTTTGACGTGGTAATCTATTTTCTCCAAATCTACCCGTCTGTATTCGTAGAGAATGAGCAGAAATACGTAGTTTTGTAATAAAAAACCTTATATTATTAGGTACAATATCTAGATACGGTTCATAAACAAAATTCATTTTAAAAACCTTGTATTCTTCTAAAACGCGGTTCCCTGCTAACGAGCCAAACCATTCTCGTTTAAAACAATCGATAACACGGGTTTTAAATATAACATTGAAATTTTTTACAAGGATATTATGAACATTCGCGTTTGTAAACACTTCAGAAAAACCATGATCGTCTAACAATTTCTTTACTCGACTTACCCAATTGTTATAACCGGCTAAGCAGTCTTTAACGGCTAATTTATACAAATTCTTTAAAATAATGTTTTCTGATTTTACAATTTTACACCAATATTTAATGATTTTACAGTAACGTGATACATACAAAGGAAAGCGTTCCAACTCGCCGTACACAGCACACTTGCTAAAATTTGTCGGTACTTTTAAAATACGCTTGCAAAACTTTAAATGCAATCTTTCTAATTCTTTAGGCAACAACAACATGAGTTCTCCACGGGCGTATATGATAATAAGACATATTTTGATATTATTACTTTATATTATCAGTGTGGCGATACCACGTGACTTTGGACTACAAAACCAAGGATACATTTTCTTCACGTCAACAAACAAGAAGGTCTTTAGCATTTTTGTATATTATTACTTTACTGATAAACCTACGCCAGGCTAAGGGAAATTATGTCAGTTTTGTCTACTGGATTGGTCTACTATTGCAACATTGGTTACTTAGATAAACATACATTGACAATTACTAAACTAGCACTGATAAAATAGTGCACCCTTGATTTTTCTACCTATGTGGTATATTCCAAATTTTCCCGCCTTTCTCATTATCCTTGACGCACTATAACTGTGTGGTTTTGGATTGTATGTGCACTATAATATTTAGTACTATGATAGGATTATACACTCACAATATTACACAGCAGTAACATACAACCTTTGTTGCTTCAAAGTAATTGTGGTCTGGGTGATAATATTATATGAATATATATCTCACCCGATTGATCAACTGACCTAAATAGCGTGTATTACCTATAAACACGATTATTGACAGCCTAGTCTACATTCTAGTGGGGTCACACACGTTACTGGCAAAGTGTTGCCTCCTTGAATTTTTGCGCCGAAAACAGAAGTTCCAGCAAAATCCGATCATAGTCAAAATGTACTGACACCTTAAATTAATAATTCGAAAAATTCAATGTCCAATGTCGTATGTTGTGCCAACTTCACGCAACCATAAAATACTGTAATTGACATATAATTCAAAGCCATACTGAAATTACCACAACGTCTAGACGTCAACGTAACATACATACACAAAACATAACAACGTTATCTCTAATAGGATAATTCATGTGAACCTATACATATACTATAACCCGCACATAAAATGAAGCTCTACGTGGCTTCCAATTATATATTCGGTCATACTGATTATTCACGGCCACCAGACAATCGGAACACCTCGTATACTTCTTATTTAGAATCATATTTTATCTCAAAAGGATAAATGTCATACGGACGTTACAAATGGGTCACCAGACTTAGTGATACCATAGTAAACCGAGTGTGATATTCGGATGCCTTACATAGTTCAGTAATCACCAACTTAAAAGACGACATTCGACACATACTTACGTTTGTCTAACAGAAAGTCGACATACTGTCAGAGCTGTTTATTATAATACAGTACATAATACATAATTCGGTAACTGATATGCATACAAATGCATTATAGGAGAACTGTTGAAACTCAGCCATTCAGCTTGGTCAGTGAGCTTGTTGAAACTTGGTCATTCAGCTTGGACATTGAGCTTGTTGAAACTTGGCCATTAAGCTTGTTGAAACATTGTCATTCAGCTTGGTCATTGAGCTTGTTGAAACATTTCATTCAGCTTGGTCAGTGAGCTTGTTGAAACTTGGTCATTCAGCTTGGACATTGAGCTTGTTGAAACTTGGCCATTAAGCTTGTTGAAACATTGTCATTCAGCTTGGTCATTGAGCTTGTTGAAACATTTCATTCAGCTTGGTCAGTGAGCTTGTTGAAACTTGGTCATTCATCTTGGTCATTGAGCTTGTTGAAACTTTGCCAATCAACTAAGACATTTAGTCGGCTTTTTGTTGCTAAAATGGGTTAATGAGCTGAAAGCATGATAAACAACTGTTGGTAATTCTTTATTTTTTGTAGGATGTCAGAGAGCAAAAACTAACTAATTCTGCTTTTTTATTGTTGAACCTCGGTCGATCAGATTGGTTGCTGATTAAACTAAACAATTCAGTGTTTGACAACTTGAACATGGGCAGTTTATTTACTCGTTCTGGTTAGTGATTGGTATTGTTTTGTATTGGTTTTGTCGCTGTGCTCGGCTGGTTGAGTTGAGTGCTACCGGCCCTAGTATCCGAATTTCTTTTTTCCGGGATATGAACTAATGGAGCAATCTATAGATTCACAAACTGTAAACATATTTGATTCCATGCTAACAAAATAAGAGAGTCACCCGAATCGAATGCTCTACCGATTGCGTAATACATGCAAATGCAAATGAAATGAAAATGGTATTTATGAATACTCATGATTATTAATGAGAAGTTTAAACTGGTGTCTGTTCATCTGATTGAACGTGTCAACCAAAAGACGAAGGTGACTTCCTGCTGGAAAATTATAATTTAGGGCTTAAACCAATGTAACCAGCATTGATAAACGTGATAAGGGAGTATACACAATGTACTTACTTATAAAATTGTCACTCTTTAAAGGGACTAAACTCCATCATTTCGATGATAAAAATACGTTTGGTAGACATTCCAACACTCTAACGATAAATAATCTTACTGTGTTAGTCACGCAATCGATTTAAGGGGTTGAATTTTTGCAATTTACCAACTGGAGTAGAGTCCCTTTAAGCACGTATACATACCGCCAACATTCAAGCCATCCGTGCAGCAAATGCAATTATGCTTTTGTACACAACTCAACCTTCAGCACATTTAAGCCATTTGGGTACTGTTTTATCAAAGCGTAAGATCAAACTGACGTTCAAACGATAATTGGACTAATCTGTGTTACTATTACACTATTCACTGGTCGGTACCGGAATTATAAAAAATCTGTAGTTGCTGAATAGTACTTACTAAAACTATCACACACATGAGACACAAATGTGTCTATATCTCTTGCAAACGACAAAAAGTATATACACTGTATATTTAATTTAAATAACATCTCCGATATGTATGACCCATACCGTACACAGACGACCGTTATATAGCAGACTTCATTTATTATCTCGAAGGCAAATTACAAGTTGACCAATACTTGTAGCCCCCTAAACGGCCATTATCTTGTAGACTACATTTATTATTTCGAAGGCAAATTGAATTATAGGACAATAAATACTGAATCCTAAACATTTAACCCAAATAAGTTAGTTATATCACTCCGCTGAGATATCATGTCAGTACTAGTAATTATTGTACTGAAATTGTCTGTTGAAAGAATATTTGGGAGACATTGGATGTTCCATACTGTACATGAAACCTCATAGAACTTGGCTTGGAGACTTATTCACCAACGATGTAAGACTGAAATTTAGACTTAGACTTAAATTGACAAAAAATTTAACCACTGTCACTTCTTAGAAAATAGAATTAACGATTTGAAATTTTATCTGATTACTTGGTGTTATCCATTGAACCCATTTATGACAAAATCGGTACGCTAATAACGACTTGAGAGCGAATTGAAAAATTGACAATGTAAAGTCTAAGTCAGAATAAGGCCCTCGGTTGCGAAAAAACTTCAATGAAACGTGTGATGACTTTTATAGTGATCAGAAAGCAAAACCTACATTGCGAACACGAGAATTGAACCTAATAATAAATTATGAAGTTGTCAAAAGGAGTTTAATATCATTTATAAAATGTATCAAATAAGTACCGTGGATTTGTTATAAATGCTTCATTGGTTTCATGACACGCTTTGTACCTATGTTTGGTAGATAGTAATTATATAATTATATGACTTTTCTCACTGTAGTTGTGTTGTGGTGTTACTGATTTCTTTGCTCGTCTTGTTAGGTGGTGTGTTGCCTTCACTGTCCGATTTCCCCATAGCAAACCCAAAGTCAACATTGAGCAACGTGTGTCTAATGGAACACAGGCGAATTTTAGTCAAACTATACCTGTTGTGGTGATCAACCTGGGAAGTAGTCTAATAGAAGAACATCATTGGTTGGACATTTGTCGAAATACCTTTTGAATGTCAGTTGGTTATATCGATGGCTTAGAGCCAGAAGGTCGTAACTACCTCTTACGACCTCATAAGACTCATACATATTTGAAATCTGCTTCACAAGGCGCTTCTTATGAGCATATTTTCATGACCAAAATGAAGTTTTAAAAACGTTTTTTCCTATAGGTAAAGAGTAAATTACAGACAGTTTTCTCTTGTTTTCTCAATATATCGATTTGGTAGTTACGATCTTCTTGTTCTAAGCCAGCGATATGACAAAGTACAGCGCAGTAATTGGTCAATCTACTCATTGTTCCCGATGACTGATAAGGCAGTCGCCTATGGTTAAATTAAAGGTGAAAACACTAACAGTGTCACTTTTTTGTCTCATTTTCAATCCGATGACTGTTGTGTTAGATATGGTGTATTCTTAAATGCTGGGTATGTAATTTTCATGCATTATAATGATTGCTTTTAGGATGAACTTTTCATCTCTTAGACGTCATCGTTGAAGCAGTATTTAGTTGGTAACACTAGATTGTAAGAGTACAGAGTTAGAATATTGCAACAGTATCTTTTACAATCGATCCACAAGGTCATTGCAATGTCTACTATTAATAAACTTGCTAGTAGGTTGTATTATATGTTGTTTCTTTTATATTGATTGTACCACTCACCTATATGGCCTCTGTATAAAACAAACTATCTGCACGCATACTTGAGTCCGTTGCAAAACCAAGCCGCTATCAAGCCGCTATCGAGCGCTTTTTTGTACCGCTTTACTCCGTCTAGACAACGACATGTTACCTGCAAACATGATCGCTATTTGCAAACTGTTTCCTGATAATTTACTACATAACAGTATGATAGCCGCGATCGCTCGCCGGTAGCATATCGACGGTGCCGAACCAAAACCCCGAACTCAATTTTGGCGCGAAAACTCTTTTTGCAGCATCCGCATCTGCTAAACGTCCCATTCATTTCTGTCTTGTCGCCTTCTAAAGAACCAATCGCGTTATTTAGATTGCGACAAGACAGAAATGCGCGGGACGTCTAGCAGAGGCGGATGGTTTACAGGGTTTTGGTTCGGCACCGTCGATATTAATTTTTACTTCGTCCGCTACATGTACGAAGCGCTTTTTTAAGCAAGCTGTTTCTTAGCGGATCGCTACGAAGCGTTCGAAAGCGCCTTGCTTATACCACAGTCTCCTGTTCAATAATTTGGAAGCAATTTAATCTTTAATTGAGAAGTTCAAAGAAACATGTTATATGGGTGATAGTAAATCCCCTGATAATATCGATTATTTCTAAAAAAACGTTTGAAATCTGAACTATTTAATTATATCTGGATTCACTGAGTTGGATTTTGTTACTATGCGAATACTCCGGGGATCTTTACACGACACTATTTCAAATATCATTGATAACATGTGCTGTAGTTATATGAAGTAAACTCTTAAACTAACATGACACTAAGTACATATTTATATGGAAATAAAGTTATTAGCTTTGTAGATATTCGCTTTACATGTCCTACAGCACGTTCAAAAACCAAATCTCGTAAATTATATAGTAGTGTTAACTTTCAACGTTGGTTCGTGTGTTGAATATACGACTCTGTTATTTCTTATTTACGTCGTTGAAAAGAAGGCTTTTTCTGTTCTTTTTTTACCAAAGATAAGATAAGATAGATAGATAAGATAAAGTTTATTTTCCAATCATGGGTCATATTATGTGACATGTTAATTACAGATAAAACAGAATGTATTGAAATAATAACAATTATAATAACAACCAAGATTTTCTAAAATAAATAAGGCTTGATTCTGATTTTTATAACACAAATAAATAAAGCTTTCGGTCTTAATAATCACATCTCCCATTATGCACTTGAAAAGTAGAAAAAATAGTAATACATGTATATACACATGATACCCCCCCCAATGAAACGAGAATTTTGATCATTTATTATGATGGGAAATATGATTAACTTAAGATTAATAATGAAGAGAAAATAATCATTAAAAAAAAAAATATTACATACAAATAACAATTTACCTTTTATAGTCTTGTGCATACACTGAGCAAAATTCCCAACCGGCCACTCAACATATTACCAAATATTATAGTATAGTCATAAAAATATTCATAGAATCTAATAAACAACCAGCCTCAAAACCAGAAATCACATAACGATAATATTAAATGCAATATAAACCTGATATAGTTTTATGTGGACAATAGACCACTATTCATGCATGTGGCAAAGTTTTACTGCAACATGCTGTTTAGTTTAGAGATGTTATAAAAAAAAAAAATATATAATATGGGTTTGAAAACTGACCAACAAGAAAATTTGCTAAGCATATACACATTATGACTCAAACAAAAACAGTAACAACAACACTGTCTCTCTCCAAGGATGTTTTAGCTGCCAGTACAAAGTGTAAACTGACATACACAAAACAGTAGCTTTATACTATAAAGCAGATCTCAGAATATAACAATCATGAAGGAAATCAGCAAACAGGTGAATGATGTTAGTGTTCTCATTTCACATAAGCCAGGTGAATTTATTTTTGCCAGACATACTTAGAAAATGCACATTTAGATGATTTAGTTTGCTATATAACCTGTCACGAAGACTAGAATATGCATTACAGACTGTAACAAAGTGGAGCTCGTCTTCAACATGTCCTGTTTTACAGATTTGACATAAACGTTTTTCTGATTCAATATTCTTATATCTTCCTACTTCAATTTGCAGTTTATGCGAACTAATTCTAAAGTTAGTGAAGCAAGTTCTAACATTTTTATCTTTAAGAATAGCAAAATATGGTTCTCTGCAAAAGTTCTTTTTAAATAATGCATAAGTACGAAGCTTGCCGCTTCCAGTCTGTAATGCGTTTTGTAACTTCTCAATAAATCTTATTTTGTATTTACTTATAAGCTTTCGTTTCACAATAATGTGCAAATTTTTGTCATTATAGCAGTTTTCATTGATATTTAAGTGTTTCAGTATGAAGTATATATTTGATAACCAACTATTTTTCTTATTTCTATATAAAGAGTCACTTTCAATAAAGGCATTTGACAAGAGTTCACTAACGTCTGACTTAATCATTCTAGTAAAGTATTTAATACAACTGATAATACAGTCAAAATACAACGGAAACCTGCCTAGTTCCCCGCTTACACCATCGTTGCATGCTTTTTTGTGAACACCTGTAATGTATTTCATGAACTTCATATGCAACTTTTCACATGGCAAATCACTTAGGCTATCAAATAAACTGAAATTTGCTTTATTAAGTTTTGCTGAGCTAGTATTTATAGTTCCCCAGATTTCACTGGCATATAATAGGACAGGTTTCACTGTATGATCAAAAAGATGTAGCATTGTACCAACATCCGAGTTAAGACCACCAAAACATTTGCCCAATTTAAAATTGGCCTTTAAGGCTCTTTTATACAAATCCTTTTTACAGTCACTAAAACTACCTGTGGCTGAAAACAGTATACCCAAATATTTGTATGTATTAACATGTTTAATTTCCATATTGCTATATATGTATCTGACCTTTGCTAAAGGTCATAATGTTAGTTTTCCTTAAATTGACAGTAAGGCGAAAATTATCACTGAATGTATTAAGCTTATTTAAACAACTTTGCAATCCTTTCTCACTAGTTGACAAAAGAACAACATCATCCGCATACAGTAAACAATTAAATCGCATATTTCCCAATGTAACTGGATCATCATCAATATCAAAACAAGAGGTTAGATCATTTATGAATAATTTAAATAAATTTGGGCTTAAATTGTCTCCTTGTCTTACGCCTATTTCTGGGGTAAAGGGTTGACTAAGGGAATTTCCAAGTCTAACATGCATTTTATTTTCAGAATACATACTTTTTACTATATTATAAAATGGTCCAGACACACCCGATGCCTTTAGCTTACAGAGGAGTGCTGAATGAATCACACAGTCAAACGCTTTTGCAAAATCCACAAAACAAGCATGTAGTTTGGAACCGTGATTTAAATATTTCTCTGTTAAGGTTCGTAAAATGAACATGTGATCAGATGTTCTTGTTTTTGGCTGAAATCCTATCTGAGCCTGATCTATAATTTTATTGCTGTCAAAATAACTCTGAAGCCTTGTGTTAAGTATGCTGTTAAATATTTTTGAAAGGCACGACATAATAGACACCCCTCTATAGTTAGACGGATCATTTGGGTCGTCTCCCTTATGTAACGGTTTAATATAGCCAACTTTCCACTGATTGGGATATTGCCCAGAAGAAAGAATTGAGTTAAACATTTTCAATAGACATAGTCTTAGGTCCTTATAACCGGTTTTAATCATTTCATTTGAAATGCAGTCTAGCCCAGTTGCTTTTTTATTCTTTAATTTACGAACAGCCTCTTTAATTTCTTTTTCTTCAATTCTAAAGTCTAAATTGGTAAAAGTTCCAGTGGATTCAGATTTGGTGAGTAAAGATTCAAATACTGGTTTCTACTTTCAAACTGTTTTTTCATACTAAATAATTCTGAGAAGTAGGACTTCCATTTATCAGCCGATATATTTAAAGAAGGGTCTGTTGAATCGTTATTTTCATCTTTAAGGTCTTTAACCAATGACCAGTATTGATTTGGATCACTTTCATATAGGTTATCTAATTGAGTCACTATTCTTTGCTGAAACTGTTTTTTCTTCCTTTTGCAACATTTACTATAGAACTTCCTAAATTTATAAAAATTGCCTCTAATAATTGGATTTGTGGGATTTTTAGAATAAGCTTGACTTTTTTGTTTCAGTTGATAATGCATCCTATCCAGATCAATGTCAAACCATTTTTTCTTCAGCTTCTTTTTTGCTTTAGAAACTTTCTTTTTTTTCAAAGATTTATTACATGCAGTATAAATAATGTTGTTAAATTCTGTGACTAAATGATCAATATTGCAATCAGATAAATCTTTAATAACACAGGATTCTGAAAAATGTTTAATTTTTAGTTGTACATCCTGACTACTTAGTGCTGTTGTAAACAATAATGGCGATTCAGGACCCCACTGATATGTAGCCGGTATATTTATGTGGTCAGAGTTATCAATATTCTCTTGAAAAAAAGCATAGAGCCTGACACTTATTCTAGAATGATCACTCAATAATGGGTTGTGATCATATACATGGAAGTACAGAATATTATCTACCAATTTATCAGATACAACACAATAATCCACCACACTGTTCCCATTATACTGAAAACATGTATATTTACCTAAAAGGTCTCCAAAGGTTTGACCATTTAAAATATGTAAATTTGCAGATATACACAAATCAATCAATTCTCTACCACGTGAGTTACATACAATATCACAACTATGACGTTTTAGCTTATTATGACTAAGATAATGTGGTACATTTATGTAAGCATTGTTATTATCCACATAATTTGAATCCTTGCCAATCCTGGCGTTCATGTCACCATTAATCATTATATCACCCATGGTGCTGTAGTCTTTAATATCTTTTTCTAATACGGACATTATATCTAAACCATGTCGAAGAGTGTATGATGAGTTAGCCGGAGCTAAATATGTAAAACATAAAAATATGTGCTTATCAATAGAGAAATATTCTTTTGACAATTTCAGCCATTGAACTTCGCTACATGTGTTCTTAAGAATGGATATGCCACTCTTTAATGATTTTTTAATGAACAAAAGCATACCCCCAGAAACTGGGTATTTATCTTCCTTCGGTCTATTTAACATGTAAGAGTAATATTCAGGTATAACAAACTTACATACATCTACACATTTTGTTTCTTGTAAACAAATAATATCATGCGTCTTAATACTATCTATGAGAGACATGTCATTGTACTTTTCTTTCAATCCATTTATGTTCCAACAACCAATATTAATGCTGCGTCTACGTAAGGCTGCCATTTTCTGAATTTTTGCATATAATATATATACTTATATTGGTATTATTATAACTATAACAAATGTGAATTATCGCATATAATGTAATAACTAGAACGAATATGAATTATTGTAAAGAGCACATACGTATATTGTAATTACTATAACAAATGTGAATTATCACATATAAAATATACGTGCATTGTAATAACAAATGTGAACTACCGCACATCATATACACGTCCATCATAATAATATCTAGAACAAACTAGAACAAATGTGAACTACCGCACATCATATTAATATCTAGAACAAACTAGAACAAATGTGAACTACCGCACATCATATATACGCACATCATAATAATATCTAGAACAAACTAGAACAAATATGAACTACTGCACATCATATGTACGCACATCATAATAATATCTAGAACAAATGTGAACTACTGCACATCATATATACGCACATCATAATAATATCTAGAACAAACTAGAACGAATGTGAACTACCGCACATCATAATAATATCTAGAACAAACTAGAACAAATGTGAACTACTGCACATCATATATACGCACATCATAATAATATCTAGAACAAATGTGAACTACCGCACATCATATATACGCACATCATAATAATATCTAGAACAAACTAAAACAAATGTGAACTACCGCACATCATAATAATATCTAGAACAAACTAGAACAAATGTGAACTACCGCACATCATATATACGCACATCATAATAATATCTAGAACAAATGTGAACAACCGCACATGATATATACGCACATAAAGTTAGACTTGGTACCGTTTTTGCACCCAATATAATAAAACATACATGAATAATTATTACTCCAAAACAAATATGAAGATCATGCTTTAGGTGGCTATTAAGTGTACATTGTTTGTACCTATAGTTATGAGTAATTGTTCACTGGGAATAATGCATGAAAAAAGTGATATATATTATACATTTGTAGTTGTATTAAAGGTTTATTAAAAGATTGTTTAATATATGAAATTTAAATTACTTGTCTTACAAAAAGTACCCAATACTTGCGCAAAAACTACAATTGAGTTAAAGATGTAGCAGGTTTACTTTATATCTATGATCTGTAGCCTTCTATAATGTGCAAAAGGGTACCAGAGGCTCCATACAAATATATTTATACTAAGTGAAAATGGCATCCAACTCCTCCTTTAGATTTCTTGCAAGGAGGTTGGTGCCCCATTTTGACAAATGTTTTTCGTCAAACATGATGCCTTCCAAAGGCTGACCCCTATGAGTTAGGTTACTGTTATCACTGAGCACCACCAGCTGGTGATCACTGAATTTGTTGGTGATGTTTGCAGTAAGTTTTCTAACTTTGTTGTTAATCTTGGGGTCTTTCTGCGGCAGTGGAAGTGAAATGACTATTTTTTTCCCAACAAATTTCTCTGAAGTTGATTGAACTAACTGATTCAGATGATTAACCACTTCGAGATTATCATGATCGAAATTTACCAGATGGCTCTATTTTTTCTACCAATTTCTATGCATTTCTATTCCAAGGCATATACATTTTCCGACCACGAACTGGCGATGAAAGACACAAGTTGAGTAAATTTGACACGAACCTGACCTTTTGATTAGCCTTATTTAACAGTCGATATCTTGTCTATATTTATAACAGCGATAGTAAGTTATCATAATCAGAGAGCATCACGAAGACGCTCGGGATGTATTACAAACACAAAATTGAAATACCGATATTGTACGATTTGCTTGCGGAAATTGATACATATTAATATCAAGAACCCTGTAATATAATAATGCAAAAAGGTCAGGTTCGTGTCATATTCGCCAAGCTATACAACACATGCTAATTCATCTTTTTCGCCTTCAAAGGTATCACTTAATA
Organism: Spisula subtruncata; assembly: GCA_963678985.1. Taxonomy (NCBI): domain Eukaryota; kingdom Metazoa; phylum Mollusca; class Bivalvia; order Venerida; family Mactridae; genus Spisula; species Spisula subtruncata. The sequence goes on from OY787676.1 coordinate 3,443,105, forward strand.
TATATGTGAGCAGTCAACTCAAATATCACATTAATATGTAATACTTTATAATATGAATCTAGACAAAGCAGTTCACGAATGCCCAAATCTCCTCCGTCTTCTGAAACGTTTGTCAAAAATATACATGACTTTAAAGCCATGTCATATGCGACATAACTATGATACAGGCCTTAATCTTCTTCATTCATATTTATGCGTCTTCAGAAATGAGTGTCAACTTAAATATCCCATTCATTTGTAATACGATACAATATGAATATAGGCAAAGCAGATTCTAATCGTTCATAACTATATATATACTTCATATACGTCTTCAAAAATACTGGCAATCGTTCTGCACGCGACGCGTTCAGTGAATATTTATTTCACGCGTTTCGATAGATGATTCAACGAGGACTGCAAATATACCCGAATAACAGAGAAAGTCAGGTCATTGTTGACTGGAAGGCCCCATGGTGGGCTCCATGTTGTGTGTCACAGACAGAAAGTTAAGATAAGTAGCGTTGATATTTATTGTAAAAGTAGTGCATATAGTAGCACGTGCTCGGTTCCAGTGGGTGAACTAGTTATTTAGATTAATTATTTTGTAAAAGAGAATTTCAGTAAACTTAGTTCATGCTTAAAGCATTAGCTTGTGGTAACACATGTTACTGGTGTTTAAAGCATGAGTTTGTGGTAACACAGGTTACCGGTGTGTAAAGCATGAGTTTGTGGTAACACAGGTTACCGGTGTGTAAAGCATGAGTTTGCGGTAACACAGCTTACCGGTGTGTAAAGCATTAGCTTGTGGTGACACATGTTGCTGAGATGTAAACCATTAGCTTGTGGTGACACAGGTTACTAGTGTGTAAAGCATTAGCTTGTGGTGACACAGGTTACTAGTGTGTAAAGCATTAGCTTGTGGTGACACAGCCGACTGGTGTGTAAAGCATTAGCTTGTGGTGACACAGCCGACTGGTGTGTAAAGCATTAGCTTGTGGTGACACAGCCGACTGGTGTGTAAAGCATTAGCTTGTGGTGACACAGCCGACTGGTGTGTAAAGCATTAGCTTGTGGTGACACAGCCGACTGGTGTGTAAAGCATTAGCTTGTGGTGACACAGCCGACTGGTGTGTAAAGCATTAGCTTGTGTTAACACGGGTTACAGGTGCGTACATCTTAGATGCAATAAGATACAATATGCAAAATGTTTGGTCATGGTTTGTCAGTCATCATTACATAAATGGCCTTAGAATGTTGATTTGAAAATCGTTATTAGATAATAATAATAAGACAACACATGGTAATGCAGTAAGTGCAAGTTTACTGACGAAGGGTAATTCATAAAGCTAGATACCACCGACCGTAATGAATATAGACGGTAGAATTCAGTGTGTGGTTTTTAAAGCTGTTTTGAAACTCAGTAAGTTGAGATACGTTTTATCATAAGGAGATTGCTTGTTGAATTTGATTTTATAGGTTGTAGCACTGTATCACTATGTTTCATGACATCCGACTAAATTTTGTTAGTAGCTTTAATATTGCTGGTTTCAAAAGGTATAGAAATAGAATAAGAGGTGAAACTGCTAATTAAACAGTTTTTCAGTGCTGCCACATTCATATAACACTATTTACTTTTCGTTTACATGAGAAATAGAAAATATTGCTAGAAAGCAATTTTGGGCTATGAACAGGCTGCTAAAGTACTGTTTTGGAATGTGCATATTTAGTAAAAAAAATTAAAGCGTTGTACCATTATATTATGATATTATTAGAACATTCGACTGACTTTGTAGAAAAATGTTACATGTTGTTAAACAATGCTGGTTAGTTCACTTTTAGAATATTTGGCGACATTTTAAAGAGGTTGCGATACTGTTTGTGTACGCTGTCAAAAAAAAAAAAAAAAAAAAAAAAAAAAAATATATATATGCAGTATGTTCAGGATATGGACGGCACTTGGCCGAAGGTATAAATAAATGTCCAAAGACAATGACTAAGTCAGATGGAATGTCTGTAGCAAGTCAGTAACCGTTTTGTTCTGATTCTGAAAATTAGCTTACACGTATGAATGGAATTACAAAAATGTGTAGTTCAAGGAGACAGCTGGTATGCCGCGGTTCTGATAAATTGTATTTTTAAAGTGAACGTATATGCATAGTACAAACAAAAAATTATGTGAAGAAAGTGTGTTATATATATCGAAAATATGATATTCTGTTAGTCGGGCATTCGTCTTTGTGGACGCCAGTGGAGCTGGATTAGTAAAATATGCCAACGTCTCTGTTGACGCCAGTGGAGCTGGATTAGTAAAATATGCCAACGTCTATGTTGACGCCAGTGGATTTGGGTTAGAAAAATATGTAAACGTCTTTGTTGACGCAAGTGAACCTGGTTACGATAATTATAATGAAAAATGTTGATATGTTGTAGAAACCTGTAGTTGATGTATCTATAAAATCACGTTTATCTCAACGTAGAACGAAATTGAATATGTCTATATTGTGATGCAAAGCCACGTTTAAAATTGCAAAAGAAGTGTCATAGAAAATACAGACTAAAAATGCTAGATCAACTCTGACAACTGATAGTTGGAAGCCTCATTTACATGATAGTCACATTTTATTGAAGATGGATGACATTTGTTCTGATGATAAAACTGATATTTAAATCTTAGGTGGTTGCCAAGGGGAGATAACTTTGAAACAAACTATATTAATGGTTGTTCCGATAGTGACGACTGGTTTATCATACATTCAGAATTTCAGGTTTTAGATATGAAATGGGGTCCATACACAATGGACAGTTTTGCATATCGTTAATATAGAAACTGCTCAAATTTAAATCTAGATACATGAGCCTACATCGGCACCGCTTTTGTTGATGTATTTAAGAAAAGTTCATCAGGGTCAAATTATTGATTAGTTCCAGCGCCAAATCTGGCTTGGCGAGTATTATTATATAAAAATTATTGCTGACAAAATATGTATGTACTGTACAGCAGCACCATATTTGGCAATATTTTGTTTTACGGTGGATATCCGGTTAAATTTATCACATATGTTGATTATTTAGAGCCCGTAAAGTTTACAGAACGGGACAAAGGTATAGACAGAATTTGCTATGGTCGGACATTAAAGTTCGGTTTCCTAGCTGTACGTATCGAATAAACGTGTAACTACATGTATGTTATTCTTTTCTTCAGGCTAGAGTTTGCAGAAATGTACTGCTGAAGAATTTGAGATGACCGATGTTTCAGATAGGTCGTTTAGTACGTGATTTCAACCAGAAAATGGCCGGATATTTAGTGAACTCGAGGACGAGAAGTATTGACGCTATTTCAAACAGTGTGGGCATTTCGTTATTTCATTGGACAGTCGATGGACAGTCGTTACCAGTTATATCAATTTTGGTATGTCTCTAATTAGCTGAACTTGTCGACAAGAAATCATAGGATAACGTCATTTCGTCGACAGTGTACGGTCAAAATTGACATACAAGTATTCTCTCAGGAATCTTCCAGATCCAACTGACAATTTATTTGTGAAAAAAGTTATTCTTAAACCTGTAAACAAAAATGACATCGTGTCTAGTCAAATGTTGATTGATTTGTGTGATAAATATGTCAACATCAATGATGTTTTTACTTTTTATCATCAGATATTTATGCTTGATTCTTTTTGGTAATTCAGTTTTTTAAAGATATGATGGAATTAGAAACATTGGTTTCTTTGAATATTTCTTTGATGTCAAGTTGCAAAGTTCTTGTTTTAGCATATCATTCGTAATAGTAAAACTGACCAATACCGCATCGGTAATAAAGTCGTGGTGTCGAAGGTATGTCTGTATGACCGTATATCATGCTTCAGTGCTATTTCATTTTTTCGGAACAAACAGTGGAAAGTGTTGTTTAAAATTTGATTAGATCACGGGACAAAGTAGTCTTTTATAATGATATAATACCTTAATTTAAATGAAGGACCAGGGAATCTTAACTGTTTATGCTCAGAGAAACGGTCGGCGAGTTAAACACAGACTTACATTACTTGAGATACTGCGATGTTAGTGCCGCAGACTCTTCGGTGTGAATGACCGGTGTCGGAAAAGACACGGTCGGTGGAAGAGCGAAAACGATTAAGATGGTTCTGTTCCTTATTCTACAGAAAGTAGACTCGCTAAATTTCAATATTTGGCGGTTTTGCAATAGACTTGAGGTCTAAAGCGTGCATATGTTGCATTCGAAAGTCTTATGACGTCGTCGAGTACGGATTCGTATATCACATAGACAAATTTGTTTTCTGAAAATACAACGTAGCTCAGCTCCAGCCCCTTCTTTTGTAAGTCTAAACGCAGGTCTGGCCAAGCAAATAGTGTTATTTGTTGTTATTTGATATTATTTGAGTGTAGCATAGACTATTTATTTCACGCGTTTCGATAGTAATAGCGTGAAATATTTGTCTAAACGCGTAACGGATTCTAATAGAGTGATTATGGTATTGGTCGGTTGATTTTCACGGGATTTTTCTGTGTTGAAAAATGTGTATTGATATGAAGTTTTGGTCGTTCTACCAGACGATTTCAGTCAGTCAGGTCACGTCTTGTTTAATTTGATAAAACAAATTAAATGGTGAAATGTATCGCTTGCAACATAATTAGTCGTTGACGTACGATGAAAGCTCAAGTGGAAATTTCAGAGCAAATAATGACAATACTTTTATTACAAATGTCGAGTTTTTGCACACATTTCGGATTCATTTGTAAACAGAGTTTTGCAAAATTGTTTATATTATTATTTGTGTTTGTGATGAGAATGAGGTCCAACATTCAGCGATCGACACCACATGTATTTATACATTTGTATTGGACAAGCGGACACAGGTTTCCAGAGTGTTTTTCCTTATAAAAAAAAAGGTTTTCATCTCTGGTTTTTCCTGAGCGAGTCGATGCGCATTTCTTTTACGTCTGATTTATACTCATAAATATAGAGATACATCACGTGATATATGGTTATCTAAATAACGCATATTTTGGGCATGTTATATTACTTGTACAGTCCGACCAGGGATTCCTGACAGTTACGTCATGTTGTGTTTAAAATCAAATGTTTTCTTTATATATCGTCTGCAAAAATATGGATAATCAGTATATTTCTTTACCTATAACCTGCATGAAATAGTGGCCGAGAGGATAACGGTCCAGTATTAGTAACTAAAACATACAGAGTTCGAACCCCGTCGGGAGAACTTTTTACGCTTATTTTTATTTGATATTTTTGCAATCGCATACAAAGTATGTGGACAGAATGCTGCTTGTGAAAACACCTTTGCATTTAACTGATCTTCAAATGGTATATTTTAATAGCCAAGAACAAGTTTTCAATTATAGTAGGGAGTCTTTGAATAATTAAGCGAAACCAACAGCTATCCCCATGGGCGTAGGAGAAGGGGGGCAGGGGGGGGGCAGGCCCCCCCAATGTCTGGACAGGGGGGGGCGCCAACATATCTTTTGGCCCCCCCCCAATAATTCAGACGAAAAGTATAATTTACGACCTAATATATATCGTTATAGGCAATTTGCCTTCAGTTCTTGGTTAAAACGTATAAAAAAAAATTTTGCTCGCTTCGCTCGCATGATTAATTCCTTAAATCAAAACTTTCAACACCCATTGTTTGCAAAAAATACAGTGTGACATAAATTATACTCTAAACGTCCCCCAACCCTACTTTACGACTTTCAGAGGTTTTCCATTATATATAAAGCCTCTCAAAATCAAGGAATTTAAATTTTGTGCAAACACTTTAATGTAAGAACTTTTAAAATTCCCTGTATTTAGGTCCTTTTTTAATATCAAATAAGGTATCTCGGAACGCTTACAATGCACCAGATTGATCCATTGTTTAGAAAGTTTACCCGGGGAAATACCCCCGGACCCCCTTATACTTCAACTGATTCACTTTCAGTTACCTATAATTAATAAACCAAAGTACCATCAATTCACAGTTATTATATAGATATATGAGGATTGTGGACGTTTAAGAGTACAATTTATGTACGAGTGTGTTATTGTGCAAACAATGGGTATTGTCATATTTTGACATAATGCAGTTAGTTTGCGAGCGAAGCGAGCAAAATATTCTTTTTACCCTAAGTTGCCAAATGTTGCCCCCCCTCAATGTTGAAGACGCTCCTACGCCCATGATCCCATACGTGTTTTCAATTGCACGAATTCCACGGGTCTAATTTAATAATAATAAGGCAAACAACTTTATTTTCAAAATAAATATCTTATCAAATTATCCAAATATATTTGTTTCTCTAATATAATACAAGAAAAAAATTGTAATATATTAATGGCTATCACTAACTTAGAACTTCGATCGCCTGAGTGAGAGTCAGCAAACACATCCACAGAACCATGCATTGCTTGAAATATATGCATTGGTAAGAACATACTTGTATATAGTATAATCCTCAATCTTTTTGGGGATATACCCTGCTTATTTATAGATTGTTTACAAAATGACGTCACTGTCAAAAATCATTGGTCGGATAGTATTACTGTATATGCCAAGTTACAACATCGTAATTTCACATTACCTTACGTATACATGCCATTCATGCTCTGCTTTTCGCATACTAGCTGACTGAATAAACGCAGGTCTGGCCAAGCAAATAGTGTTATTTGTTGTTATTTGATATTATTTGAGTGTAGCATAGACCTATAATTATGTAACTGCAATACTTTCAAATAGGTCTACTTATGTCTAGGCTTTTGTATGTAGACAAAATACATCTGTCACAACTATATCTGATGTTTTAAGCCACATCTGACACAACTTTAACATGCAACAGACATAATGGATGATAGAACACCCAGTTACATTCATTTTAATATGTTGCCCAACATCGCAAAATACTTGTATATGGCCCAACACACCTGTCTTTCTCGTTCAACATTGTGTATTTGTTCTTCCGAAACTGAGTCTGAAAGCTTGACTAACCACTGACGTATAAGGATAACACGAGTTTGATCTGAAAAAGAAACAATATTGAACAACTTTTTTGTATTTTTGTTTTGTATTTAAGGCGTTCAAAGAAATTAATGACTGCTGTATCGGTGCCAATCGTGAAAGCTCGTCCATTTCCGTTTGCCTCCGGTAAATACGATATTCTGCATTGCATTAAAACCGTTGCGATCAAAATGCATCGACGTAGGTAAGTTTGGCTTTTAAAGCTACACGAACGCTTAAAGCATATTATATACATGTATGCGCAAGACAATTATCATCTGCAGACAAAAACAGTATTGATATGAGTGATCAGATTCAATTCAAACTGATTTATGGAAACCAGTTTGGTATCTTATTCTACCCCAGGGATTCAATCTGATCTGGTTCTGTCTAACACGATCGATCTCAGATTACCGACTCATTTTAATCCATTTCATTAAAATCACAATTAACGTTATTCAATGGCATGCTATCATGTTATTATCAGTTCAGTTATCTGGAAATTTGATCTTTCAACTGATACAATATTTCAAAATATCACTCACAGTAAACACGCAATCACAATGTCATTTAGTTTAAGGGTGCCATTGTTCTAAGTATTCGTGGTTTTTTTTTTAAAAATCTTAAAGTTAACAGTGATACATTATCGGAGAGAAAATGCAGCCCCTGTTTACAGTGGGGTAGCACGTGGTTTCAATGATAGGACCCACCACAAACATGGTAGCCAATTAGCGTCTAATCGACCCATATTTTGAGGTCAATATATACGATCGAGACTCGTTTATTTCTGGACACTGCGGTCAGCACGCAGTGGCTTATCTACTCACTATTGTTTCAAACATTGATCACGTAGTTTCCACAAACACTTAAAAATTGTTCCGTAAAACAAAACTAAAGCGGGGTAGACCTCAAGATAATTACAGTTTTATGACCATTTCCTCTTTATATGTTATTTTATCTTACGGATTCCTTGCTTGTTATCAGAAAGAACAGAATGTTCAATGGCTACAAACGCACACTATCCTACACCGACAGTTTTCCGTCTCAGTCCGTCAAATAAACCCGAAGCTTTAGTGTCAAAAGTCATCGTCAAAGCTCGGTCATTTCCGTGTGTCTCCGGTAAGTATTTTCACTGGGATAAAAGCCGAGGTGATCAGAAGGGATCCGGTCAAAACGTAACCCCAACAAAAACGTTACCCCAAATAACAGTCAAAACGTAACCCCAGTGCGGTCAAAAAGTAATCCCTGTATAAGTCAAAATGAAACACTTGATGTAAAAATGTAACCCTTCAAGTATTATATGCATGTGATATATGTGTAGTCAGGAATTGGAGAAAATAGGTCGTAAAATATGAGTTTTGAAAGTATTTTTACTAAAATTGTGTATCTTAGCTGTTAGGATTTGTTTGTTTGTCATGTTGAAATTGATGTGTGAACTAACAAATAAGAGCAATTAGATCTACATGCATGTACACTTGTGAAATACAAATTAATTTTTATACTTTGTGTGTGCATAATTATGCAATTAATAGAAAATGTAGAATATAACTACTACACAAACATTGTTTTCCTGATTTATTCATATTCAACATCATTATAATAATACATTTGAGCCGTTCTCCAGGAAAACCGGGCTTATTGACAAAATTACGAAAATCATGAAAATAAATCGTTAGAAAGACGAGACTCCTATGAACACTTTTGAAAATTTGAACGATTTATTACATAAATTAACGAAGTTATAGACTTTTGAAACTAACCACTCTCGCCAAGTTTTTGAGTGACGTCGCAAAAGTCATTCGAGCGTTATTTGACAGAACAGAACAGAACATATCTTTTATTCTATCTCAATGCATACAAACATGCAAATATGATGAACACAACAAAGAATAATACACGAGGCTACAAAACATGGAATGGGGATAAATAGTAAACATGAATGAGAGTAGATATAAGTACAATACGATGGTATTTACCAAAGAACATATGATATACCATAAATATCTAAGTGTAACATTTAAATGTTGGATCTGACATTTTGTTGAATAATCTTTACAAATTTACTGAGATTAAGAAAAACCGATTTGTTTTTTGTACACATAAGTTCCTCTAGTTTAAAAGTATTTGGACGTCTATAGAAATATGGTTTGATAAATTGTCTTCTTTCGTCTGAAAAGTGTTGGCATTCAAATAAATAATGGAATTCATCCCCTATACTGGTTCTACAATAGGTACAGGTTCTTTCATTGATTGATAATCTTGTCCAATTTCCAGTTTCGATAGGTAATCGATGGTTTCTAGTTCTGAATTTGATAAAATAATGTAATAACGATGGTTGCAGTATAGATAAGTAAGTTTCAATACCAAACGATTTCTTAAATGTCCTGTAAAATATGCTGTTACTTGAATTTTCTATTTGTGAATACCAATTGTTCAGGAATAGATCTTTTAATTTTTGTTTAATCGTAATATTTAACCATTTTTCATTGGGAAAGGTATGATCGGTCCAAACATTTATTAGGCCACATTTAATCAGAATTGATTTCACATTGTACAACCATGGGTATTTTATTTTAAGCATGTCACCATTTAGTGCTTCTGCTGATCGTAGAATATGTTTATATACTTCAGATGATAATTTGTTAATATTATTGCCTTCAATTACACAAAGTCTTGACCAAAATGATATTATTTTTCTTCAATATCTATTGATATTGGCATACATCCTGTTTCCCCATAAACGAAATAGTTTGGAGTAGATCTTTTTAATTTCAGTATATATTTCAGAAATTTTAATTGTACGCGCTCTATCACATCAAGTTTACCATAACCCCAAATTTCAGCACCATAAAGTAAAATAGGTTTTACAGTTTTATTAAAGAGATCTATTTGTAAGTCTACTGGAAGGTTGAGCCGATTAGAATTTTTTATAAGACTATACATTGCCTTTGTTGCCTGGTTTGAAATGTGTTTTTTACAACTAAAGAACGAACCACATCTATTAAAATACAGCCCGAGATATTTATATTCATTTACAACCTCTAGTGCTTCATTGTTAAAAGTAAAATTATATACTGGTTGTCTACCTTTAGAAAAAACTACAATTTTTGTTTTCGTGGTGTTAACCTTAAGTTTCCAAGTATCGCAATATTGTCCATAAGTGTTTAAAGCTTCCTGCAAATCATTGACGTAACGTTAACCATCATTTTATAAACCCAGTATTTGATGAATTATTGACGTAAACTGTTCAAATTTTTGTCACATTTTAGAATAATATTCTGATTTTAATAAAACGCGACAAAATTGTGAGTGTTTGCTTAAAGGGAAAAGTAGCTGCTATTTTTAACCATAAACCCCTTGTTTTTCTCAATTCGGACAGTTTTCGGAAATTGGTCACCATAGCAACGACGGAAGTAATTTTTATCATAATTTACCAGAAAATTTAAATCTTTAAGATAGTACTATGATATCCAACTACTTACGATTAAATCGGTGAACATGCATTTTTTTCATTTTAGACCTATTTCTAAACAACATTAAATAATTACTATTGTTATGTCAATAAGCCCGGTTTTCCTGAAGAACGGCTAATTTTTATTACATACCTTTACATTATGATAGCTATATCACATACATTATATGTTAAAGCGTGAAATAAATAAGAATGTTATCATAATAACTTTTGGGCGTTAAAAGAATTGTCCATCAAATGATCTATTCACGATCAGAAATATATACAAATGTAGTATAGTAAGAGCACATTTTTCATTATAAAGCCCAGGAAATTTATCGTCAGTTTTGTTGCATACATCAATTGTATGCATTTTTTATGTCTTCAAACTATATATTGCTTGTCTTTATTACATGGTATACAATTTAATCTTGTATTAATTTCCTGGACTTTTGATAAACGTAAACCCAGTAATAGCACATTATATATCATATATATACACGATCAAATTTAAATTTAGTATTGTTTTACTTCATAATTAATTCAGATATTAAGAAACGTGCTCAATTAGGTTGGTATGTTGGTAATTACTCCATTATTTTTGTTTGCACATTTGTTATCACAATGGTTTGTTCACACATTTTTTGTGCATGCCAAACAAACACATCATTTAACTAGTATTCAACTTATTTTCATATACTTTATGCAATAAATACCATATTTTTATCAGATTTAATTCTCATTTATTACGACTTATCTTCATTAACTAACTAAAGGACACTAAAACTGTTCATCAAAATAATTATTATAAGGGTTACATTTTGACTTATACAGGGATTACGTTTTGACCGCACTGGGGTTACGTTTTGACTATTGTTTAGGGTTACGTTTTTGTTGAGGTTACATTTTGACTGTAACCCGATCAGAATGGTGTCAAAAGATGAGAACAGACAAAATGGACGAACAGGTCATACCAAAAGGTCCTTCAAAAACATTTGTATTATGTATTATTTTTAGTAAGTTCTGCATTTTTGCGGCAGAGACTTGGGACGTTTAATTAATTCTTTGGCTTAAAGATGTGTGGGCATTACCCCGCGTAGTTGTGTTGGGGTGTTACTGATTTCTATGCTCGGGAGCTGCCTTCCCTGTCCGAGTTCCTGATACCTTTTGTGTACATTTATAAATGAAGTAGGCATGTTATACCGAACGTATCTGCCAAAGGATATGGTATAATATATCTTCTTAGTTCTGTAATGGCACACATTAATCTCAAAATACTTCCTACAAGGAGAAGTTCGTGATTGTTCTAGAAGTGTTTCTGGATGACTGGTATTAGACATATCGATGGCTTAGTATTAGAAGGTCGTAACTACCAAATCGATATTTTGAGAAAACACGGAAAAACTGTCTGACATTTACTCTTTACTTATGGTAAAACAAACTTTTACAACTTTATTTTGGTCAACATGACAAGTTCAGATTATTATGAAAATGGGCTCATAAGAAGCGCCTTGTGATGCTTATTCTAAATATGTGTTATCATAAAAGGTCGTAAGTGGCACCTACGATTACCACAATTTATTATATATAATAATCCATTTGGTGCAAATTGAGGAGGTTTTCATTATTCAACTCCTTCGAAAATCTAAAACCCCATAATTTACGAATTTATGAGCCCTCGTAATAGCCTACTTGGAGCGGAACCAATATTCTTTAATGCACAAAGTGTTAAAGAATATGACCCGAACTTAAGATGTTGGTGAATGACACATATGTCTGTGAGTGTACACAACATGCACACATGCCATTAATCTGGCTGGCTTGGAAAAATACTGTGATAAGTCAATGTCTAATACGTATTTCTCATGTTGCAACTTGTCTAAAAAAAAGATAAATGCATAGAAACATAACACTTGATAAACAATTTCTTTTTTTTTTTCGAAAAATAATTTTTGATTAAGATGATATTAAAACGAATAGCATTCCTTTGTTTGATTCGAGTGTGGGGGCTACAATAAGGTGTATATTTACAAATTACATATTAAATTACCCCTTGTATCAAGAGTAACAATTGTACAGGGACTATAGATTCGTAGCTTTAAAGTGTATAGAACTATATTCTAACAGTCATTCAATGTCAAAATATTTACTTGCATCGTTTTTAGAATGATACTAGACTACCTAAATTGCAAATTAAAACTATGGATGGGTTCCGTGTACTTTGATTCAATCATCGAAAAATAGACGATTCTTATAGTTGCATAGGGTGTTCTAGAACACTTTCGTATGAAAATGGACAGTTTGCATGTGCAATAAATCACAGAAAGAAATTTTGTTAAAACTGAAGTGAAAAATGATCTAATGGATATGAAAGCATAATTGTTTTTCAGTTTTTGAAAGTGTTTAAAAAATATCTTCCGATATAGCTCTATACACTTTAAGTCAAATGGTTTATGAATAAGAGCAATAGTCCACGAACTTTTGGATAATCCCACGTATATCGAACAAAACGTATTATGAGGAATATGAAGTTCAGGATATTGCTAACATTTGGATTTTTTGTACAATGTACATTGTACGTATATATTAAACCTGCTATATTTATGAAGAACACATTTATTTCTGACATAAAGAACACAACGTTTTATGGAAAGGTGAACTTAATTATTATAAATCCTTTTATATAAATCATACACTAGATATAGCATTCCCTCAGGTGAAATGTTTTAGGCAATACTATGTCGTTGTGGTAAATCGGAATTTTGTTTCGAATCACAACTTTTATAGTGTGCCCAGGATAATGTGATATTTTCAAACATTGATCAGATTGGCCTACTGTTGCAAATTGATTTCTGAAGTAAACACATAAGTATGGTCAATTTTGTGCTAAAATAGCTCAGATAAATCGTGCACAATAAGTGTATCCACCTATATGTGTTTAACCAAATTTTCCCGCCTTTCTTGTTACCCCGGGTGCACTATAATCTCACTTAAGATCTAGAAGGTTGAATGGTTTTACTTTACCAGTACAAACCCACATTTTGGGAGTAAACATAGTTTGTCGTAGGTCTATGCTTGATTTCCAGATTTAAAGTCTAACGGGAGCAACTCTTGCAAAATGAGTATGTTTTTCACCATTTAATTTGCTAAATTCGACATTTAGTCTACTATTTAGAAATATGCAGTTAACATTCTATCGTTGAGTATTATTCGTTTGTTAAGAAACAGCCTGATGATTCAATAATTCATTGTATGTAATGGATGATCGGAAAAACGTTGTGGGAGCAACAGTTTGACTATAAGATTATATCGGCGCTACAATTGACGTAAGTTTAAACATGTGACAATACAGTGAGTGCCAAATGTCTAATCCCATGTTATGATTCTTCTATGAGCATATTCTTATTTGAACATCGTTAAGAAACAAAATTCAAAGGATTACGATTATTTGCATTATTCAGTGTTGAAGTCGTTTATTGTATTTTGTTTGCCTCTTGAGTGTAACTATCAAAGCTTGTATGGCACTGATCTTCGAATAAAGCTTGAATCATTATAATGCCTCCTTCATGGAATACTATTTATTCAGAACTTATGATAACAAAAACGCATTGCAAGCGAAAGTATCGAATTTCGAAACACGTGAAATATTTACATGTTTTATTTGCAATATACGTGGGGAGCGGTGGCCTAGGGGTAGGCCGCGCGATTCGGGATCGAAAGGTCCCGTGGGTTCAACCCCCTCTGGACCATCGGTTAATTTCTCTGAGCAAGACCCACATACTCCACTCCACCATGGTGTAAAATGGTACATGTGAGGACAGAGTCATTTCCTGGGCGCCCTAGGTTTGTCAATGGGAGTCCTTGTTGTTTTATTGAGACTTACTGCGACTTCGGTGGGCTAATGTGGCAGGTTGTCGGGGTCCTGGGCCCGTATTCATAAAGCCCCTAAGGGGAAATATTTCTAAGATTGATATATTTACCTAAGGTTTTATAGGAATTCCCTTAGTTTTATATGACTTCATCTTAGATATCTGAAATATCTTTAAGTAGTATTCACATATCTAAGATGAAATCATACAAAAAATAAGGGAATTCCTATAAAACCTAAGGTAAATATATAAACCTAAGGAATATTTTCCCCTTAGGAGCTTTATGAATACGGGCCCAGTCCTTTTGTTATGTTGTTTCTGCTGAGTGTTGTTTTACCTGTCAGATTGTTTCCTGTAATTATCTCTGTTTACAGTACTCCACTGCATCTCTTGAGTACTGCCTTTCCTGTCCGATTGTCAATTAACTTTTTCGCTATACATTTGCTCGATGAAATTGCTCTGTAGTATTAACAACCATTTCGCGTCGGACAACCGATCACCCATACAGGTAACATATTTCTCAAATGTGTGTATAAAGTCTGATGGTGCGTTTACGGTTCACCTTTTCATATCCATTATGTCCGAATACAACATTGTGTTACTAAGTTATGATGTTTTGAAAATATTATTGATATAACCGCAAATAAGTAATTTGCGTACTTAACAGACAATTCAAAGTCAAACGGAAGGAATATACGAAATGCAGACACAGAACGTCTGACGAAATAATTGTATCGCGTAGAATGCAAATATAAATGGAAATATGATAATGAACGTCTATGGCTTCACTAGGAGTGCACGTGTGGGACGTTAAATAAGTAAAATATTGCGTGTCTTGATTTAACAAAAAAATATTTTCAGATACTAGAGAAAATGAACATCACCTTTGTGTTACTCACTACAGATCGAAAGATGTTTAGAATTGAATAGAATAGAAAAGAGATATGTTATATGTTTATCTGTTAACTTGTATATATTGTTCTCCGCGATGTTCTAGTGACAATAGAACGTCTGTGTCGAGTACAAGATGTCGAAATTCAACTCTAGGCCTTACTACCTATTTATCTGGTGCTGTTATCCGTAATTTATTTCTAATTGCTCCGCATAATTAACTGCAAATTCGCAATTTGTTTTGTGTATCCTGTAGTTAGGTTGATGATAATGGCAGCCTAGCAGAGAAAATATAATCACAGCACAGACCACACATACGTAAACATTTGTCAGGACTTATCTTAAGTAAAGATCAATGTATTCCATGAGGACTATACTCAACGTGAAAAACGTAAATCACTCATTCCCGTAGAGGTTACATTGACTAAAATTAGAAAAGTTTTTTTTTTTTAATTCATGGGAAACTGCGATTTTATTTGAAACACAAGCCGATGAGTATCGTTTTTGTACCACGAGGCCATTTGAATATGACCACATGAGTCGAATAAAAACAATCATAAATACATCATACGTCACCTCAACAAAACGTGATAAAACAACTCAACAACGACATGTGTAACTAAAAATGTGTCCATCTCACGGTACGTGTACCCATTGGGTAGATAGTAAAAGTAACAAAGGGCCAGAACTCTGGTAAAATTGCCGCAGAAAAAACATCATTTACTGTCAAATAAACATCAAGGCGGTTAATCTGTGAAAGTTTAAAGATATTCTGCCCAAACGTTTTATGATTTGCGTTACGTACGTACGTACGGACGGACGGACGGACGGACGGACGGACAGCACCAAAGCTTTATGCCCCACAATAACTACAGTTCGTTATTTGACGCATTCGTGATGTGCTACAATTATACAAATAAATTAACTTGGAGGCACTTGGCAATTCAGTGTTGGTTAATGTCATTTGACAGACAAGGTATAATGGAGCCTCAAAATGAATAAAGTCTTAGTTACAATTCAGGTATTTTTTATAATTATTGGATTTTCATTCAATGCATGTAGATAAATTCTAACTGATTACGTCACAGTATTGAACAATCCCTAAATTCCATTTCCAAAGCACGACTGAGGTAATAAACGTAATTATTGTGTACATTATTGCTAAAAGGAAAAGTCAGAAAAAGTTCTTGTTGCCTTATTGACCTCAACGTTTCACTATCATGGGCGTAGGAGCGTCTTCAACATTGGGGGGGGGGGGGCCAAACATTTGGTAACTTGGGGTAAAAATTTTTTTTTGCTCGCTACGCTCGCAAAGTCACTTTCTTATGTCAATTAGTCAACACGCAATATTTGCACAAAACTATTCTACACGCAAACTGTACTCTTAAACGTCCAAAACACTCCTATATATATATACTAACTGTGAGTTTAGGGTTCTGTGGTCATTTGATTAAGTAATTACGTCTTAACTGGAAGTTAATCCGTACTGCAATATCTAATTTATACTAATATAGTTAAGGTCGATTGTGACACAAGATTTCAACTTATATTAACCACTCTCGACACCGTATCCCTGATGTTTTCCATCGCCACGAGGGTAAGAGAGAAGAGAACCCAGTTTCCATTACATGTATATGCTGAGCATCTAGCAAGGGAATGTCCGGTATCATTTTTTATTTCGTCTTTGGTATGACGCGGCCTGGGGACGAATCCGGGACCTCCCACACTCGAAACGAACGCTCAATCACTAATATGCAATATCTGAACGGGAATCAGACTATAACCTGCTCCAAGAAACAGACCGGTCGAACAGCGAGGGTAAAACAATCAATTATGTCCCGGCCGAACATGCCAATTGCCTAACTTATTAATGCTGGCGAGATCTGTCTCGATACAGATCTGTAAGAAATGTCACACTTTGAAATCACCACCTTCCTGTAGTTAGATATTGAGATGGTGTTTGGATATAGAGGATCTATCACGAGTTGTCAATTGATATAAATTTATATTAAACGAGTTTTGGAAATTTTATTAAGCCAGCCTTTGGCGAGCTTAATATTTCCTGAATGAGTTTAATATGAATATATCATTTGACAATGAGTGATAGAATCTTTTGATCATATGACACTAAAAACGCTAAATATGCATTGATTTATTGGAAAAACTCAATACTTTATACTACACGTGATACGTATAACTTTATACGTACTGGCTATACTAGCCTGGATACAAGGAAAGTCATGTGATAAATATCATAGTCCACATATAATACAACATGTATTACATTTATTGATATAAAATATTAAATATATTTATTTTGCTTGGATCGAACAGTTTGCTTTGTGTGCCCACCCTGTTTGATTTTTATATTTCTCCTACAAAAGAGCACTCGTGTTTGAAAAAAAAAATTTGTACGTGTATCTTGTGTTTAAGTTTTTGAATTGCAATCTCTATAATTATGAGACCTTTCCCATTATTCATAGCGACTGTCCAGTCTGTCCTTCAGTTAACTTAGTTGACAAAAGCAGGTTTGGACTCCATCCCATTGTCATAGATACTTGTAGACACGAGTCTGCAAACTAGTTCTGTGAAACGCGTCTTAGTTTTTCTGTAAAGGTCTATCCGAGGTAGGTTGAACAGGTTACATATATGCACACAAACATGTCTGTTTAATTAGGGATCTATACTCGGATATTGCTTTTTATGAAAGGAAATTGCAAAAAAACGACAACCTGTATATAAAACTTAAAGCCATACATGTTTTCATAATATGTCTGATTAATTATAATCAACTGGATGTTTGGACCCAGCCTATTTGCATATCCGATCGATTAGCCCGCATCTTCCAATAAACAAGTTGTTGCACAGTTTGCGCGCCTAGGACCACGTTGGACATTCCGTATTAGTAATAGCAATGCGTCGCGACCTCGTGGCTAGAACTTTAACTGTGTTTCGACCGATGAATGAATTATCATATGCATCCCTGACTGTATGAATATAACACTTCTCTAGTGGTGAGTACAATATAAAATTACTAAGAAACAAATATGTGTAAGCAGCCGGCTAGGTTCGTCAGTAGATCATTCAACCTGTAAGCAGCGGGCTAGTTCCGTCAGTAGATCATTCAACCTGTAAGCAGCCGGCTAGGTCCGTCAGTAGATCATTCAACCTGCAAGTCTATGCTAGGTCCGTCAGTAGATCATTCAACCTGTAAGCAGCCGGCTAGGTTCGTCAGTAGATCATTCAACCTGCACGTCTATGCTAGGTCCGTCAGTAGATCATTCAACCTGTAAGCAGCCGGCTAGGTTCGTCAGTAGATCATTCAACCTGTAAGTCTATGCTAGGTCCGTCAGTAGATCATTCAACCTGTAAGTCTATGCTAGTTCCGTCAGTAGATCATTCAACCTGTAAGTCTATGCTAGTTCCGTCAGTAGATCATTCAACCTGTAAGTCTATGCTAGTTCCGTCAGTAGATCATTCAACCTGTAAGCAGCCGGCTAGGTCCGTCAGTAGATCATTCAACCTATAAGCAGCCGGCTAGGTCCGTCAGTAGATCATTCAACCTGCAAGTCTATGCTAGGTCCGTCAGTAGATCATTCAACCTGTAAGCAGCCGGCTATGTTCGTCAGTAGATCATTCAACCTGCAAGTCTATGCTAGGTCCGTCAGTAGATCATTCAACCTGTAAGCAGCCGGCTAGGTTCGTCAGTAGATCATTCAACCTGTAAGTCTATGCTAGGTCCGTCAGTAGATCATTCAACCTGTAAGTCTATGCTAGTTCCGTCAGTAGATCATTCAACCTGTAAGTCTATGCTAGTTCCGTCAGTAGATCATTCAACCTGTAAGTCTATGCTAGTTCCGTCAGTAGATCATTCAACCTGTAAGCAGCCGGCTAGGTCCGTCAGTAGATCATTCAACCTGTAAGCGAAGGGGTCCAGGATTCGAGCGCCGGTCTGAGTGCACATTGTTCTTACCCTGTTGCAATTCGTTCATGCATCATGACAATACTGTATAGCGGGTATATTTCGCGGGGGTTAATTTTCGCTATATTCGCGGTCAACATTGAATGCGCGAAATCTAAACCCCGCGGAGTAATCACCAAAAATATACTAATTTTACAAAGGGTGACAATGCACCAAGGAGCTTTAAGAAATAATCCAATAATACTTTGCAAGACGTACAAAACGACACATTGTGTCGCTTCAGTAAAATACGGTAATAATAAATAGACTACGACATGTATAAAATATGATTAGAAATTGGATATTTGTAATTACGTGTTTAAATCTCTATGCATGCATATCAATATTGTTTGGAGGTTTTAATTGGAAGCCTTTTCATCACACTTGTTCAATTTTAATAACAGTTTTGTTTGCGGAACGTGTAAATGTTTGCCGAAATAATTATAAGTTTTTAAACAGATATACATGTTTTTCTTATGTTAGCAGTTAATGATCAGTATGTTTGGTTTATTGCGTTTATTTATTCTCGCGACCGGACAATCCTTATGGGCGAGGCCTCCAGAAGACTTTTAGTACATTTAGTTTTTTGGGGGATAGTGCATGATACTGGAGATGCATCCCTGGTTATTAATGCATGTCATATGCCTTATGCATTGCACCCATACATGGGACCTCGGTTAAGAGTCTCATCCGAAAGACTATCAGTAATTTTAGATGGCCAGCCCGGGATTCGAACCCACAACTATTATACTCGTACTCTAACGTTTACCTCCCCTACCATGTTTACCAACAAGGTTTTTATTTCGCGGTCAAGGCCGTTAGCGCGAAATCAAGACACTGTGAATTCAAAAGGATCCAATTAACGCGAAAATTGGACACCGTAAAATATACCCGCTATATGCAGTAAATTACTTAGATATATTTTCGAATTGCAATGCTGTGTCGGTGATTTACATGCCCGACATGCACCGGAGGAACACACGCAGTGGTAGTCATGTCTGTCCATTCGTTTGAAAATATTAACAAAAAACTTTGTCTTCGCGTTGCTGAAACTCAAATATACTTGCACTGAGGGTATGAGGGTTTATTGAGCACAGTCGTGTTTATTCATATTGACACAGAACATAAGAAGAAAATCAACAAAAGACAACAAAGTCAGTCGAGGCAAGAACATCATACACCATGCGAATATTTATCCGTGAAATATTGCGTTCTAAAATTATGAAAGGTCGAAATGACATGACATCAACTCAGTTTATTCTTGATCAATTTCCCGATATTGTAGAAAACGTATCAAAATTAAAAACATCTTAAGGCATACTGATTAGCACATAACGTGATTCCCACAACATGTTGTTAATGTAAAACGTAACATAAAAGATGCTCCAGGGGAATCATGCAGGGCTTTTATAAAAACACGAATATTTCATTCGTAATAAAATTGTAATTCCCAAAATCTCGAATGGTATTTTAATTCAATTTTATGATTAACAACATTACTACCGGGAACATATGTGCGCAATTAGGGAATCATAAATACTTTACATTAAATAAAAAGTGCTTCTACTTCAACATAGTACGACATTGCTGCCAGGGAGAAGCGTGTCCTTCGTAAGGCAAAGTCAGCGAGTACCTCCACAACAGCAGTTACCGACTTAAATTGTTCTACTTATGGTTGCTACTTTCGTACCCGGATCGGTTTGGTGAACCACCTCCGAACACACATACTCCAGTCAACAGCGTAGACGGAGGTCGTTGTCCTCATCGTGCAACTAGTCGGTATGCCAGTGGCAAAACCCAAAAACAAAAGTACGCTAAAATGTTTTTGCATAAAATGGTCCTACGACATGTACCTACAAAGAAACTAAACGATGGACGAACATATGTATAAGTAATTGAATACTTCCGACAAAACGATGACAATAATGTTCAAATGTATTGTTATATTACTACTTCAGTGTCGGCTAACACTACCACACGTTGAAGCAAGTACAAACATGATAATATTATAACGATTGAGGCTACTATGATGGTATGAAAATATGAACACAAAACTATTCTCAGATGGGCGTAGTTTATTTTAAAATTAATTACCTCACCTAAGTAATTGTTATTGAATCGTATACAAACACGTTATATTAACGCACACATAGCTTCAGTTGTCTGTTTGCCAAAGTTTCACGATGTATACCCAGTAAATATTTTGTTCCCAAGATCGTTTATAGAATTAATATCAGTTTATTCTCAACAACAGAGTCGATTAAACTTAGAAATTACCAATAGAAAACAATAAATCACGCACTTGCAATAAATATGCGGAAATAGTCCGAAAAACGTGATGGTTTTGTGTCGATGAAACACTCTAAATTGAGTTTGATTCGATTCTTTGGCTTACCGTCCAATATAGTCGAATGCACATTACCACCCAGATAAATTAATGGTCAACTGCATCTTCTAAACAAGTATCGGTATGCGAAAGTTCATGTGGATACGTCAAACTTGACAACACAGGACTGAAATATAAAGTGGCGGGTTAGAACTTTTGGCGAGTGTATTCGTTGATATGTTAAGTTTTGTTAACTGCGCGCACTTGAATGGATGTATTTTGTCGCAATATTTGTTTCGGAGTTTATTGTGTTACAATAACGTTTGACATATAGAGATTGCTCCGTTTTCAGTTTATTCTTTATTTTACTAAAATGTTTTATATAAGAAAATGTACTGTTATAATAAAACCATAGCTTTAAATATATATACTTTTTTTACTTTATTGGTTTCTTTATCGATAAGCAGTATTGTTTTGCTCAATTGGCTGACATTGCATTTGTTACTGAAAGTGTTTGTTAAGTAGGTATGTGTGTATCATACCATATTTATATAGCCCTTTTTGCATGTATACACACGTTCAAAAGTGCTGTACAGTCCTGACTAATACATGGTTAAAATAATATATAATGTACATAAAATATACAATATTTTATCAAAGCTATTTAATCTCGCATCAGTATCATATTGCCGAAACGAAATGCAAGACAAAATTTAGGAGTCATATATAGAAATACTTTGCTACAATAAAATAGTGGTGTACAGCGATTTGATTATCTGTAGGGGTACTAACTGAATGTAAACCTGAACTAGGACAAGGATAACGTCAAGTACCATTACCACATGCAATGATATGCAAACAATGATAATTTAATGCCGAACATTTTCTGAAGTAGTTGCTTATCTCTTTTTGGGGATCACAGTTATAAAATCGTGCTATTAAATGCATTGTTAGATACTTCAACTGGGAAACTATTTATGTCGCATATGTACGTGTAAAAACATCCTTCTCGAAGTTTTAGAAATTAATGTTGCAATTTGAATATGTCATTTGGTTTTATTTTGACCTTTCAAAGCAACGATTTGTGTATCAATTCTAGAAGATTTGCGTGGACTTTTACATGTATTTTATTCACATACAAAATTTTAACTTGATCCATTGCTGCAGCATAAACAGTTTTTAAAACGGTACTGGTATTTCCTTAGCCTGAAGCTTAGTGTTGTGTGGCGGCTGTAAAATGTCGCCCCGTATTTCACTTCAGTGTAGTTATCACTTATAATTACCTCCATTAATGGCTAATAAGTCAAAGTCCGCAGTGTGTCATTCATTGCGGAATGAGCATATAAGGCTCGTTTGAAGCATCCATTTTTGGGGATGTCGGATGGCAGACTCTTGCGTGTGTGGCTAGGCGCAGCCGTCGTAGTTGTGTTGCTTTGGTTTTTGCCCTACTATAAGCATAATATTGACGATAGTTCTGACGTACAATGTACAGTCCTTTGTTATGTGTACTGTAAAATAATTAATTATCGTGGGGGTTAAATTTCGTGGATTTCGTGGTTCACCTTCAACCACGAAATTAAAATCTCATCGAGCAATTATTTTGAGTCTTGTATTTATTACCTAAAAACTAGTACTTTTCTGGAAAATGAGTGGCCATCCTTTCTGGCCAAACTTGTAACAACGGAAAGTAACATCATAGTTGTTTGGGATTTGAACATCCACCTAGACAATCTATTGAATTTAGACACTGTGAAGTTCACAAGTATTCTTGAATCTTGCGGCATGCGACAGCACGCCACTGGGGCAACCCACGTGGCTGGTCACACATTGGATGTGGTAATCACAAGAGACACTGACACTTCTGTCTCACATGTAGAAATATCTGATCCTGGTCTACCCGACAACAGTGGAAAGACCTCTCGTGATCATTTTTCAGTAGTATTTAAAGCTTGCGCTGCTAAACTTGCTCCTGTAAGAAAAACAGTAAATCTAAGAAAGTTAAAATATATTGATATCAATGAATTCAAAAAAGACATTGAATTCTCAGATATTTTGAGCAGTGGGCTGCACATATCAGACGTTGATGAACTAGTTGAGGTTTATACCCATGAACTTTCATCACTAATTGACAAGCATACACCCCTAAAATCAAAAACAATAGTTTTAAGACCCTCCTGTCAATGGTACACTGAAGATCTACATGACGCCAAACATCTGAGACGAAAATTGGAGCGAAAATGGCGAAAATCTAAATTGACAATAGACCATGAAATATATAGGAACCAATGTTCGGTAGTCAACGAAATGTTGAAACGAGATAAGGTAGAGTCCTGTGGTCGTGGTCAGAAAGGGTTATTCAAGATAACTAAACATCTGATGGGTGAAGAAAAAGAAGTTGTGTTGCCAACTGGTAAACCTGCTAAAATGCTTGCGCAGGATTTCAGTGATTTCTTCACTAACAAAATTGAAGCAATACGTACTGAAATAGCCTCCACTTTTCAGTCATACCAACAAAACGACAGTGTTGAAGTCGAAACTCCGTTCGGAAAAGAGCAATTGTCAGAATTTTCTCCAACATCTGAGGATGAAATCCGAAAACTAATAAATAAATCACCTTGTAAATCATGTGATCTTGATCCAATACCAACATGGCTGTTGAAGGATTGCTCGAATGAACTACTGCCATTATTAACAAGAATATTCAATGCATCACTCAAAAGTGCTTATGTACCCAAGGCTTTTAAAAGCTCCAGAATACGACCACTGATAAAGAAGCCAGGCCTTGATCAAAATGTACTGAAAAATTATAGACCTGTGTCAAACCTACCTTTCATTTCCTATATAAATATGGTATAATAATAATAAAAAATCTACGATTTATCGTCCCATATTTACCCAAACTAAAATATTTTGCCCCATCGAAATTAAATTATGTTACAGTGTACGACTTGAAATTATCCATAACGAGGTACGAACAAATCTCGTCTAATGGTAGAATGTTCCCCATAATAACTGAATATGGTATAAATATCATCTACGGTAACGTTAAGGTAATAAACCAGCAGTGCGTTCATTAACGAAAACGCTCGCCAACGTTCGCGAACAATACGTGATACAGTGTGGATACCAAAGCGGAATAAATAGAACACGAAAGAAGTATTACTGAGTTCCTAATTTTCAATCTACGGCTGAAAATCTAAAAGAACAAGTTAGGCCATTAAATCGTCTATCTCCGCCATCTTGAAATTGTTTGCGGCGAACGATTATAATCGTTCAATAAGTAGTTCGCGTGACGAACTAATTCTCGCGGCGGACGTTTTCATTAATGAACGTAAGGCAGGCATACTAACGTTTGACTATGTTGCTCACGGTGCCTGTAGCAAATACATTAATGAAACATGTGTTTTTAATAGTAAATATTCATTTACTTATTTCGTGATGTACGTGGGTGAATCCAAAAGTTCGTACATTTTTGTAGCCAGTAAAATAACAACTCGTGCGAAAGCATGATGTTCTGAAAAACGATATGACTGAATTCTGACCCCATTGACACGTAAACGACACAGTAAGACGATAAATAGTGTATAATATGAACTAAGGCATCGCCTAAATGAGGGATTAAATACACATTGTATATCTGCTAAGCTATGTTTCAGATAGAAACTGACTAAATATGAGTTGATTTAGATGTTATAAAATATACAAAGATAGTTATTGATCAGCAACTGATCACTTTTCCTCTTTAAATTTAAGACCAGAAATAATAATTATTCAAAATTTTAGATTGGCTATGCATCTGTGGTTAATGTTTGGAATAAGTGTAGGCATCCCAAACCTGGAGTTTTACCTATATTATACTGATTTGTTATACATTGCAACGTAACGTCATGATATATTTGGCGTACTTTTGGTATGACGTCATTTCCTGTTATTTGTGACGTCATGACATCACGTCTTGTATTGGCGCCGTGTATCCATTACAGTAGCGTATTTCTAACTCCCCTTTGTTTTTTAAAAGGTTTGTTTTATTTATTGAATATTTTTAAAGATGGTTATAATTCGAAAGAAAATGATAGGGGGCAACCGTTTGCAGATTACTATTTTTTTTTTCCAAGGACCATTCACCTCGGAAAACTGCCTGAAATTTTTGACCGGAAATAACTTTTTCTGAAGGCATTAGTAGCTGCAGAAACTCGACGAAGATACGCACGTGGACATTATTGGTATGGGTATTTACAATAGCCAGCTTCGCTGGCTATTTAATCCCCTAATATATTAGTCGCATAATGTACAGGCATGGAATCGTTTCCATATAATGTTGCCAAAGTGGTATTATAGACGTATTAAGAAAATCCAATTTTTAATTACCTTTATTATTAGGGGTTACAATCAATCTGACTAAAGCTTTAGATGCCTGTTATTCTATCAAAGTAATACGAAATTACCAACTCATGTCATTTTTGTCTACGATATCGTTGTTTTTAGCCAATTTACATCTGGTGTCTAGTGGTAAGATTAAACATTGGTGTTTCATGTATTAACAAAACGTGCAATTCTACGAATGCGTGTCGTTTTTAGATGTAATATTGTCGAATTTGAGCCCATTGACATTTGAAATGTAGAAGTGAAGCAATAAATGATAAATATTTGTTTTTTAAAGTAACAACAGCGTTCAACCTTAAATAAATTGTATCTAATATCGTGAACCTGAAACTTCAGACATACAGACGATTAAGTAAAGGATATTTGATACAGTGGATCGCAACACATTTAATACTGAGACGAATGCAAGAATACATTTGTTTATGGTTAGTTTAAAAAAAAATTATGTTTATGTTTGCATGAATATTTACATTCATAATAACATACATTTATAAAACATTTGCAATTTAACGACTGGTAACAGAAAAAAACCTTTCATATTTCGCTTATAAATGTACAGGGTGTTTCATAATATCTGTCCCCATTACAAACAAATGTCATGCGCACATGCCTGGTCTCATTTGATATCTTCATATACCAATGGAAATCCTATATTTCAAAGTTTTATTTAGTATATAATATGACAATTTCACTATCAAAGCAACATTGGAATTAAGATTTCTAAAAATGGCAATTTTTCGACAAACGTCCATATTGAATTAGCTTTCCAAGTTGAATTACATAGCTTGTAAAGTTAAGCATGATATAACCAGGTTTAAAAGTTTTCAAACACAAAAATATTATATTGATATGAAATTTGAATCCATTTGTAAAAATCTAAAAGCTTATGTGTGATACAGTTGATTTGGTTACCAGTTGCTAGGCAATGAAAGAAGCTAACACAAAAACATTACTTTCTTGCTTTTATACTAAGTAAGCAAGTGCAAAATCTTCGGTTATTTTCTTTCTAAATTAGTACATTAAAGTCATAAATTGCTTTGGTGGTTGTTTTAAAATCTACATACGTCTATTTGTGATTTTAAAACATTCATTTGGTAAAAATGTTATTTGAAAACCTGTCACCTCTTTGCTTGACTACAAGAAAGAATGCATCTGCATTAGTCCGACAGAACTTGCAAGGTACCGTGCAATATCTTCTATACAAAATGTGTTTGCATTTTCTTGTTATCTGAACCATACCATAACAGAATCCGAGTGATGCCACCTCGTTATCATCTCAGAATGATGCCCCAACGGGGGTATATGAATGCGCATGAATTATTCAGTATAAATACATTATTATTTTATCAAATGTACAGAAGAACACACTAAATGTTGTTTATAGTATGCCAAATAATGTATTTATTCAGTTTATTAACATTTGTAATAGTAAATTGTGACAATGAGGCCCCACTCGTGGTTTACACATAAAACGGGCCTCTTTTTATCATCAGCTGGGATATGTTGTGTTATAGAAATAAACATGATAAAAGGACAATCCAAACAACAAAAAGATCTGGTTACAATTGTTTTCTAATTTTCCATGTAATTTCCCCATAAAATAATTACATTAAAAACAAAACCGCGACTTTTACGTTTTGCATGAAACCAACACTGCTTGCATGTATCTGTTGCAGAGGCGTTAATTGCATTATAATTGCATTAATTAGCAATAGTAGTATATTTACAAGCATTATGCTACCCATCTTTGATTTGGTGATAAGGTAAATTGCTTTGCTCACGTCTGTTGGTCTGTCTACTAAAGCACTGATCCACTAAAGCAAATACGGTGCATGACTTTGGTATGTCAGTGTTATTCAGATATAGAACAGTTTTAATAATATATTGCCACATGCAAAGCTTGCCATAAAACAAATATAATCACTGTGTTGTTTATGTGTCGGTTGCAGATGCTGTTCCATAATTGGTTTTATAACAATGCTTTAAGGTAATTGTTTTTTATTGGATTGTCAATGTAATACATTTAGACAAATGGTGAAGCTTTAACTTTCGATTGCTAAGAGTCATAATTCCTCGTGGGGTGCGGTGGCCTAGTGGTAGGGCGCGTGTATCGAGATCGTGAGTTCCCGGGTTCAACCCCCGTCTGGATCACTGGTCAATTTTTCTGCATAAGACCCACATGCTCCACTCAACCATGGCGTAAACTTGTACCTGTGAGGACAGTCTAGTCCTTGGCACCACAGATCGATGTTGGCCACATAAGAGAAATTATAACTGTGTTTTGAATGACTATAATAAGACAATACATATAACATATCGATATATGTAATAACACCACGTTTGTGATCGTTGAAAACTGGTACCATTATTGAATTGGCCTTGATATAGAGGTTAAGATTCAAAATAACAAATAAGTGAAAATGTTGTCTCAGTTGGAAGTCGTCCTGTGTGTAAGGTTTTATTGTATTTGTAAAAATAAAATGAAGTTTTATAGCATACTTGCATGTGCTGTACGTTCCATATTGAGATATTCAGTTGAAACACGAGGGATCCCTGTTGGTCTGCGTGCCGTAAAATAATCATAGTCTTTCCAATATCATATAATATATAACTTGGTGGAACACGAGGCTTCCCTGCTGGTGCACATGCCATAAAGTAATCATACTCTGTCCAATATAATATAATATATAAGTTGATGGAGACGATAAACTTCACCATATTTCTCATTAAAATCGCACACCTAGTAAATAAAAATAACACTAAATATATTGCTAGTTTATGATATATTGTTCTCGGTTGTTCATAAAGAATCTAATGTTTATTGCTTTCATTTTAAGAATTATAGAAAACAAGACCTACACCAATTATTTTCCAACGTTTCGACTTTAATCAGTCTTCTTCAGGTAATTGTTATGACGTTAGAAATGTCTTGATTTTAGTTTCCATTAGATACTGCCATGGTAAATTGAAAATTTATGTATATAGTTAATATACCAATGTCCCAGGACTGTTTTCAGGTGTTCAGCGGATCAGCCACCCTTTGACATTTTAACTTCCCCTGGTGTATTTGGCTACCTAATTACACCTTCATTCGAGTGTACCTGGAGAGACTAGTTCACTCATGTGGGTGAAAAAGATATTCATTGGTAACATAAACAAGTATAGTATCGATGAAACAGAACGTTTATTACTTGACCGCAATGGATACAATTCGATTAAATAAAATCTCTGTCAATATCCATAATGTCCGGTGGGTAATTACTGCATCGTCATATTCACGTGAACGATTTTAATAACACGATAATCCTCGACGCTCGAGAATAGTAATTAAGTCCTCCATGTATCTTTAAAAAGGTTTTCTAAAAAGTCATAGTTTTTGAAAGATTTAGATTCCTTTGCCTTGATCGTAATAGAGTCGGTTTCTGTGGCTAGGCCATGTTCTCGTTTATTCTCGTTGGTCGTTATGCCTTATAAATGTAACTTAGTATGTGATAAATGTTGTCCGCGCTATGCTGAGTGCTGCTTTACCTGTCTTTTATTATCTCCGACCAATCGGACATTATTTCTTTGCTCTTAAACTGATTTAGTATATGCTATACCGAAATGTTTGTTCCCTCGAATAATATTTGCTGGAATAAGTCCACTCGATAACGTTTTTTTTCTATTATCCTTGTTGAGGATCTTATGGAAGCTTGATTTAGTATATTGTCATAATAAGTTTCCTCGTTAAATAAAATATTTATTATTATTTAAGAAATAAGTAATACGTAGCTGTGCTTTATTGTGCAATAGAATATAGTCACGAGTTTGGATGGGTCACAATTAAAGCACGATTGAAAACATGTAAAATGAAATTTTGTAATAGTTTGATAATATGTCAGACAGCATTGTTTCATCAAAACGTCTGTTCTCATTGTACATACTTTCTTGCGTTTTGAGTTGATTGCCACCTTCCCTGGCGCTGTCTGGTTTCCTCGTATCTTTTTCGTAAAATTATACGTTCAATGTGTCATTTATCTATGTGATACGATTTTGAAAATAAGATGGTTATTTTTTTTTAAAAGACGATGTATGCGTTTTGATTTACAACTTTAACGACTATAAACATTTTTCTGGTTTCCTTATCGAGACAAATTACTCCGATTTATTTGGATTCAATGGCGAAAATTGCAAAAAACATATCCAATGTTTCAGTTGTTGATGCTAGTATGGCGTGTCTGAACTATTTATGTGTAGTTCGGTTCCTTTCACAGGAAACAGACGACGTTTAAACAACCCTCACAGACCCGGTTGTTACAATTGTAAATATTACAATTACGTATTTCTGACAAGCATTCTTTTTATATTTATGATTCACAGACAAAACTTGCAGTTTATTTGTAAATTTTATTATTGCAGTTGACTTCAGCGTTATACAGTGTGAAAGAAGCTATTTATGAAATATTAGAACTGTGTAAAAATACGTCAACGTAGATTTTGGTAAAATGCTTCTTGCATTATTGTTATTAATGTATACAACAAAACGCATTTTCAAGCAGTTTAAGCCATCGCTTGATTTCCTGTACTGATGGCTATACATGTATAAGAGAACGAAATTCGAAGTTTTTAGTATTGTTAACTTCGCTGTTTGATACCTTCCACAAGGAAACATGTAGAATAATATGAACATTTCACAAGAAGAACTTTGTTCTACCGAAATCCAAATTGACTATACATTTTAGAAGTTTTGGCATACTGCATTGTAGAAAATAAACAACGAAGTGTTCCATGTAATTGTTCCGACCATGTTTAACATGGTTAAAGGGTGCACATTCATCAAAATTCAATGTGGTTATAACAACATTTTTGAATCTTCCGTTTTCACAAAACACTGGACTTGTATTTAAAAGAAACAGAAGCACCACATTATTATTATTTTCTAAGACGTTTATTATGAAACAGGACAATGGTAGAAACCTGAGTCACATGATGTCAATAAAAAATATCAAGTTAGCTGTTTCTACTGTTTCCAGTTGAACATGGCCAGCCATGGTACCAAATGTAACATCTATTAATATCTAACATACTCACTTTCATTTCTATTCCCTTGAGTATAGGTCCGGTATTTATAAAGCATCTTATGGGAAAACTTAGAATTGCCTTAAAATCTAAAATGTCCTTACGTGTACTTAAATGTAACAGCTAAACAGGAAACCAATAATAACAAATATTTACATTGTTTAGAGGCATTATGCAAAGGGCTACACTAATTATATCGAAAGCATGGGTTATTCTTCGTTTTCTTGGGGAATATGATCAGCTCAATAGTTTAACTTAAGTTAGAATATTTAAGAGATTTAACTTAAGCTGCTTTGTGAAAACCACCCCTGCATACTAAAAGTACCAGTCGTCAGGCATCAATCCGTGATCGGCGGGATTGACATTGTTGTTATGAAGACCAGACTTAGGAGGCCCGTATAATTCTGTTAATTTATGTGTGTCGCTTGTAAACAATGTACAACAATAACATTTACTTCGTCAGATTCACAGAAGGGCATCCTGTGTGTTATATTAAGTAGGTTGCAAATACGTACGTATACCGTTAGGCGTATCACGTGACCGTAAAAGCGGCTGTTGCAAGTATCAAGTCTTCTAACTTGATATTTCATACCAAACTACAAATATGCTACATTGAACTTATGAACAAAAGTGTTTTAACTCATTTCTGATGTTGCTGAAATTTCAGTGTATATTAGGTAGATATATTTCATTTATCCGTGTAAAATTTCATACTTATAGGTGTAGTAATTACAAAGAAATATTAAAAAAACACAATTTGTTTCTATCGCAAACTAGCTATATATGTGCGCTATTGTCGTAGAGATTGTGCAATACATATACAAAATGTACCACCGAAT
Organism: Spisula subtruncata; assembly: GCA_963678985.1. Classification (NCBI taxonomy): domain Eukaryota; kingdom Metazoa; phylum Mollusca; class Bivalvia; order Venerida; family Mactridae; genus Spisula; species Spisula subtruncata. The sequence goes on from OY787676.1 coordinate 3,474,872, forward strand.
TGTACTTTCTTGTTAATGGCATTCTGTTTTCGTCATCCTACCTTTGTGTGATTGTTTGTATATGTATTGCCAAACACGAACGCATTGTGACGAACACTGGAACTTACGCACGGTTAAACGATGTTATAAATATGAAAGAACGTGCGATATATAATTTTTCAACGTTCTAGATGTGAAAGTAGGCACGGCATTACGATGTCGAAAAGACGGAAGTTCACACGGAGCATCCTCATAAATTAGTGGTTAGTCAAGTCCCTAGACCTATATATAATATACACTGGTTGTACGGGAACTACATATAGTTACGATGACGAATACGCTAAATTGCCACGACTAACACCCCCAAATACGAAAGACAATGGAAACGTAAATGTACGCTGGTGAAAACGTTAAAAATAATGAGGAAACTATGACTACTTCAAAATGCGATGATTCACAAGGACAGACGTCTGTGATATCGAGCGAATATTGGATCTGCCGTATTTGAAGCAAACACTCTGCTATTAGGCAATTGTTTGGTCTCTAAAATGTCTTTCAAATGTAAAGCAAACATACATTAACTCCTAGATTATAAGCTGTCAATACAGACGTTATTCATTTACTTTAAAGCCTAGATAGCCTGGTGTTGTTTCGCTTATTTGGAAGAAAACGGGCCATATTCTGTTTTAGAACTCTTTACATTCCATTTCATGTTCTACCTATGCGAATAATTTATTATATTGACTTGAGTAGATATGTCAGACTGTAAGTTATAAAATTCTTTAGAATACATGTAGTTAACATTCGCGTAAAGCCGCTTAGAACAAGAAAATTAAGTATTGGGCGTACATCACTTTATTTCTGAATTATCCTGTTACGTCACAATACTTTAAAGCATTTGAGTACCGGGGCGAAAATAATTCACCAATAAATTCTACTCAAGCAATATTATTCCAAAATAAAACCTGACATTTGAATCATTGCCTTGCTTCACGAATTCAATAAAAGCTAAACGCATATTGCATGTTTTGTTCATGCCTCGTTTTTATGATGAACGTATTACTGCATCATTGTTAAGATGATTTTAAACGTTTAAGATCCTGTGGCGTTTATAGTTGAACATGCTAATAAACGAAATGTGGCAACTCACGATGCAGGAAAGAGAAAGAAGCTATTTGATATAAATGTTACTGGGAAATCCGAAGAGTTTGATTATAACTTGTTACCTATGTCAGGTACCAAATCTATGCACATTTTGTTGACCGAAACTGTGTTTCATTTCTTCCTGCTGTCGTATCGCGTTTAAAAGACTTGACTACGGTATAAATGCACACATAATAACTTTGATAACGTGAGGTCTGATCTATTGCAAATGTCATTTTTTCTAAGCCGATATTGAAAATTAACAAAAAACATGTATACGAACTGAAATTTAAAAATTGGTGCGTTAATTGTGAAGGAATAGTATGGACAATGACTAACTTTTGCGAACCTTTTGCATATTTTTGCACGCCAAATGTTATGAATCAGTACATTGTATCACCGAAATATCGAGATTTCGATTAGTATTCGTCCAGTTACCAACTGGAGGGGACCTTGGATATGTTCTGTCATAAGGGACTTCAAAACAGTGTGTTGACTTTATTTATGCAAAATGATGAGTTTGGCGGCAGAAAAAAAAACTAAATATCCCGGGATTATTGTACCCAGGAACACTACAGGTTAGGTGGCCTGTTAGTGTTTGATGTGAGAAGGTCTATGATGGATATACAGATCCGTGTATCATCCAAACTGGTGTTCGATGGGTGTTTGCTATCACGATAACGTTTCATATGAATGTGTACGGCCTACGCTTATGCTCTTATGTCAGGACGATGGCTTATGGGTGATAATGTCCACTCGCACAGGGCACAAGTGGGTACTGAGCATTGAAAACACGAGGATAGAGTGTAATTAACAAGCCTGTTTGGTTTTCCTGACTTTATTCCGATAGAGCATGCATGCTAAATATTCCAGAAAATGTTCAGTGCCAGCAATATCCAATAACAGACCTATGGAATGGGCACATGCATTCATTTTGAGGAGTGGGTCAAATTTCCCCTATCTGCACACTGGATGTTAATTCTCAGCTTCAAACACATGATCAGGGCTGTTGTAAAAGCAAATAATGGCCATGTGTGGTTTTCAAGTTAGTAAGGTTTTGCATTTAACGTGTTTCGACACCGTTTGTCAAACATTATACCCCACCCACCACTATGCGAACGTTGATAATTTGGTAGTGACATCACCTCCTGGTCTAGCACGTGTTTAATCGTGTTAATCGCACATGATTTAGTTCAAATTTGTATATTAAACATATTGCTACTTTGATATCCGAAGTTGTTTTGTTGTTGTAATATCATTGATCGAATCTTGGCCCTTTCAATATGTGCTCCCTTATTTATAAGGAGTATATTATACAGTAAATTCATTTAATTTCGATGGGACGAAATTTCATGGTTTTGGTAAGAAGGACCATTTCGATAGGACGTAAATTCTTGGATTTTGCATTTCAGGCAATTAATGCAAGGGTCAAAATTATGGTTCAATTGTATTTGATTTCATGGTTGAATGAGAACTAAGAAATCCGCGAAATTTAAACCCCCCACGAAAATTAATGATTTTTCAAGACAATCTAATCTTAAACATTGTTATTTATTCCATGATGAAAAAACAGGGTCATGCTTTCATTGCGTGATGGTATATTTAGATAATTATAATTTTTTGTGCATTACTCATTTGACAGCAAATATCAATTTTCAATATGATCCACTGAAAAGAAGAAAGAAAATAATATAATAAAGTATTGCTATATTACAACAATGCATTTTAGTTAATTTTAGCATTCCACTTATAATGTGTCCATGCCAAAACCATATACCAAATGCAATGAGACATCAAGCCCTGAGATAATTCACTATATTGACAAACTTATATTGACATCTTAATGTTATCCTATCAGAAATGATATTTCTGAAAACTTACACATGCTTTCAAATGGCTCAATCGATTTGTTCATTGAGAATATCCATTGATACGGGTGATAATACAACCCTGACGTTCATACAGAATCGGCGAGATTGCCAAATCAGAAATACTATGCATGCATTTTTACGTTTGTCCATTACATGAATAGATATGTGCTTTATGTGTCACTTATCTATAACTAAGATTTGCCTATGGGTTGACATTTTTTCAAAATTCTGAATTGTATAAAACAATTATTCAGTTATGTGTTTTTATACAATTGCAAAATGTTTAAGATGTGTCCATATGTTGTATTTTGTGCTGGAAACTATATAATTGTTTCCCTGGACGGCGCGTATTTATACAACAAATTTTATAATCTGTGTCCCTTGATAGCAACAATATTTGACGGAAATATTGTGAATACATACTCCCTAACATTTGCGTGGTGTCTATAATTTATGATGTTGTCGCTGTCAGTTAGATAGACCCGTAAATTATAACCAAACTTTTAAGCTGAAATGATTAATGTTCAAAAAGTCCCTTACGCGTTGATTTATTAGAACTGCTGTCGAATATAGCGTGCTCTGGTATGCCATTTATTCATCTAGTCGTTTCCATGGAGTTGTCTACTGTTTAAAGTTTCTAAATATATTTTCTTTAAATTTATATTTAATTGTCACTATGCTTAAACAACACAGCATCTATATGGTACAGCATATCTCTAAAATAGCATGCGATGTTGTTTGTATTTTGTAAATGTAAGCACGCAATTTTAAGGATTGTGCCAAAAGCAAAACGTTTATTTCAAGCAACTGCATCTAAATATGATTATTAATTGGTTGTTTCCAAAACGTCATCCATTCGATTATGATATAATTTGATATATCTTCAGTGGGATACAACAACGAATCAGATACAAATTCACATGGCAATTGGTGAACTTGTTAATTAAAGGCCGTATTATGGAATGTCAAAACACTCCTACGGAATTAAAGCAAAAAATGCGAAGTACAAGGAATTTCTGTTACCTTATATTACATAATACAAGTGGATATTAGTATGTAGGATAATGAGTATGTAATATAAAAATATTATTAGCAGTTAGTATACCATTTAGTTGCTGCAATTCCGTAAGATGGACTACTGTTAAATTAATAATTTCTGACGCCATGCAATCTGATTGTAACCCCATGACAAAATTCACTTGCACAAACAATATATAGCCTCATAAACATGTTATTTATAATAGTTCAAAAACACGGTCATCAATTTATTAATTCACGAGGCACGAGATGGGGTAAACGTCTGTTAAATTACCCAAAGTCTTATTGTATTTCATTCAACAGCTATTAATTTTGATGGCACAACTAACGTAATAAATAACGCTATGCCAAGTACATTTTTGCTAACTTTTTACTTGTAAAAAATAGTAATTATATAACGTTTCGTGTTATACGATTGCGTCTGTATAATGTTTACGACGTTTCCCCTCCAAGCTCTCCATGTGGGAATTTAACCTCCATTTAATAAACATCAGTAATCATCTTTTACTAGTCTAGAAAAGACATTCAACTTTTACGCCAGTTATGGAAAACACAGTTTGGTTCGGAATAAATCATTTATATCGCACAGTGATAGACAGACCTCAAAACTTTCACTGACGGTTTAATATATCATTATGAGTGTTTAATAAAGTTTTAACTCACAAGAATGCCCTTACAGTTATCTGATCAATGTTCACTGAAAGAAATTTTTTTTACGTATTTTCTGTCAAGTGCGTACAAGAACGTATAAGTCATTCTATAATAAGATATGCATTGTATAACGTGATTCGTAATACGTTATATGTATGATTGTTATGAAAACAGACCTGAAATGATATCTTTAAATCGTATAATTATGTTGCGAGACATCAACGTATTACAAACCAGGGTATTTAAGGCTGGCGATGTCGCCAGACCTATAACAATGCCAAAAAAAATGAAATCCACTAAGATGCATTTACTCCCGAAACCGACAACACAGAATCTATACACTCAATGAAAAAAGTTCCTCTTCGTTAATCAGTTTTGAAAGGTGAGAACATAAAACTTTCCTTGTTTCATTTAATCTGTTCGATTATAATATATTAGTTTCTTTTTGTAATGGAAGGAAATTGTATGAAATTAAAAGAAAAGATGTTTAAAGGCGTTGATAATTATTTCAACGCGTTACGAACGCGATATAGCGCGTGCATCAATGATTTTATATAATGTTAAATTATTTAGTTCAATATTCTCTTACGAGATCGTGGCCTAATGGTTAAGCAACTCGCTTAGTAATTTTCTGATGCTAAGGTCTAGCGATCGAATCACGGTGGCTCCAAATATGAGGGGACCATAGGTTTGCCCTCCGTCCGTCCATCAATAATTCTTGATCCTGCCATAACTCAAACGGTTTTCAAGCTACGTTTTGTAAAACTTGGTATGTGGTATGTAAGTACTGAATAGGGACCAATAAGGAGTTTAAACTTGTCTAATTAATTTTTGATCGTGACAAAATTATGCAACAGAAACATTGACAACCAGGAAAACGGGTAGGGGACTTCTGTATTACCTTCCATTACTAATTACTTGCTAGATATGTACTGACGTCTGCATGTTTATGGTTGGTGCAACATGTCATCAATGACAAAAACCAGCGTCGATTGACTGCGCATAAGGTGTTTTTATTTGTTCTTGATCTACCATTCATATTTAGCGCAAGCAAGGTAATTCGATTATTTTTCAATTGCTGTTCATTCAACAACATTCAACGTGTAATAATGATTATTGATACTATATATGGCATAGTATTACGTGAACAATCAAAGTACTGAAGTACTGACAGGCTGGCGAACTACAAAGGGGCAATAGCTTTTCAAGTAATCGAATTTTAAGTGGTTTTCTAAGTCGAAAAAGAGGTAAGTGATGGACGAAAAATAAAATTTTAAAAAATATAAAAAGATTTGGAGCCACCGTGATTCGATCGCTAGACCTTAGCATCAGAAAATTACTAAGCGAGTTGCTTAACCATTAGGCCACGATCTCGTAAGAGAATATTGAACTAAATAATTTAACATTATATAAAATCATTGATGCACGCGCTATATCGCGTTCGTAACGCGTTGAAATAATTATCAACGCCTTTAAACATCTTTTCTTTTAATTTCATACAATTTCCTTCCATTACAAAAAGAAAAGCGTATACCCGTAATCCAATCTGACAATCAACTCTTATATTGAACGAAACACAGAATAGTCCACCTATTCTAGACGACACTTCTTAACAAAGCAATCATGACATTTGCGAACTGATTAAAAGCACTTTAAGACTGCTCATTAGACAAATGGTGTTACAATGAATGATACACCAATCAATGTTGCTTGTCATCAATAAAGATAGAGCATTACTAATGAGAAAGCCACCGATTAAAGATGTCTCAGATCAGATCGTTCGATAACATCTAATAGTATGAAGGATCGACCTTTTAACATGACATTCGTGGAAGACTTGGAATAATTTTAGGTAAGACACCATGCGACCACACCCTGATTGTTATTATTGAAATATTTTGTTGACAGTCGGTCGATTTGTTTCACTATTATGTAGTTGTAAATAATCAATAGGAGCAATCATGATCTGTTAAGACAACGATTGGACATAACCACCTTATGATAAAATTCCCGAAACTTAATGGAACGACCAAATTAGCAAGTACGAATTTGGAAATACGAGGGTTGTTCACAAACGTCGAGAACACTGTTTCCCAGAGGAGAGCATTCATTTATTAGAAAATTATGCGTACGTCATCCCGAAAATGAATCTATATTTCTAGTTGTCATTCTTTGTCAACTTTTTTATAATCCATTAAACTGTCTGCATCACCTATGTATGCATTATCACCAGTACCAAGCATATTTCCCTCCAAAGGGACACATTGAGTGAATTTCTGCCTGAAGTTTTCTCCGACAATACATCGACTAAGTCTTCACAAAACATGCACCACTACAAACATCATTACGAACGATTCGCAAATCTTTCTGCATTCGTAATAACTTAAAACAAACCTACAGAAAATACCAATACGCTATTAGAGTTAAAGGTTTAATGTACCGTAGTGAGTATACATTGAACAGTAAATCTAACAGTCAAAAAAAGGGTGCTATACAGTCAGGATTACTGCGTACTCAGCTTTACGTGCATTTCTAAACAGTGTGTGAGACTGTTTGAAGCAATGTAAGTAAATTGTTACAAACTGGAATTTCAATACACAACATTGTCAAATCGCTAATTGGATTTATAACGAATGCTTGCGTTTGGTATTTCCGTTTGCACAATTTCTACGTCTGTTCATTGTACTAACCTTTTATTGAATTCGAATTATTTGATTATCATTAATGTTCAACCCTCCTTAACCAATTATCTGTCCGATTTGTTGACTTCCAGACGTATTTGTTCGACCCTTGAGCTAAGGACATTTTATTTAGGAACACGTTTTGTCATTGACGTCATATATACATTGGTCTACCGCAGACAAAGTGCATACGATATTAACCATGATGTAATTGTTACAAGGACACTAATGTTGTCATGTTTATCCCGATGTTGATTTTGTTATTTCCTTGTCAAGTAATTGGACAGACAACCAGAAATCGTTCAGAAAATGCGGAGGCGCATTGTCACCCACATACAAGCAAATAACTATATCGTAACAATTAAACCCGACAAACCATAAACCTAATGTTGTCATGTTTATTGTGATGATGATTGTGTCTCGAAGCGATACCTATCAGAAACGTATTACATCTCTCTTAATCTTATATCATCTGCTAAATGGCTTGATTCAATTAACACATTAGAAACAGATATTAACATGCAACGTGAGATTATAAATAAAGTTATTTTTATACAGCATAAAGCACTGCACCCGCCTCGTGAATACGTCACTACAGTCTGTCATAAAGTGAACTGATAAAAATGTATGGTAAAGGCATATAACGTTTACAATGTGTTTGCACACTTTCACGAAAATATAATACTCTGACAACGTTAGTCTCACTTCAACAAACAGACAATTGAGTTGTTCTACAAATGATATCATAGCTGTTTACACTGGTTTACATTCCCATTCTAAATTCGATTGCATCGTTGACATTTTCCTGACGCTGCAAAATCCTGATTTATTAAGTATTAATGTTAAAGTTCTATTTAAATTCAATTTCTAGCAATGTGGGTTGAATTCCTGATACGTTAAAGGCTCTTATTAGAATTATGTTATCTTAAATATCTCTGGTGAGTCATTGACATCCTACATGTTATTTTCCCGGAAGCGGGTGAGACATTGCAGAACGGTCGGTGTATTTTAAAATAAAACGAATATTTTGTTGCATTTCGGTTTATATTTATTTATCAACAGAATATAATGGCTATTAGATTTGTGCGTGTAAATTTGTCAGGAATAATACCGTTTGATAAAACATGCTTTGTAGGAAATGTGTAGTGAAGTCATTGGGGGGTCAAGATATCTGGAACTTTAATGTATGTACCTGGTGTGAGCTTAGATAATAGCTATATTTTTTTACTTCAAAGACAATTTATATTATTGGAACTGCAATTTCTGCCAAATTATTGCCACATTAATTGAAATGGTATCAGTAAAGGAATATCCTGCTTCCACTTATCGCATATTATAAGTAATGGTCGAACATAGTTATACACGCCTTATACATCTAAATAATGTCTTTGACAGACAGTATTGTCATTTTTTTGTCATGTGAAATCTTGGAAAAGATATTTTCCACTAATTGGAAACTTCTTGATAGTTTGCCTTGGCTACCATCACGAACGACAATGATACTGTCAAGGACATTAAGTATTAGCTTCCACCATGAACACCACATGTAAAAATTTGTTTTTTCTATGCCTCAATAATATTCATACAATTTCATAGCATTCGATTCATTAAAATACCCAATACATTTATGTAATGAAAAGGAGTGCATCCATTGTCCAAATAATATTCAGTTGCTTATTTAATGGTTATAATTTCAAATCCTGTAGCTATTAATAGTGTTTTCTGTCCATTAACGTTATTTTCTGCTTCTTAAAGACAGCAGGTCCTATATGGTTAAATAAACCATTCCTTTCATACCTTTTAATAGTTCCTAATGATACGGCTGTAATAAGGCAACATTTGCTGGATTTGTCATTCGTGCTAGCATTGCTTTATTCGATCAAATTGTTAATATGTGTGGAATCCAATATTTGAATTGAATCTCAGACTGAAAATTCGAAATGAACAAATTAAGTGTTTCATACCGACGTAGGGCGTAACGAGACTCATTTGGTTTGGAGATGCTACTTGTTTACGCGCTGCTTTGACTTGTGGAAACACTCTAGATATAATTATTATATATAATTACAAGCGCAATGATTCTAAATTGTTTCCTTAATGGCACATTCCTATATTTGTATTGGACCTTCTATCGAAATATAATTGTCGAAAATAGTTAAAGTATCGAAATTGGCTAATTGACCGCGAACCTCATTCAAATTACCACTCAACAATTTTGATACCAATTACACACGCAAACAAACATTCAGTTGTGATTTTTTTACAATGTAAATCGTTTCATGTGCGTACATAGGTTGTATTTCGATACAGGGAACTGTATAAGAATTAGATGTTTTCCTAGACTGCGCGTTTTTTACGACAAAGTTTACAATATGTGTCCCTCTATGACACTAATATTCGACGAAGATTTGCACGAAATATGGACTCTCTTACATTTGTTGGGTGTCTATAATTTATAATCCTGTCACCATGGGCTATATAGCTAGATTCAATTAACACATTAGAAACAGATATTAACATGCAACGTGGGATTATAAAATAGGTTATTTTTATACGGCATAAAGCACTGCACCCGCCTCGTTAATACGTTACTACAGTCTGTCATAATGTGAACTGATAAAAGCGTACTGTAATGAAAAGGGGCGTTTGAAATTTATATGAAATTTATTTGAAACAACATTAGGCACACTTTTGTCCATCAGTTCACATACATAATATAAGTCCCGCGGATACATGCGTAAGGTTGCAAAATGGTTGGGTTATTTACCTGTCATTTTAATACGAAGAAGAAAACGAATGTTTTACAAACGTTTTTAATCGGTTTTGATTTAATAATCAACATAATAAAATGGCTATTAGATTGGCTTCAGGAAATTATTGAGGAATAACCTTGCATGATGAAACTTGTTGTGTAAATTTCGTTTGTAATTGAAACTAAGATTAAGGTAATAGTTCATAAATAGTAGAAACACCATTCACGCTAAATTTCTTTAGTTGGTAATGATATACAAATGTACCACGATAAAACTAACTGCACCTCGAGCTTTCTAGTATGTGAATTCAGTGTTTTCGATCTTGGAGATAAAGGTCACTGGTACAAACGTTGAAAAAGCTACAGATATGAATTATACTGCTTGATACAACATGGTTTGTAGGAAAATTGTATGAGCTTCAACTTGAAATAGGCGCTGTCATTTTAGAGTTCTATTCTTTGTTGATGTATTTTCGATCAAAGGAATTTTATAAATAACGATTCGATGTACCACACTGAGCGTTGTTATAATTAATTCAATTTGTTCAACTTGGGAATACTAATTGTTAACGTACTGCTTTGTTATATGGCAGTTCTTATCAGATGCCTAAGCATCTATCCGGAATAATAAAAATATTAGACACATATGCGGTTGTCGAAGGTTTACGTGAAAGAAAATATATAATTCTTAATATGTACACACGTGATAATGCGTGCTTATACTTGTATATTAACCATAATTGAGGGCACGGATTATGTTTATTTTTTAATGTCATTCGCATCGATTTAGGTTGATGGCAATAGAACTTGCGACAGTGCACTATAACCATGAGATTATTGATCATTTGAAGCACCATACTGACAAACTTGTCCTGGCATCTTAAAGTCCCATTAACGCTCAAAAGCAGTCATATTTTGTGCCCAAAATGAGTTACTTATCGAGAATGTATTATGTTTTTATAAATATTGATTACTCTGCAACAATAAGTTGACTAACACAATATGGATAATTCTGGCCTTTCATTCTAATGTTTTGTTTATTGTTATACACGCCGAGCTTATTTTCGTCAAGTACCGAGTGCACGCGAGCGTGAAGTTATTCACATACGTGGGCAAGTACTAAATCTCGGTGTCCGCCGGTATCTTTTTGAAACTATAGAAACTGTCGGTATCGCTGGTTAAACATACTGTATATTGCCTTGTATAGAGTAGATTTTGTTATAACTAAGCTTTGGTGTGTTGGTTGGTATTACTTATTCACAAACATTGTGATAGTTTTCTATTTAACTATGTGCTACTTGTATATTACACTTTTTAATCTGTTAAAGCCAACGCTTCTTTGCAGCAGTTTTTAACAGGATTGACAGAAATTAAAAAATTCATAAAATATTTATACTTATATTTTAAACTAAAATGTCTAAGACCTGCCGTCCACTAGGACCGGAAGGGTTCCCGAAGCAGATATTCGCCAGATCGAGATGGTTTGGCATGTCCTCGCGATGTTATGGAACCCTTCCGCATCATTCCACATTCAATCCACATCTTCGGGACGCTTCCTGTGAGGATTCGTAATCATGTAGACATCCCGAAAGGTTCCAAAGTCGCATCGATGCCAAAAGCTCCCCGAAAACACCTAAGGCATGAGTTCTACACACGGAAGCTATGCCGAATATGTTAAGATCACAAGCCGAAAAGCGAAATGTTACCGAAGGCACCAGTTGATCGTGGAAGAAGTGATGCCGGGTCATCAGCGTATATCTCGATTGGCAGCGGATGCGATGCCGACAGTTTACCAAGAGGTTCAGATAGTAGTTCGGCATCGTCTATACACTTAACCAAGTTTCTAATTGGCCACCCTAAAACAACATTATGTCATCTGATATATTATATCAATAAATCTTAATCTGTGTAATTTGTTCATTCCACGCACTAATTTAACGATTTCCGGAATAAAATGGCTTATTCATGTAAAAAATCATCTATGCGTAACGGCAAATATTTTTTTGCACGTTGGTCTCGTTAGTAGCTTTGAATATTATCGTACTTGGTATATGAATTTGTTCCCTGTTGATTGACTTTTTTTAAAAACACTACAATTTGTGAAAATGAGCCATGTGGAACGTGCTCATGACGTCAGATTCATGCATACATTGAACGAATTTCTGATTGGCCACGTGTCTTTATAAATAAGTTTTTAACAAATTGCTTTTAGAAGAATACAAATAATCGAAACCTCGATACTGTCCAATTTTATTGATAGAAAACAAGTACCTCGCACTAATTCATGCTAAACCCCATGCTATTATAAATATCGCATTTTTCAAAATGACGTTTTAGCATACATGTCTGGATTTTTGTCATTCTGACACCCTCAGCGCGGCCCATGTTAGTTATTCTCGCCAGTATCCATGCTTTTTATTAAATGAACTTGAAGGGTTCCCGAAACCAGCATGTTGTAATCAGCATCCCTTCCGCATAGTACCGGGGTCTAGTTGGCGTAAGGTCTAAAACATTATTAAATAGACACTTAACTTCTCAATATGTTATATTATATTCTAATGAAAACAATCTGCCCTTTAATTCACCCGTGATATGTTACACTCGATTACCCTATACAATATAGTGCAATAGGATACCGGCGATTACCAGTACCGGAGGATACCGGTCGGTATTTGACTTTTATTTAAATGCATATACATGTACTCGCATAAATTGGTCATCAATATATGTGTCCTCGATATATTACGGAACTTTACGTACTGTCTTCGGAACGACTCGTCGATTTCAGATTGTAAACAAAGGAGTATTTTGTGTGGTGGACAAAATACTCCTTTGTTTACAAATTGACGATTTGCGGAGATTATTATTCTTTGGATAAAAGTCAACATAGATCAAATATATGCTGATCCTATGACATTTGGGGAGCTCTATAATCTGCCAATGTTTCACGGTCTTTTTTGTTAGTAAAATATTGCTATTTCTGAGACTTTATGGGACTTTAATGTGTTTCTATCAAAAATGATATATCTGAAAACGTGAACACGTGTTTTCAAATGAAACTATCGATCTGCCCATTGAGAATATTCCTTGATAAGGGTGAAAATACAACGCTGACATTCAATTATAATCGGCTTAATTGCCAAATCAGTGCATTTTACGTCTGTCCCTTACAGGAATAGATATGTGCTTTAGTCGCCACTTATTTATAAAAGAAATGAGGAAATAGATCTGGCCGCAGATAACAGAGACACCACAACACAAATACACGGAGTAATGCCCACATCCAATATATATGTCCCTCGATAGCACCAATATTCGACGGAAATATTGTAAAATAACTATTCCCTAACATTTGAGTGGTGTCAATAATTTATGATCCTGCCACTGTAAGTTAGACAGGCCAAATTTTTAAACAAAATTATAAACGTTCAAAGGCGGAATGAGTCCCATACGCGTTGAATTATTAGAATTTCTGTCGAGTGTAGCGAGATTTGGTATGCCATTTGTTCATCTAGGCATTTGTGAAATTGTCTGCTATTTTAAGTTCCTAAAATATTATTTCTTTGAATTTAAATTCAGCTGTCACCATGCTTAGACGATGCGACATATTTATGATACAGCATGATACAGCATATCTCTAAAATAGCATGCGATGTTGTTTGTATTTTGTAAATATTAGCACACCATTTTAAGGTTTGTGCCACAAGCAAAACATATACGAATCACAACTGCATCAAAGTGAGATTACTAATGGTTTTCAAAACGTCATCTATTGTGTATTAAAATATAAAGAAGAAAATGTGCGTTTTCGGAATAAGATCGATTTCATTGAATCTGGTAATCAGGAGCTTTATTGGTCAACAGGAGTGATAGTCCTGTGCGAACACTTTTGATATGACAATAAATAAACGTTCTAACTAACTACTGATGCTCGCCCACATTGGTTATCCCGCCGGGCCGATGGCGAAGGTGAATAAATCCACTTCTTTTTCCACTGATGATCGAAACGTGTGACAACTGGTACACGTCCGTTTCGTGGGTTTTGCGTCGTCCGTTAGCTTTGTTATTTTAGGAAGTCGAAACATTCTTACTAGTAGTAGGATAATAAATAAAGTATTAAACTATAATATCAAGTACTTGTATATGAATTACATTCAATTTGTATCATACTGTTGCTGCAAGTCCGTAAGAAGAACAAATTTAAATTCTAATGCTGTGCATACTTATCAATTTGTATCCTACAAAACTATTTACTTGCACAAACTATCCATCACCTCATAAACAGGTTATTTACGATAGTTCAAAAACACGTTGATCAATTTATTAATCCACGAGGCACGAGATGCGGTAGACGCCTGTTGAATTACCCAAAGTCTTATTGTATTCTATTCAACAGCTATTAATTTTGATGGCACAACTACGTAATAAATAACGCTATGCCAAGAACATTTTTGCTTACATTTCATTTGTAGAAAATGTCTATTATATAACATTTCAGGTATATGATCGTGGCTGTTTACTGATTACGATGTTTCTCCAGCAAGCTCTCCATGTGGGAATTTAACCTCCATTTAATAAATATCAGTAATCATCTGTTTTTGTTAGAAGCGATATGCAAACTTGTAACTAAAGTTGTACCTAAGACAAGGTTGACATACACTTAGTTACCTACATGGCAATGCCAGTCAACTCTTATATATGTGGTTACATTTTAAACCTAACGCTCATACTTTGGGTATAAACAAACCGATTTCGGGCAATTGCAATAATCAGTACACGTTCAATTACGGTAATACGGAGTACAATGATTTCAATAGCACTAAATGATACAAGTTGAATTTTATAGCAATCCGAATATTCATACTGTAACAGTGATTTGGTTTATACACCGTGATACTCGAAACCCTGCGCTAATTATTAGTATATGTATTAAATGTATGATGATATTAAGTTTTGTGCTACATATTGTACATCGTTATCTTTGTTACGGAGCGATTAAGGTTTGCATAGGTATATTCTTGCCGCAACAATACCGTGGAAAACTTTCACGTTATCTTGACACTCGCGGGTTATATGTCTCTCAGTCGGTAGGTATATATTCACACTTGTCAATTGAATGATACATAAACAACTCAACGGTAGGTTAAATCACCATGCCAGACATTACTTAGCAATAACAGTGATCATTTATTATTATTAAAGCAAGTTTGTCAGAAATTGTACAGGTTGCTTGATTTCTGTGCTCGGCTGGTTGAGTTGAGTGCTGCCTTTCCTTTCAGGTTTTCTCATGTTTATTTAAACAAACTAGCGTAATACATATTTAGTAACACAACCTGTTGTAATATTTTACAACGTAAACGTGTTCATCATAAATATACGTCCATTTACTGCAACAAGGCAGTATCTCTCTATATATTATATACAATGCAGTAAGATACAACCTTGTTGCAACAAAGAAACGAATTGTGCGTTTGTCTCAACATGTTCACTTAAATATAAATTATATTGTTTTAGTAGGTTATTGTTTTGTTAAAGCTGTCCGTTCACTACACTGGCTTCGGGTTCCATACAGAGTACAGTATAAGGTCAAGGCATAAACCTAATCTTGTCTGCATGGATAAGTTGACTGTGTAATACCACCAACAAGACCTCTATGATCGGACTCTGCCACGTTATTAATTATTCCACGAACAAGACCTAGCGCCTACGGGAAAGGTCATTTGACAAGTGCGCGGCCACTCTGTGGAATAGTCTACCAGTAAGATTAATGACTTATTGGCTATCTGGTAGTTTAAAAAACACACTGAAAACTAACCTGTTCCAAACAGCATATTAGTGACTACCAAGTGAATGTTAAGACTGAGATTGAAATTTTAAACGAATAAACTCTCGCGTGTACAGCGCTTTAGAGACTTGCTTTATAAAGCGCTTCATAAATATTTTCAATTATTATTATCTTGTATTGTGTGTATGCTCCTTAGGCATGTAGCATTTTTATCAGATTCTAAGTAGTTCAGTATTTGACAGTGGTTTTTGGACTTACGCTATTTGACATTTAAATCTGGTCTTTGAGCGGTTAAGCTCATTTGTAAGTGTTGGACACTAGCTGTTTCATATAATTTTGGTATTTTATATTTTCATGTTTCATATTGTTCTCAGCTGTTTAAGGTGAGTGCTGCCTTTTCTGTACGATTTATTTTTACCTTTTTGTAGTATATCTTAATGTATTCCATTTGTTTTGTGTTCTGTATCATGCCTTTCGTGCACTGCTATAGCCGTTGACTACTACCTTCCCTGGGTAAATTTGTTTTATTAGACTCGAAAATACATTCAACTTATACACCAGTTATGGAATACACAGTTTGGTTGGAAATAAATCAATTTATTGCACAGTGATAGACAGACCACTGAACGTTAACTGACGGTTTAATATATCAATTTGAGTGTTTGATATAGTTTCAACTCACAAGGGTGCCCTTATAGCTATCTGATAAATGTTCACTAAAAGGAAATTCTTTATGTATTTTCTGTCAAACTATGTCTGGGTCAAGTGCTTACCAGAACGAATAAGTCATTGTGTAATATACTGTAAAAAAACACCAGACAGGGAAGGTAGCACTCAAACCAACCAGCCGAGCACAGACATCAGAAACACCACAATACAACTACACTGAGCAAGATACCGATGATATATCTACCGCATAACACAATTTACGAATGTCGCTTAATGAAAATTATGTCAAATAGGCGTTTTACCGGATTATTCCAACTGACCTTCGTTCCTTATTAGTTCATTTTATTTTGATAACAGAAAACAGAAAACCAGAGAAAATCAGTTAAATTAGACCTGTGACATCTAATGTTTGAGGATAATTCATAAACAAAAACATCCGCCAATACGCGGGTCACAGGATAGCCTAGTAGTTGATCGTCCGTTTTGGGTGTGAAGGTCCCCGGTTCCAACCAAAATTACGTCTTCACAAAAAAGAAATGAAATATCTTCTTTGATAGATGTAGCTTAACATGAAAGATAAGCTGACTTTCAAGGCAACAGATGACAAGGAATAAAGTACTGAGAGTGATATAAATTATGAAAAACACTTGGAACAAAATTATCCTCAAATAAATAAATTAATTAAATAGAGTTACACATCTTTTGCTAATACGAGGTATACCCAATTATTTCGAAAATATATGCACATACAATGCCTTTGACATGACCAGCATAATATGATACATGTTCCATTGGCACATTGCTGTAACAACAACTTTAACAAACATCAGTCTACGGCACAGCAACAGCAACAGCATACAAACCACCACCAATTCAACAACATATGTCATCTCAGCATTGTAATTTTATGCGAGCGTCGATGTTTTATGATAAGAGCATAAAAGAGCAACACTAACATCAACAGTAATTCGTTGAATCAAACGTCAATAATTACACAATTAAGGAAATCTTAACACTACGAAATATAAATATTATTTTAACGCTCCGATGTAAACATAAAATTTGAAGATTGCTCATAAAGATACAATGCCAGAAGATAATTGTAACGCATTTAAGGACAAACATAAACATGAACATGAAAGCATAATGCACTTACATATACGCGACATTCTACTATGACGATGAACTCTCGGCTTAACTCTGATCAATCCACCTATTACTTAAATTGAACTCGATGTTGATCATTCCACCTCGTTTTATAGACGGCACGGATAAACATATTTATCATGAACTTTGCGAACTGATTAAAAGCACTTTATGCTTGATGATTAGACTTTTACAAAGGGTATTATGGTGATTGATACATCAGTCAAGATTTTGTTGCTTGTCATCAATAAAGATAAAGCAAGTGAGAACGTCACAGATTACAGAACTATGAATCTCAGCATGTCTGATTTGATGTCTCCGATCCGATCGTTAGATAATAACATTCTAATAGCAGAGGATCGGCCTTTCCACAGTGACTTATTAAGTGATCTTGGAACAATGCCAGTTTAGAAACCATGCGACAGGGAATTTAGATCCTGTGCTATACTAGTACAAAGCAATGAGGAAATCGGACAGGGTAGTATCTAACCTAACCAGCCAAGAACAGAAAAATCCAAGTCCCCGCCGAAAAAATGCAGCATGACCCAATGTATTTAATGAAACGAGTCATATTGCATTGAGCGCTACCGTACAAAAACATGACAGTCAAGTATCACAAACTATAAGATGAAACAAATTATGCAATATTTCTTCGCACAGCTATCTTTCAATTCAATGCAAAGCCTAACACATGTCAATTTTCAATAAGCCCCGGGGTTGGTTAAGCATACGTGCGGCAAACACTCGTGTGGAATTTCGGGTTTGTGTAATTTGTATACCTATTGTCTTCAATTTGTACTCTGTTACCGCAGTTTATTTACAGCACTGTGAAGTGTCGGTGTATTTTTGTTTCCATTTGCATTGGAAATTATTTCCCTGCCCTCCTTTTAAGGTCCACCGCCCATCCCCCATCAGTTGTATCTTGCGGAGATGCTGGATGAGATGCTTTTTAATTAGGTCACTGTGCTGTTTGGTCACAAAACGTTTTTGGCACTCTTTTTAGAGTCCACCGCCCCCCCCGTTTTTTCGTCATTTTTATCAGTGCTGTTTGGTCACTATTATGAACGTTTTTGGCATGTATATTTTCGAACGCTTTTTGCCCATTATTGTAAAATAGGTCTAGGCGCAAAAATGCCTCTAAAATGACGTATTAACGTTAAGTCACTTGGTGTTTTAAAGTAGGTCAGGGGTGGCTGTGCCTCATATGGTCGCCGTTTTGGCACGGGTTTGTGCGGTTGGTTCGCCGTGGAGTGGGGCCTTATGGAACTTGGTCGAGTATTGGCTGCGTTTCATTCGGCAATGACCGCTGTTATATAGTTCCTTTGTGAAAGTGGGTCATCCTGCGTTTTGTCGGCGGGGACTTGGATTTTTAATTGTTTCTACGGCTTATGTGTGGGCATTTCTTAGTGTAGCTAGGAATGTGTAATATTATTTCCCATCCCATTCCTACCTTGCCCATTATTTAACTAGGTCAAGTTGTTGTTGTGCCTTTTTAGGTCGCATAACGTTCGGTCACTGTCCTTAGTGTTTTAAGGTTCTTCGCGCTGTTGGTCTAGAGAGAATAATAATAACCGAAACTTAATGAAACTTTGACAGATTGTACCTTAAGTAACTGCGTTGCTTATAACGTAGATTTTGAAACACTATGACGTCTGTAACCTAGCAACAAAATCACGTCAAAACGCCATCTAGCGGTACGGTGTACGCGAAGCCTGTCTGAACAAACTCCTGAGTAACTTTGCACTCATGTATCAGAAAATCAAAATTCAAAATGTAAAATTCTCCTCAAGACAAGCTTCTGCAATACAACGGGTAACGTCTGTACAGAACATGCACCAATATAAATTTCATAACGAACGACTTGAAAATCAGTATGTATTCCTAATATCTTAAAAACCAACCTACAGAAAATGTCAAAACGCTTTTAGTGTTAAATATTAAATACACGTAAATTAGGCGGCATACATTGAAAGTAAATCTTGCTGTCACAAAAATGATGCTATACAGTCAGGATTACTGCCAACTCAACAAATACCTTTTCGAAAAGTGTCCCACTTCTTGAAGCAACGTAAGTAAACTGTAACAAACATGTACTTATATTTAAACAGGAATTTCAACACTCAGCATCTTCAACACACTTATTGTAGTGGCATTTCCTTTTGCGCATTTACTACGTATTTTTATTGCAACGCGTTTAAGTAAATTCGAACTATTTGATTATCCCTAACGTTCAACCCTTTTAAATCAATTATCTGCCCTTTTCGTTGGTTTGTAGATGTATTTGTTTAACCATTGAGTACAGTACACTTTATTTAAGAACATGCGTTGTCATTGACGTCAGGTATAAGATGGTCTACCGCAGACAAAGTGCACTTATAGCATAAACTATTAACCGTGGTGCAATAGTTACAAGGACACTAATGTTGTCATGTTCATCCCGATGTTGATTGTATTATTTCCAGGTCAAGTCATTGAACAGACAACCAGACGCCGTACAGAATAAGAGCAAATACGTTACAATTAAACCCGACAAACCATAAACCTAATGTTTTCATGTTTATCGTGATGGTAATTGTGTTTCGAAGCCATACCTATCAGAAACGTAATTACAGTAAAAAAAAAGAAAAAAAGAAAAAAAAAGAAACGAATTTAATCTCTCTTAATCATATACCATGGGTTCTATAGCTTGATTCAATTAACACAATAGAAACAGATACCAACATGCAATGTGGGATTATAATATAGGTTATTTTTATACAGCATAAAGCACTGCACCCGCCTCGTGAATACTTCATAACTATCTGTCATAATGTGAAATGATAAAAGCGTACTGTAATGAAAAGGGGCGTTTGAAATTTATTTGAAACATTATTCACTTCTGTCCATCAGTTCACATACATATATACATCAATGTCATATATGTTCCGATACCGTAATCCTAATTATAAGGGAATATCGTTACTCCATCATGTAAGCACACTTTTGCGACAATATAAATACTATGCAAAAGTAAATGTAAGTCTCACTTCAACAAACAGACAATTGGATTGTTTCACAGATGACATAATCTCTTTTTACAGCATCGCTGGCTTAGAATGAGAAGGTCGTTAGTACAAAATCAATATTTTCTTTATTTTGCAAAACCAAGCAATAACAGTTTAAAATTTACTCTTTACTTATGGTAAAACACGCTTTTACAACTTCATTTTGGTCAACATGACAAGTTCGGATTTTCATGAATATTGGCTCATAAGAAGTGCCCTATGATGCAGATTTCAAATATGCATCCGTCTGATAAGGTCGTAAGTAGTAGTTACGACCTTCTCATTCTAAGTCAGCGACATATTTACACACATATCACTGCTTTACTTTCCAATCTACTTTCATTACTTTCAATTACAACATGCATCGTTGACATCTTCCTAATGTTGCAAAATCCTGATTTATTGAGTATTAATTTTAAATTCTTCTGTAAATTTAAATTCTAGCAATGTTGGTGATACGATTAAGGCTCTTACTACATTTATGTGATATTGAACATCTCTGGAGAGTCGTTGACATTCACCGCGCTAATTTCCCTGGATGCCTGTGATAGGCTGCAAAAAGGTTGGATTATATACATGTCATTTAAAAACGAAGAAATGGAATGTTTCATTACGTTTTGAAACGGTTCCGATGTAATAAACAACACAATAAAAGGGCCAAATTGGCGAGCTAACATCCTAAAATATCAGTGGGTAATTAAGTTTCTATTCAGATGCAAATGCTCTGGTTGAACGAAAATGCGGGGAATTAGTTAGGAATGAACTTTCATGGCGCAATTTGCTGTGTAAATGCCGCTTTGTTTTGATTGTATAACGAGATAGGAAACGTATACCTCAATAGTATACACACCGCTTCCGCTTTATATCATTATTGGCAATGATATACCAGTACAAATATTGCTCTGTATGTGTGAAAATGCTGCTTTGGATTAAAAGTGTCGCGAGTGGGATAAACGTCTCCATTACTCAAAATAGAAACACCATTTAGTTAATTTAGTTGACAATGGGATATCACGATGAAACTTGCACCTGTAGAAAGCTCTAGTTAATATGGAACATGCTGTGTAGGTAACATTTACTCACATACCTTACACACATAATGACAGTAAGGGCAGTTCGGGTTAAAATCACTAGAACTATTTAAAGTAAAACTTTTATGTAAGTATGCTATTTAATGGATGTAATGTGTTGTGTATATATAAATCTTAGTAGGACACCAGTAGGCGTTGGACAATGGGCTACCATTACCGAACAAATGCCACATTACGCTTGACTGAAAAGAAAATATGGTTTTCGTAGACGTTCCATATGTATGTTGTTCTTAAGAAATTATTTGCGTCCTATGTACAGTATTTGATTAAACATTTTGTACTAATGCACCCACTTATGTACTGATATTTACTTTCGTAGAAGAAAATCTATATTGATTTACTTAAAAGTCGGTTTTATTATGTAAACTGCAATTTCTACAAAATTATTGCCTCATTAGAGGAAATGGAGATGGTATCAGTAAAGGACAACAATCCTGTTTCCACTTACCGCACTTACCGCATAATATAAGTAATGGTCCAACATACTTATACACGTCTTATACATCTAAATAATTTTTTAGACAATTGGTCAGCCAGACAGTATTGTCATTATTATTGTTTCATGGGAAATCTTGGAAAAGAGCATTTCGCTAATTGGATATTTCTTGATAGTCTATCCTTGACTAGATTCACGAACGACAATGATACTTCCAATGGCATTTAGTTTATTAAATGTAGCTTTCATCATCAGCACCACCTGTGACCGTTCGGTTTTATCCCTGGCTCTATTATATCCATAAAATTAATAATTGAAACTATTTATATAGCGCTTCATATAACATGTCTCTAAAGCCCTTAACACGCATAGTCAGCTAAATCAGAAAGTTAATTAAATGTCTAAAACATTTTACTTGATTATCACTGATCACACGCACGTAGTCGTCTATAAACAACAATCAAACACATATAAATTCAATATAATATGTAGGGGTGTTAGTATGTCTATGTTATGTGCGTGTTTGTCACAAGGTCACTTAATTGGGACACATACTCTTGAAGTAAACAATATTTGTACCCACTGATCACCATCATAATTATGGGGATGATCAAAACATTTTATTTTCAATGCCAAATCAATTACGTTATTAAAATTATATCCCAATTCTTTCAAGAGTAGTTTTTAATGTGGTATAACAAAGTATCGTTGGTACAAATCCGGGAAACATATAGTATGTTGTACATTTGTAAATCGTATTACAGTACGCACGTGGTGTAACTTTCGCAGAAAACAAAATATAGTAAATATCTACAATTTAAGATTTAATGTGTAAAGAACATTCATTGAAAATTTTGTGTCAGTTTCATTGTTGTTCCAAAGTCATTCGTAATGATTGTGATTGCACGATTTGTTAAGCCATGAAATTGGGCAATGACAATAGATAATTTGTGCAAAAAATAAGATGATAAGCGACATCGTTCACCAAAATATCCGGAATTAACGTGAATACACAATTCCAATCCATGAAATGTGACAATAACAATGAATAACTGATGCAACTAATACAATCACCAACGTCAGGTTCACACCATAGGGATAGTTATCAAAGTACTTGTCAATAAGAACACACCGTCTTTCTCAAGAATAAAAACTGTGGACATAATTATTGCTACCACCGCAACTAGGACATCAATTGTCCCTCGTACAAATAAAGCAACAAACTACCAACAACCAGTTCCCAACAATTCCGTTTATCATCGACATTATTGATGGAGCTACATGTAGTGACATTGAAAAGAACAAATATGTTATATGCTATTCTGAATTGTATACGTTTTACATCGCCCAGCAACCCGTTCCCTACAATTCCTCCTGCCACCACCATCACTATAATCAATGGAACTATAGTACTGTTGCACATGACACATATTGCGTATGCTGTGTTGACTTGTATGCAATCCTACATCGTCTTCATCATGCATTAGTTATGATTATAACGCATATTGTAACGCGTATTAGTATAATGAAATACTGAGTGAATGTATGTTATAGTGCGTTAGCAAACAAGCTGGACCCCCATAAACCTTTAATAACTTAAAAAATACTTTCTCCATTAGAACAAAAATTGGTATGTGTTAATAAAACACCCTTACCAACTCTCACAAATTAAATAAGAATTTTTGGTGCTCAGAAAAGTGTACTTTGCATTCACGTCTGATGCAAAATTTTAAGTCAAAAACAGGGTAAATACGTATGGGTGATTGAAGTGAACAGAACAGCAAAGAACAGCAATTTGATCCAATATAACTGTGCATTAAGTTACACACCAGTGACCATTGTAAATATATAATGAGGCCCATACATGAACACTTGTTGTTATTTATATAACTCGAGGAGCTGGGTAGAAATATTTGCAAGAAAAAAAGTGTAATTCTGTTTGTACAAATGATCATTGCAATCAGAAGATGGGCCTCAACTATGTACACATTGATGACCAGACAAAATTAGGTAAAATTATCCATATGTGTACCGTTATAGTCGTTAAAAATACAATAGCATAATTCTAACTGGCTGATCGTAATGGCTTATATTACTCCCTGTCCATTTGTTGATTAAAACACCAAAAATAATGCATTAGACACAATAGGGAACATCTTAATTAGTGATTACAAAGATCTGAAATTTAAACACAGAGTTGGTAAAGGTTATTCAGTGAACTCTGCCAAATTTCAATCAAATTACATAATTACTTTTAAAGATATTTAAGGTTTATGGGGGTCCAGCTTAGTCGCTAACGCACTATAATAATGCTTAAAATAAATGTCACGAGGCCTTAGTACGTAGCACATGTCGGAAACATTTTCGAAATAGCATATGGAATAGTTTCAGTTTTTGCTGCATCAGCAAAATTTGGCAGACAAAGGTTAGTGAATACGTCAATATGCTTTTAGTGCTGGACGTTAAATGCAAAATGTAGACGAAAACACTCAATGACTAATATAAACCAAATTATGCAACGTTATGCCATCCTTTACATTGGTGATTTTTCATCTCGAACGAACACAAGCGGTAGTATGTAGACAAATGACATCAGCATTATTTCTCTTCCTTGCTCATCAAGGAATGTCAACGGTGATTAATATACTTGAATCAGGATAATAATACGTAGAATAATTAGTTTCCATTTCACGTAAATGCTGATGTCATTTGTTTAATATCTACCTGTTTTGAAATATAAACATCACAGGGGAGCTATTAAGAGTTATTCCCCAACATTTCCCAGTTCTCTTTTTACCAGTAGCAATCAAAGTTGAATATACAGTATAAGGCAATGTTATTTGCTTCAAGACGCATTTGCCTAACACTGAGAGCAAACGTAGGTATTTAACATCACACTTAACAACTGTAATTGTCAGTTCTGGTTTTGTCTTACACAGAAAACGTGCAATTATACAGCGCTTTCAATGTCAAATGAGAACGGTTTGTTAACATTAGCTATTCCATCAGGTAAACTGCGTTTATCTAGGTTTAATTTGGTATACCTGAGTTAACGGTAATTCCCATTATTCTTTCGATTGTGATAGTTCCCTCATTAGTATTACTTATTGAATCGACTATACACTAGTTTATTTTCAACTGTTGTTTTCTCACACTCGCAAGGTCATTTATCAGGTTAACCGCGATGATGTACGCCTGTGCGGAACTTTAAGTCTGATAATAATTAATCATAAACTACAAACTGGTAGAGAAGAAGAGAAAATATCTTGCTGCATGGAATGATCAATTGTTCGGATCAAATCACATTTCATGTAGTTGTATCATGTCGTACAATGGTCTTATACGCACACACTTAATGGGAATTAGTAAACAATACACTATATTTTATTTCGTTAATGTTGCATTTGTAACATCAGACTTGAATGAACATAAATTGCACAGTATTTTAACAAAACTGCATAGTAACCAACATAATATTATATAAAGGAAGTTGCATAGTTATTATGCAATATACATTGTATAACGACAGTCGCTGACAATGCACGATTCTTATAATATTATGGCGTAAAATATTAATTTTGAATTGTGGTATGGTGTGTGTTCGTTTGTGTTTTCTGTGCTCGCCTGTTCCAGTTGTGTGCTGCCGTCCCTGTCTGATAGTCGCTGTTGTCTCTGAGACAGTCATTTGGATGAAATATTTTAAGCAAAATGTTCACCTGCATGTGTTGATGTATTTCCTACGCTACTTCCCTCATACTTGTGCATCATTTCCTGACGCTGTCAAAGACATACATCGTGATATAAAAATCCTTCCACTGGCGACTGGTGCTTACTTGGTTTGACGTAATATTGACAATCGTATATGCACACAAACTAAAATATTTCACTTAAAATAAATATTTACCATGCAATACAATTTCTCTAGTGAACCCCGCTTGTAGATTTGATATTTGTCTGTACCGTATGCGTTCTGCATGTATCGTTCGCTACTTTCTCTGTTTGTGTTTCTAATGTTTGTAGTATAATGTCAGTGCACGTTTATACGACACACCATCAACGAAAAACTATAGTTAATGCAATGATAGTTTGACTCAGTATAACGTTATAGTTATTGAATCATATGCGTTATTTTATACGTGTATATGGAAAATTTGTGTTATGTAATTATACATTTAGTGAATGAATAACGCATTGTGTATTGATTCGGAGTTATAAGTCAATTCAAAAATAATTATTTGGAAATTTGAAATCATTAATTACTGCATAATTATTGGATTTGTCAGAAAATGATCTTTAAAATCTTAAACGTATAATCATTTTTGAACAGCGAAATGGTAGAATGTGGTTCACATTTGCCTTTGAACAAGTTTTGAAATATCGACACATTGTGATGTAATAAGTATAAAATATTTTCGTTTCGAAAAAGATAAGCGTCCTTCCAACGATGTGACTACATCATCACCTTGAAGCCTATTAAATCGCACATCTCTAGCACTGCATAAGCGTTCCACCCCATGTTGATTCTTAATTCAGAACTTTGCATTGAATTTCTGTAAGCACATTAGCTATGTCTATTTTTCATATTCAAATAGACAAGTATATTCCAAAGAGGTGATTACACTATCTCATTTAACCTACTTTAGTTTCTAGATGCACATTTCCATCCCACCACTGCGAACCACGTAAAACCAATTTAATAGTTATATTTCTTCGAAACTTAGTCTATGCTCCTTTTGATTAATTACTGTAACTGCTAGGATAATAGCCTATTTTTCTTATCATGTAAAAAGAAATCTTGACACCATTATGTCAATAGATATTTTATCAGGTTGAGAAACATAAACTTTGACAATGTTTAAATCTTAGAGAATGTATTGTATTTATGGCCATTCTTTTGTTCTATGTTTTTGTATATATTGTTTATTTTATTTAATAAACGGACCACATTATATGATTCAAAAAGAAAAAAAGTATAAAATTGCGCTTAACGTGGTATTAACTATATTATGTGTTAATAAATGGGTGATCTGATATTAGCCCTGTTATTTGTTCGAGGGCAGTCGTATTGGCCCAAGGCCGTAGGCCGAGGGACAATACGTCTGTCTCGAGGACAAATAACAGGGTTAATATCAAATCACCCATTTATTGACAATTTTATTAAATAAGTATCAATTATTTTATAATTTGTCTTTGCATGTAACGTTAGCACATCAAACTAGACCGTCATTAAGACTACGAAAAATGTAAAAAACATTTGTTTTCAGATTTGTGCATCCAAATATAGTCTTACTTGTAGGAAATGATCTAATTAAGAAATAAATACCCATGTGACATGATTCCGTTCATTAATAAAAAGGTTATGTACATTTTAGTGAGTAAAATCGATTCTCCATAATCTCAGCTGAAAATCTATATCACTTTTTGGCCCTGTCTATTAGCCAATCAGATTGCTTAAAAGGAGGGCCAATATTAATATTACTTTTCGGCCCTGTCTCAAAGCCAATCAGATTTTATAACACTTTTTCGGCCCGGGTCCGATAACTGATATAGATATTTTGGCCTTGATATAGTGGAAGCATGTGTATTATTAGACTAGGTCGATGCTGTGTTACAGGGCTAATAATTGATAGTCATTTAATAAAATATATTAAACCTTAATTTCTAAATTAACACTATTTGATGTTGACTAGTTGATACGAACAATATTGAACCTCAAAGCATGCGATGTTAGGAACAACAAATACTGGGTTGAATATCCTTTTATATAATCAATCAAATGAATTAATGACGAACTTCCACACTTCTCTTAGAAATTAATTGGGTAAAATGTGTCGAATGGCACAAAAGTGTCATACAGTAGAAGTGAAGAGGTTGTTCAATTGACAGATTTACTCGCCATTAGCCGTCCCAACCGCTTATTAAATGGGAAAATTAATGGAAACGTAATCGTGAAAGTTAACAACCGCGTTTGTATGACGAATGGCTTCGGAGTTGTTTGCATAGGGAAGGACATATTCAATAGGATTAGTCCAGCGTTGACGACATTTTGTCGCATCGGAATTAAAAAGACGAGATTAATAGGCATATAAGGCATTTTTGAGAAAGTTGTATTTACAAATCTAAACGCACTGAATCGATATGTGAAGTACGAAAATAGACTAATTTTTGACTAACATGTGACTGAAATTAACATTTTTACATTTATCAAATTGTCATTTAAGCGCTTTAATTGATTGTCTCCTTGTATCGCACATTTATATAATGTGTCAATTGGAGAACCTAATTATATATAACTGTATAAGATTCACCAAGTAGACATTCAACTTATTTTTCCCTGAAGCATTTATGCCACCATACAGAATGCCATTAGACGAAGTTTATTTAATTTGTTTTACGTGGGTGAAAACATTATCTGGTTGTTCATACCCATTTGTGAAAAGGTATCTAATTTAATCTAAGTATATATCTGAAGAGTTAATAGTAGTATAAACTATGCTAGAATGCTAATCTCTTTATACATTAGCTTATTGTCTTATCTAGGAATACTATTTATGTACCATATAACACATCTTAAAAAGATTTGATTTCTAAAGTACTACTTGATACACGAAGTGTCTTCGAAAATAAGTTCAGAAAAAGTAACAATGTGACAGACATTGGTTGCACTTTAGAAAAATAATAAAAACACATGTGTTTTGCAGATGTGTTATGAAACTTAACCTTGCAGTATGTTTTTTATGTCAAAATATGTTTTCAGCCAAATATGTTTTACCAGTACATATTGTTTCCGTCGGTGCAAAATTTGTCTACTGGTTTGTTTATGTTATATCTAATTGATGTATTTTACTTTCCGTCAGTGCAAAGTTCGTCTGCTGGTAATTATATGAAATACCACATTTATGTTTTTTAATTTCCGTCAGTGCAAAGTTCGTCTGGTGGTACGTATATGTAATACCACATTTCTGTACTGTTTTCATTATTTGACAGACGTAAAAAGGCTAGAAGTCAATGTTTTACAGACGTTCACACGATCTTCCCTACAAATGTTTTAACTACAAGAAGATTTATGATGGAAAACAAGAACACAGCTTGTGGAAGCCTGGTAATTTAATTCGACTATGTTCACGATGGCATTGACATATTCAAGTGAAGACTCGCTTATATATTAGCACCACTATTTTGAACTTATAGCAAATAATAATTTACAGATTATACATATATCAGCATATTTATGTTTATCATAGATATGCTTTATATTGTTGTTACAATGTTGGAATTATTTAGTGCGATCAATGTTATTCACATACATATGCATTAAATGGTGTGTTTGAAAAGAAGTGCATCATCATGCAAACTTCAATTTTAGTGCGTCAAAATTGGCACGTGTAACC
Source organism: Spisula subtruncata (assembly GCA_963678985.1). NCBI lineage: Eukaryota > Metazoa > Mollusca > Bivalvia > Venerida > Mactridae > Spisula > Spisula subtruncata. The sequence goes on from OY787676.1 coordinate 3,504,549, forward strand.
AATTTGATAGTGTCGTCTCTTTAGTAAATGTTTGGATGTCTTTCATTTATTTGTTCAATAAGATGCAATATAATAAACTTTAGTGTTAACAACATGTGTATCCACTGATCACCATGCCAATCATGGGGTGACCAAAACGTAATTTTTCAATGCCAATCCAATATCAAAATCATATCCAAATACTTTCAAGAGAAGTTTTTAAAGAGGTGTTTCCTATAACTTTGATCTTTTAAATCAATTTAGGAATATTATACATTAAATGAGAATCATTATTGCTTAAACTTCTGAAATTCGCAACAAGAAGCTCCAACTTATTACCGAGAAAAGAATGAAAATATATTTCCGTAACGAGCCAAAATAGTCACGAGTTGTTTCTATTTGACCAAATAATGATAAATCGTTGGAAGCAATAAATTATTATTGGTGATTTAAATATATTTTTGACATTATAGATACATATTTGCGCACACTTTCTTCTAACAAATTATGATAATTGATAATGTTTTGTAAATTTAGATCATTTAATGTGATAATCGAAAAAATATGCTAGTTATAGGAAATGCCTCTTTAATGTGGTAGTTACCATTAGCCACTGTTTTAAGTGGCGCGTTTGCTATTCGTGTAGGATAAATAATCGTTACATCTTTACAAAGAAGGTTCCTCACACTTTGTGTAGTAACATTTCATAAAGCGTCGAATGTAGTATAATTGATTTTCACACGACAATAGCTCTTGACACCTACTGCAATGGGATGTTTTGAGCAAAAGCATATGGCTCTATTTATCAAGTCCAATGCGACTAGCTTTAAGTTCCTAGATTTTTTTCTCGTTTTCAATAATCTTCCGTATATCGTAGGTACGAATTTGGGAAACGCACGGGGTACATTTGTAAACTGTTTTATAGTACGCAGTTAGTGTAACTTTCAAGACATAGTTACTATAATCTAGAATTTTAAAATTTAATGTTATAAGGAACATTCTGTGAGTTTCATGATAATGTCAGTTTTATTGCTGTTCGAAAACCACTCGTTATTTATGTGATTGCACGATTTGTTAAGCCATGAAATTGGACAATACCGATGAATAACTGGTGCAATTAATAAATTAATCAGTGGTACATGTATTTTGCACCTATACTCTGTTGCATTGCTGTTCAACACTACTCGTAATTAAGGACGTGATTGCAGGATTTCAAATCATTGATATAAATCAATGACAATGAATAAGTAGTGCAATTAATACGATAATCAGTGATATTTTACACTTCGCGCTGATAACACATCGTCATCAGTAAGAATAACAACTGTAAGCATAATTATTGCTACCACAGCAACTAGTACATCAATCTCCCCCGTACATATAAATCGACAAAGACCAACAATAAGTTCCGAACAATTCCACCCGTTATCGCCATAGTTAATGGAGCTACATACAGTGACGTTGCAAATGACATATATATTATGCTATTCTGACTTGTATGCAGTAAACATAGCCCTACAACCAGTTCCCAACAATTCCGCCTGTCATTGCCATCAAAATAATAAACAGAGCTATATTAATGACAAATGACAATGGGTGTATGCTGTATTGGCATGTATGCATTTCTACTTTATCTTAATCATGCCTTAGGTGTGAGTATAACACACATTTTACGCATATTAGTATGATGAAATACTTCAAGTGAAATGTGGTTTAATTATGCTTATAAATAAATGTCACAATGCCTTAGTACCTTTACATAACGTATATAGGAAACATTTTCGAAATAGCATAATTAATATTTTATGGACGAATTTCAGTTTTTGTTGCATCAGCAATATATTATCAGACATACGTGAGTGAATACGTCAATATGCTTTTAGTACAGGACGTTTAATGCTCGCTGAAGACGAATACACTCAATAATATATACAAGTAATGTCTTACCCAAATTATGCAACATTATGCTTGAATTTAAATAACTGATGAGTCATCTCGAACAAACAGAAGCGGAAGTACGTGAACAAACGACATTAACATTATTGTCTCTTCCTTGCTCATCAATGAATGTCGACGGAGATGTATGAGGGGTGATTAATATATTCGAGGACTTTCCTTCTCAATTATTAAGTATTGGAACTAGAGTAATAACTTTCCAGCTGATATAGATCAATCAATTATATCGCGTTTCTACTAAGTTACATTATAATAACGTCACTATTTACTTGATGAAGTCATTTATGGTAACCATTATGAAGCACGCACCATCGAGCATCTATAATGTAACTTTTATTCTGAGCGATGGCATGCTATGAACATTAACTCGAAACTTGCAAAATGCTTGCATTATCTCTAAAATGACTAAATTGTTGATGGATTATGTGCGCTCCAAATTGGCTATTTCCATATGATTCCGTTGTTTATGTGATTGTAGGATCTCTGTCAAACGGTTGAGTCGATAAAATAAGGATAGACAGCAAGATTAGCACCGCATTAGGGACACTTTCCGTGAAAATCTGCGACATAAGACGCACATATCTTAACCAAATGTAACTGGCGAAAACGAAGACTAGTATTAAATGGTGGACTCAAGATGAAAAGGGTTATTTCGATATTGCGCTGTCGCATACATGAGATCGGGTATCAGTCCAGAAAGGAGCTATGTGCTGCTCCAACAGTGGTGCTTGGAATAACGTCACACACCCCTTGTATGAATCAAATAATTTCATCAATATTCCCACACGTTTAGGTTAGTATCCGGTTAGTGTAGATTTGATCTTAGAGCTAGTGTCAATACATGTATGTAAATTATATTTCCCTGCAGTCACTTGTGTGTCTCAGACAGTCATAGGGTTGGATTAATCTAAACAAAAAGTTATATTGCATGTAATGATATATTTCCTACGACATTTGTGTCATCATCGTGCATCATTTCCTGACGTTGTCAAATACATACAACGTGATATGCACTCCTTTCCGATGAATAAACCACTGGCGATAGGTGCTTACTTGATATGACGAAATCTCGACAATCATCTATGAACACAAACTACAATAGTTCTCTTAAGAAAAATATTAACCATGCAATGTAATTTCTCAAGGGAATTGTTCGTCCTTGTGATTCCTGCTTGTATTTTTAATATCTGTCTGTGCCTTCAGTGTTAGGCATATATTTTTGGCTGCTCAACTTCGGCCGAGTGTGTCTTTCTCTGTCTAATTTTCTAATACATTTTGTAATTACCGGTATTTGGTGAACATTTAAACATGTTTGTATTAAAAGCGTTGTTTGGCTAAGAATAATACGTTTACAATTATTTAATTAAATGTTTTATTTAATATGACATTGTGTATTTAGACAGTCAGGCGTGTTATGTATCATTCAGTAATAGTAAAGAGGTTGTTGATTTGACAGATTAACTAACCATATGTTCACACCGTTTAATATATAGGGACTTTAATGTGAACGTAACCGCGTTACCACAAAAGGCAACGACTACGTTTGTAAGACTAATGGCTTCGATTTTATTGTACAAACGGCAAACGGAAGGACGTTTTCTATAGGTTTAAGTTAATATATAATGACAAACTTTAACCGTTGGCGACATATTTTGCACAGAAGAGATTAATTGGTAAACTAGGCATTTTTGAGCAAGTTAGTTTTATCTACAAATCCATCCGCACCGAATCGATATCTAAAGCACGACAATAGACACAGTCTTGACTTACATACAACAACAATTAGCTTTTTAGATAAATCAAAATGACATTGATGCGCTAAAATTGATGTCTCCGAGTAACAGTATATTTACATAATGTGACTATTGGGAAAACTATTGGGAAAACTACTGATATACAACTGTAAAAGCATCACTAAAGGTTATAGACATATTAAGAATTATTTCAACGTGGATTATCCCCTGAAGGCTTTATGCCACATTGCAAACTACCATTAGACAAAGTTTATTTGATTTACTTTCCATTGGTGCAAATATTATCTGGTTGTACATACATATCTGTGAAAAGTATCCGAGTGTGTACACAATTTGATCCAATTATGTAGCTGAAGTGTGATATAAATGTTTAACGTGTGCTACATGTAGAATGCTAATCTATTTATCAAGTATGTTATCTTGTTATGAATTATTTACTGATAATGTAACCTATAAGACATATCATGACGTGGATTCGATTTCTAAACTACTCCAAGCTACCAGAGGTATATTCGTCAATAGCAAATCTCGCAAGGAAGACAGCATTCAACAAAAACAGCAGATAATGAAATACACAAACATATTGTTTAATCACCGACAACACTAATCGGTATTATACTATTACTTTACTATTAATAAAATGAATCAAAAAGAAACAATAACAAGAAATGTCACAAAAATTCTAAACCCGTTTCAAATGCTGAATTAATCAGTTCTGACAATATATCAAATGTTTTCCAGACAACACATCATAACACGTTCAAGCATTTTAAACGGAGACGCACGTAATGTTGAATTTGCATATAAATGCACACACTTAAACCCTTGAATTAAAGTTAAAACTAATTAATTAGCACCTGTCACACTCAATCCGCAGTAGTATAAGTAATTGTCGAAGACACTTGAGCATGCTTTAGACAGTTCCTAAGAAACATTTCTCAATATATTGACAATGTCCAGTCACATTATTGCACGTACGAGTATTTAATTACTTCAACATTGCTCATACGTTTATATGATACGTATATCACGAAGTTATTGATATAGTTCAGTCGATAAGAGGTTCAACACTTACTGATATTCAGCCCACGTAAGTTTGTAATGGTTTCCTAGAGTTGTTTGGTACACGAACAGGATACTTATAGCTTGGCTTCAAGGATGCTTGTTAAGACATTTATCCATTTAGCAATTGTTTTCATATACTGCATACAACGAGCTAACAGGAATTGTTATAATAAAAGTAGAACATGAATGTCACTGCTATAGACAATCAAAGCGCTGAAGGCACTGAATTTGTTTGGGTCTGAAAATCAGCTGCCCCTCCATTTCACAGATTAATTTTATCTATCTAAGAATGTAGTGTGAATTTTCAGTATGATGCCTCCAGAACCTTTTGAGATAAACAAAGGACAAACAAGAAGAACGCTCATGACAATTTTTTTCTAAAATGACTATTAGAGGGCCATAATTCCATGGAAAATCATTCGATAGGAACAAAATGATAATATGCACATCTACACTTCACACGGATCATTCCAGCAAACTTTCATTAAAATTGGACCACGGGTATCTAAGATTTGGAGCGGACAAGATTTTGTGGACAAAAGGGCCATAACTCCGTAAAAAAATATCAAAGCGGAACAAAAAGACGATATGCACAACTGGACCTCATACTGATCAGGAGATATGCAGACAAACTTTCTCTAAAATAACCATGAAAGGGCCATAACTCCGTCAACAATCATCCGAGCAAACCAAAATAATGATATACACATTTTAACTTCATACTAATTATTCCTGGAAAGTTTCATTAAAATTGGACCAGGCGTATATAAGATTTGGAACTGACAAGATTTTACTAACGGACAGACATCATGGGCAAAACCAATATTTCGGGAGACATAATTATGAAAAATTGCCAAAAGAAAGTTAAAGTACTTGGACACTGCACTGTCTTCATTACAATACTATGAAAATTACAATCTCTAAAATATATGAGAAGGAATGCATTTTTTCAGTAAGATATATCCATCTGTAGATATATCTGTATAATTGTCTACCCCAAGTATAATGTATGTTTGTTTTGTTGGGTTTTAAGTAACATCGACACAGTGTAGGTCATAAGGCGACTTTTCAGCTCTAGTGGTGGAGTAAGAACCCAGGTGCCCCTTCAGACATAATTCAGGTCCGAGCGGGCACCTGGGTAGTACCATCGACCAGTTGGATGGCTACATCACATAAAGATCGCCGACGGGGATTAGAACTCACAGCGGTGAAGGGCAAGTAATCTCAAGTCAGCGATTCTAACCACTTAGCCATGGAGAGATAACGCAGCTACCACAGCCAAACAAATCAGAACGAGGCTTATCAGCAGCGACAACAAACGGTTATTTGGGAATTCTTATAAATAATTTTAAAATTTCGATTAATCTGACGCTTATTATGGTAAGATTTGATTATTTTATTATAATTTATTTTTCAGATTTATATAAGTTTGATTCGATGGAAAATTGAATCAATTTGACTAATCGTTTGAATCCTAAACCGGGATTTCTATTCGGATCTTTGTTCCGAGAAACGGTGGTCAGTATACGCCATTACGGCATTAGTATACAAGCCTGAATGGCAAAACAAGTCTGAATGACAAACCAAGCCTGAATGGCAATATACATGGATGAACTCCGACACGATGAGTGTTAAATATGTTATTTAAAACACTGTCTGAATGACACCTAATCCATGTATTATGATGTAAGATAAAATTGTACCACGTTAATTAGCGGTACATGTACATTGAACTTATTGAGGGATTAATTATCCGATTGATGTGGATATATGTACTTTAACCTGGATAGAACAATTGGTAGCACGCTAAAAGTGCGAAATTTAGTTCGGTTTACGCTTGAAGGCTAACATGTTTGCTTGAATAGCATTTTGTAGTACACGTATTTTAATCCACATGTTTGTTAACAAACAAAGAGTCTTTTATCACGCTTCTAGCCACGCGTGCGGGGTTTACACTAAAAATAACAAAGCGCCCCGATGTTTTACTTATCCATTTCGGGGCCCCACTGAGCTTTATTGTTACAGCGACGGCGCATAACTATAAATAATTTACATAGCTATTTATAACTCGGTAAAACCTATAATAAAAATACGGAGGGGCGCACTAAGGTGCAGTGTTTATGAAACAAACTTAAGATATTGAATATATAAAATTATAAACTGCCCCCAATAAACGGCTGTACATTACAGACGGAAAATTCATATAGTTTTACTATATTTTGCGTGAATCGCATTACTTATAAAGTATTCTTGACTTACAGGCAGAAAAAGGCGTAACGGAATGCCCTACGGGCGCCCCGACACAGTTAGACTCGACACATTAGAGAAAAGTTTGCAGGAGTTTTCCTCGGTTGCAAGGAAAGTCAGCGAGATCGGGAGGACGGTAGAGTGACTTTCTACGGACGTTTCCTCGCTTGAAAATTATTGCGCCTGCCAAATGACGGTTTACATCCGAAGAGGCAATTTGAGAATTATTTTTTCTGCTGTTGAAAATTATTGCGCCTGGCAAATGACGGACTACTTCTGGAGACTGTAGTTAGAGGGCATAGACGTGAGAATCATGCTAACAGTATTTATTTGGGACTGAAGTCCCAAATAAATAAAAAGGAGATACATCCCTTCAGTGAATAACGGCTATATAATAAAACAGACGGATGGATGGATGTGGACTATATTACATGTGTTGATATTGTATAGTTCGTTGCTGATATATTTTTCATTTTTATCACACAATTCAGAAACAAAACCACGAATATAATTCTACAACGTACAATAGCTTATAAAGCCTGTTATATTCGAAACTACTACTCGTCAGTCTGGTCTGCAAATTCTGGTTCGGGTACAAACGTCGTTCTGTTCAAAAGGAAGATTGGACACGTGATATGTATGTTGCCAAAGTAAGTGTATAGTGCTGTATTTGTAATTTGATATGGGCACACTTACCAAAATAACCCCTTCCTATGTTATGAAATTTAAATTGCAAATAGAACGAATACTAGTTAGCAATTTGTCGGAGATCCTTATTTACTATAGCCGTCTAATTGATAACAGTTTTACACAGTTGCTTTGATTTGAATGCTTTAAAATTGAAATCATACCATCATGAAAGGATTGCATATGCACATATGTCATGTTGCTTACCATTATTGGTGGTGAAGTTGTTAGATCAGACGGACGATGTTGACGAGGCAATGGAACGCATAAATATATCAAGATCACAGGAAAGAACATCACGATAAACGATTGGGTTAAATATTGAAAAATCAATTCGTGAAGTATCTCAGCACTTAGTACAAAGTTATTTATAGTGAACTTAGTATTTTTAGTTGTTTTCATAATTTTAGAGAATAAAACACCCTTGTCATAGGATACATGTTTAGGTGTTATGGTCCATTAATATTGTAATATCTAATAAGAACTGTAATGTGAGGTACTCTTACAGACCAAGTCATCCGGTGACAGCGATTAACATAGCTGGGATACATGTTTACATGCATAAAAGGAGGTGGTCGAAGTTGTATTAGATCGCGAGCGTCTATAGCAAGGCTGTACGGGAACCTCGAAGTTACACTTTCCTAGTCTGGGTCGCGGAATCATATGACGATTACCGGACGACTACAAATGCATCGAAACTGTCGCAGGAATTCGCATCACAAGATTGCACAATCTAAGGATTGATTAAACATGCATCACTTACATATTCACAGTTGATAATACATCCATATTTGGTAAATCCAGAGAATCACAGTTAGCACGCATGTTTGCAGTAATTGTATGCAGAGACTACTTGTTACTATTTATAGAACTACATGTAGGTCACATTCCTGGAAAACCCTAGCCGTCACCATTGATACAATCGAACGGTGCGCTCTGTGACCAGTACTCTTTGCATTCGTATAATTTATGGATCGCCAAAGTCATTACAATACAGTATTTATCATTACAAGTTGAGATATTACACGTATGATGGCGGAATACATCTTCTGAGTATTCTGCAAGCACTTTGATAGTAGGGAGGACTACATGTTCGGATCTAGTTCTTGTAAGGCGTAAGAACACATTGTTCGGGAAAATCCGAAAGTCCGCTGATTGGTGGAATGGAACATACGTTAAGCGGGTGACTCCAAGCTGATTGGTGGATACTTGACGCGTCACTGCTCTTTTGTTCTTAAGTATCAAAGCGCGGCGAATATAAAAGAGAGAACGCTCAAAGGCCGGCAGCTTTTTCACTTCGGATTTCGGCCAAGGAACTCAAAATTAACTCTCAAGTCTTCATTAAAATACATACATACAGAAACTCAACTTCTTAATAATAAATAATACTACATTGATATCTACCAGATCTTATACTATCTACAGCAGCTAGGCTCATATAAATAAGGATCGAGATCTACCGCATTCTACCCGCACAGAGGGACCACTTGATTCAAGGACATCAATATGGCGGAAATGTAAATAACATTACTTGACATTATTAATCTAGAATCCAGATCCAGCTTCGAACCTTATACTAAATAAATCGTATTATATTGTAAAAGTGTCTACTTTATCTCGAATAATAATTACTTTGTGTTAAACAGAATTTTGTATTGTTGTATTTCTACTGTTGTACATTTGATCACGTCCAACCCCCACCCCCGGCCAAAGTCAAACACATATCGTTAAGACCGCCGTCCTGTTACAAATGGTGTCTGAAAGTGGGATGTAAATATTTTTTTAGCATCTAGGACCAAACTTATCTAGCGATATTTGCGTTATTGGAGGGAGGTTTTACAACTTCAGTAGATCTACGTTTCCTTTTCGGAATCCGAGCGACGGGAGATTTCGGATCCGCACACAGAGGGTTGCAGCGTCCGTAGGTCTCGTATATCAGAACAGTTTCGGATCCGAGCATCGGAAGCATTCGGATTCGCACACAGAGGGTTGTAGCGTCCGTAGGTCTAGTAGATCCGTACATTTTCGGATCCGAACGACGGGATATTTCGGATCTGCACACAGAGGGTTGCTGCGTCCGTAGGTCTCGTATATCAGTACAGTTTCGGATTCGAGCATCGGAAGCATTCGGATTCGCACACAGAGTGTTATAAACAGTGTCCGTAGGTCTAGTAGATCCGTACATTTTCGGATCCGAACGACGGGATATTTCGGATTCGCATACAGAGAGTTACAGCGTTCGTAAGTCTCGTATATCAGTACAGTTTCAGATCCGAGCGTCGGGAGTTTTCAGATCCGCACACGGAGGTTTGCAGCGTCCGTAGGTCTAATAGATTCGTACATTTTCGGATCCGAGCGTCGGGAATTTTCGGATCCGCACACAGACAGTCCTAACGTCGCAAATCAACTTTTTCCGCGCGCTTTCGGATTCAAGTGTCGGGAGTTTTCGGATCCGCACACAGGGAGTTACAGCGTCCGTGGATTATCTAGATCTGTAGAAGACCAGTAAATTGTCGGATTTAAGCGTCCGTCAGGAGTGTAATATCTATTTCCACGAATTTTCGGATCCAAACAGGTGCTTTCGGAACAATTAACGTTCGGACGTTTTCGGATCCGAACATCGTGAGTTTTCGGAATAACACGTGGAGAATTTTCGGATTGGTGAAGAAGAAGGTATACAGTACGTACATTTTCGGATCCGAACATCGGGAGTTTTCGGAACCGCTCGTCGAGAATTTTCGGATTACGAAAGGAGATACAACGGCCGCACGTTTTCAGATCGGAACTTCGGAAGTTTCCGGAATACGTCGGGTATTTTCGGATCCGTACATAGGAAGGTATATAGGCCGTGCATTTTCGGAACAGAACGGATATTTAAGCGTACTCGTTTTTGAATCTATTTAGGATCGGAACCAAGTCATATTTAATTTATATATACATAAGAAAAGCTCAAATAACATCATAAATTATGGCCGAAATCCAGGATTCCGATTCTGAGGTTAATTTTAATATGAATCATCATGAGGATGATGAGGGTGATTTAGGGGTAAATGACGACCATGGTTATGGTGCTGGTGAGGTAGTAGCACCTCGTAGACGTAGGTCACCACCACATATAAAACCTGATCCTTTCACTGGTGAGGAGGATTGGGAATCCTACATACAATATTTTGAGGATTGTGCTGAGTTAGGACAGTGGTCAGACAAGGAGAAACTGCTGTATCTGGCTACTTCATTGAAACAACAAGCACGGTTGCATTATAATTCAATACCTGCTCCAGAAAAACGCTCCTACATCATACTGACAAGGCGTCTTGAACAGCGGTTTGGAACAAGGAGGCAGCAAACAAGGTGGCTCTCAAAGATGCAGAATAGGACCCGTGGGAATGATGAGTCAATAGCTACATTCGGGGATGATATTCGTCTTCATGCACAGAAAGCGTACACAAAGCTCGATTCGGAGGCTCAGGAAATGCTCGCGCTGCAACATTTGTTTAAGAATGTATCTCCAGAGATGAGATGCAAGTTAATGGATAATGATTGCAGGAGTATTAGGGAGGCCGTGGAGGTAGTCGAGAGGTACGAGGAGGTGCTGGGGAAGACGAGTGTGGATGTAGGGGTGACTCATATTCGCGGCGTCGGTAGCACTTCATTGGAACATAGCAATGAACGACAGCCTGTGTCGCAGCCGATGTCAAATGGTATGAATGAAATGAAAGATGCAATCCTCAGAATTGAGAAACGTCTAGATACGTTGGAGAAAGGTGATAACCGCAAGGGCAGGGACAATAATAAATCTTGTTTCTCATGTGGTTCCAGTGATCATTTTGTAAGAAATTGTCCTACTAGGAACAAGCAATACAGGAAGTATCCTCAGAACCAGGAAAACTCCAATCCGTCACCCCAGTAGGTCATGGGATGATGGACACATATGAAAATCGATCTAGTTATAGTGATATTGTACATGGTATGGAAGATTTCAACCCAAGGATTGGACAAGTGGGTAGGAAGCCATATTCATGGGACAATGGGTTGTACACTGAGGGCAGTGTCAATGGTAATAAAATAAACTTTTTGCTGGACAGTGGAGCTACCGCTACACTCATTTCGAAGGAAACATACGAACAATGCGGAGGTGCGAGTAGCTTACCATTGTATTAGTGGGACCTTAATATTCATGGTGTTGATGGTACAAATATTACAGTGTATGGGTACATTGAGGCAACCGTCACACTAGGAAAGTATACTACACAAGTCAATATTTTGGTCTGCAATATATCTTTGCCAGGGATTTTAGGGCAGGATTTTATTATGAAAAATGTTAAGGTATGGGACTTGGATGCATTGGAGTTACGTACCAAGGATGGGAGTATCATAGAATGTTACTCAGGTGATAATAGGGGTAAACTATGCAGGGTGATGGTGGAAGAGAAAATGGACATACCTGCTAGGACCTGTACCTTAGTACCAGTTAGGATACATCATGCTGACATTCTTCCAGATATAGTGTATGTTGATGATAAACTAGCAGTGAACAATGGGGAAATTAAGCTATTGAAAGGTGTCCTAAATCCACATGGAGATGACACATTCATCGGTATCATGAACGAGACAGACAAAACTGTTACAGTGGACAGTGGTGAAGAGCTAGGACATTGTCACCCGATTATTGAAGGGACACCTGCACATTCAGAAACCACAGAGAGATGTGCTGCATATACACTTGACTCGACAAAGGATCCTGGTTTAACTGGAGAAGAGTTACTACCGGAACATTTAAAGGATATGTTCGAGAGAAGCCAAGTGCATTTGGAAGCAGGGGATAGAGAGAGGTTTCCCGCACTACTTAACGAATTTCAGGATGTGTTTGCAAAGTCAACCCATGACTTGGGATGCACTAATAAAGTTAAACATACCATTAATACTGGTGACAGTCATCCTATACGGCAACCAGTTCGCCGTCAACCATATGGAAAACGGGAGGTCGAACAGCAAGAAGTTAAGAAGATGCTTGAAAAGGGAATTATAAAACCGTCTAACAGTCCATGGTCTTCACCGATTGTTCTAGTTTTAAAGCAAGATCTTTCGACGCGCTTTTGTGTGGATTATAGGCGTCTCAATGAAGTGACCGTTAAGGACGCGTATCCTATTCCACGAGTGGATGATTGTTTTGATGCTCTGTCTGGTGCCAAGTGGTTCAGCTGCATGGATCTTTGTTCCGGATTTTGGCAAAAAGAAATGGAAGAGCGGGATAAGCTGAAAACTGCATTCTCTACCAGCCAAGGGTTGTACCATTTCAAAGTTATGCCATTTGGTCTCGTCAATGCCCCCTCTACATTTCAACGTCTGATGGAAGATGTCTTGCGTGGCCTACAGTGGGTAGAATCCTTATTATATATGGATGACATAATTACTCCAGGTGAAACTGTGGAACAATGTCTACAGAGGCTAAGGAATGTGTTCATTCGTCTAAGAAAAGCCAACCTAAAACTAAAACCATCCAAATGTACGTTCTTTCAAAAGTCTGCCAAATTCTTAGGACACATTGTTTCTGAAGATGGTGTTAAGACGGATCCTGAAAAGGTGCAGGCAGTGCGCGACTGGCCAACTCCAGGGAATGGCAAGGAGGTACGTAGCTTCTTGGGTCTAGCTTCGTACTACAGGCGGTTCGTGCAAGGCTTCTCAGACATTGCAAGACCACTACATAAACTTGCCGAAAAGCAAACCAAATTCAAATGGACAGATGATTGTCAGAAAGCATTTGATACATTGAAGTACGCACTTACCTCAACACCTATCCTGGCTTACCCAGAGCTTGGTTCCAAGTTCATCTTAGACACGGATGCATCGGATTCTGCTGTTGGTGCAGTTCTTTCACAAGTTCAAGAAGGAAAAGAGAGAGTAATTGCTTATATGAGCAAATCAATGAATGTTCATGAACGTGCATACTGTATAACTAGGAAGGAATTATTGGCCGTTGTTATCGCTTTAAAACATTTTCATAGTTACCTTTATGGTCAAGACGTACTGTTGCGGACAGACAATGCAGCGGTGAGCTGGATGCGGACACTAAAAGTGCCAACTGGTCAGGTAGCCCGATGGCTACAGGAACTGAACACATATAATTTAGAAGTGATTCATAGGAGCGGCAGAAGTCACTCTAATGCCGACGCACTCTCGAGGATGCCATGCAAAGCTTGTCAACATCAACAAAAGCTTCAGGAGGAATTTGATGGCATTACAGATGAAGAGCAAATAAGGGTTATCACAAGAAGTCAAGCACAGGATCAAACCCATGATCTGACAACAAACCACTTTCTATTAAATGGATGGGATCATGTTGAAGTTTCAACCAGTCAAACAGATGATATCAATATAGGAAAAATAAAAGTTGACCTAGAAGACAGAAAGCCAAGACCAGATTGGACGACTGTGTCAGCTGAACCTTCTGAATTTAAGACCCTGTGGAGACAATGGGACCAGTTAGAAATAATAGGTGGTATGCTGTACAGGAAATTCAGCATGGACAATGGTGACCAAGTGTATCAGCTAGTGACACCAAAAGAGCAGACAACAGGAAGTAATTAAGTATCATCGTGATATTGCCAGTAGTGGGCACCTTGGCATTGAGAAAACACTCTATAAAGTCCGAAAAGCTTTCTATTGGCCGGGTATGACTGATTCTATCAAGCGATACTGTAGAGAATGTGATGATTGTACAGCCAAGAAGCTTTCAAGGGAAGCCAATAAAGCACCCCTGGGTCAATATATAGTTGGAGAGCCGATGGAAAGAGTAATGATGGATATACTAGGACCGCTTCCAATTAGTGTTACTGGAAACAAGTATATTCTGGTAATCTCCGATTGGTTTACCAAGTGGACCGAGAGTGTAGCATTACCGGATATGGAAACTAAAACCGTAGCAAAAGCATTCTTAGATATCTATGTGAGCAGATTTGGGGTCCCAATGCAGCTTTACTCCGATCAAGGGAAAAGTTTTGATACCAAACTAATGGAGGACTTGTGTAAAATGATGGGTATTGAGAAGACCCACAGTACATCTATGCGACCTCAAGCCAACGGACAAGTTGAACGTTTCAATAGGACGCTGATTTCAATGTTGAAATCCTATTGCAAAACACAGCAAAACTGTTGGGATATTTACCTCCAACAGGTGATGATGGCATACCGTTCATCTATTCACAGCAGCACCAAGATCAGCCCAAATAAAATGATGCTCGGACGGGAGATAACTCTTCCTATGCAAGCAATTGTTGGACGCCCCCGAGACGCAAGCCAAGTGGATAATTACCATGACTATGTAATGGACCTTGAGGACAATTTACAAAAATGTCATGATTTGGCAAGGAGAAATCTGAAAGTAGCTGCAACTTACCAGAAGAAGTACTATGATAGTAATTCGAGGAGGAAAGCTTACACACAAGGTCAAGTAGTATGGTTACACAATCCCACCCGGAAAGTTGGAGTAAGCTCAAAGTTGGTGAACAAATGGAAGGGACCATTTATAGTGAACAGAGTAGTTGACGACTTGATATGTATGGTGAAGCAAACAGCGAAGGGAAAGCCGAAGGCTTATCATATAGATAGACTGTATCCTTATCGAGGGAATAAGATTCCATGTTGGATACGTAGGGAGCAGTGTAACATTAAATAGATTTAAATATGTGTAGGCACGATGTTGTTGAATACAATGGTGCTTACTATTTTTGTACAAACAGTGTGTTTTATTTGTCGCGGACAAACAGTGTATAATGTGTGTCGTAATTAAACCGTGTATAACATTTATCGTGGATAAACAGTGCGTTTTACAATTGTCGTAGACAAACAGTGTGTTGTATTTGTCGCGGACTAACCGTGTATTATATTTGTTGTAATTAAACCGTGCATTATATTTATCGCGGATAAACAGTGCGTTTTACAATTGTCATAGACAAACAGTGTGTTGTACTTGTTGCGGACAAACCGTGTATAATATGTGTTGTAATTAAACCGTGTTTAACATTTATCGTGGATAAACGGTGTGTTATATGTGTTGCAGATAAACAGTACGTTATAATATATTTGCCATTGACACATCGTGCGAGACATACAGTTGTGAACAATGCATAATGTTTGTGTCACGGACACCGGTGTATGATATTCTGTCACAGACAGTTTGAGTAAAAGAAAATAAACATTTATTATATAAACATAACCTTGACTTCGTCGTATTTGGAAGCCCCTGATGTTGAATAGGACGGCGGCAGACTTGGTTATCAAACTGGAGGGACCCGGCCCATGCTCAATGTATTTTGTTCTTGTTACTTACGGTCGCCTTATATTATATATTTCAGTGAGAACTGCTGGCTTTGTGAGGCGATGTTCAGTAACCGGACACAGTTGGTAAAGCATTTGGCATCCGCAGCACATCACCGGTTGAGAGTTTTTTGCCCCTGGTGCCCAGGAATGACCAAGACGTTAACAAGGGTCAGCGACTTGGAAGTGCATGTAAGGAGCAGTCACCCGGATGTGAACATTCAGAGGAGCCGTTTTACTCGATCCAATGGATTTTATTTCAGTGTATATCCGGAGGATTATGTGAAAATGGTGGATAGTATTTCCCCGTACAACAGCAACGAGGCTTATGAAGTGAGACAGGCGGTTAGGAAGTGGGCTGAGGGATTTGTGGACAGAAAAGAACGTACAGAGAAATGGAATAGTGGATGGAAGAAGGGTGTAGCCGGAGAGAGAGTGAGAAGGGTTCGAGGTGACAGTGTTCAGAGGGATAGGAGTGGAAGTAGGCATGAACTTGAAGAGAGAGGAAGAAGTGTTAGGGAAGGTGTGGACGAGAGAAGGGTTGTGGACAGTAGAAATTTATCAAGGAAAGAGGAGAGTGGTGTTCGTGGGCGTGCAGATCAGGCCGGAGACAGGAGAGAGAAATCTGGTGAAGACGAGGATAGAAGACAAGAAAGAAGGAAGGGAGAGGAGAGGAAGAGAACGCACAGTGAGAATAGAGAGAAAGAAACCCGAAACAACAACGTACTAGTGACTACGATGACGATTACATGGACAACATTGAGTTGGGGGAGGAAAGGGGACCCATATAAGACAAAGAGCAAAGGGAAGAAAGGGAACCGATATTAGAGAAAGAGCAAAGGGAGGAAAGGGGACAGATATTAGAGAAAGAGCAAAGGGAGGAAAGGGGACATATATTAGAGAAAGAGCTAAGGGAGGAAAGGGGACAGATATCAGAGAAAGAGCTAAGGAATGAAAGGGAACCAACAGAGAACATGGAAGTGATTGTGGAAAGGGGACCGATATTGGAAACTTTGGAAAGAGAGCATCGTATAGAAAGGGAACCAACAGAGAACATGGAAATAGTTGTGGAAAGGAGGCCAGAAGTAGAGACACAACCTCAAATTTCAGTACCGGTTATCCTCAAAGAGACCCAATGTGAATCCGGATCCAGCTCGTCTGGAAGTAGCTCGTCTGGAAGTAGCAGCAGCAGTAAATCTAGCAGCAGCGCATGTCGGATTGGGTTCAGGGCCAGAGCGAATAAAGTACTTGCCCGAGGAGCCATGCCAGTGTGTCCTCCTGCCAGACGAGACTGGAATAGCGTTGAGGAATTCAATATGTCTAATAGTTCCAGGGAGTTGCAATGGCCACCAGTCAACTGGAGAGATCTGTCGGCGGATCAGAAACTAATGGCCAGAGAGTATGCCGCGGTATTTCTAGAACAAGTCAAAGTTGCGGAGTATCCCCGTATAAGCCGTAAGGCTTTGCTAGATAAATATAACTTTCTTGCGTTGGAGGGTGAGGGCAAACCAAAGGAGGATGAGGACTGTGTAGATCAATATGAAACAAAAATTCGGCAATATAATTTCGTTTATCTCAAGAGTGTCGCAAAGGGAGAAGTGGAGGAATCGAGAATGTCGTGTGGAATTGTGAAGAGTTTGGAGAAGGCAGCCCGCTGGACAGACACCGACAGTATTATCGAGAAGTTGGATGAAGCAGGTGTGAAAATCAAAATTTAATTGGTGTTTGATTACTGATTATTCCTTGGGAATTCATAGACGTTAACGACTACATGTATTTCATCATTTAATTTATATGACATTTGATGAAGGGTTCATTTGATCATTTATTCATTTAATTTATATTACATTTGATGAAGCGTTCATTTGATCATTTATTCATTTAATTTATATGACTTTCGATGAAGGGTGCATCTTATCATTTATTCTATTTATGGAACCATGATATGCTTATGTATGTACATGCTTCACTGTTTTATTGGATCACATTACATAGTTGTATGGATACCTTGTTGTTCTTATAGTGTTCTTATAAGGTGTATAATCCAGGAGGATTATTTTACAAGGGAGGGGAAAGTGTAATGTGAGGTACTCTTACAGACCAAGTCATCCGGTGACAGCGATTAACATAGCTGGGATACATGTTTACATGCATAAAAGGAGGTGGTCGAAGTTGTATTAGATCGCGAGCGTCTATAGCAAGGCTCTACGGGAACCTCGAAGTTACACTTTCCTAGTCAGGGTCGCAGAATCATATGACGATTACCGGACGACTACAAATGCATCGAAACTGTCGCAGGAATTCGCATCACAAGATTGCACAATCTAAGGATTGATTAAACATGCATCACTTACATATTCACAGTTGATAATACATCCATATTTGGTAAATCCAGAGAATCACAGTTAGCACGCATGTTTGCAGTAATTGTATGCAGAGACTACTTGTTACTATTTATAGAACTACATGTAGGTCACATTCCTGGAAAACCCTAGCCGTCACCATTGATACAATCGAACGGTGCGCTCTGTGACCAGTACTCTTTGCATACGTATAATTTATGGATCGCCAAAGTCATTACAATACAGTATTTATCATTACAAGTTGAGATATTACACGTATGATGGCGGAATACATCTTCTGAGTATTCTGCAAGCACTTTGATAGTAGGGAGGACTACATGTTCGGATCTAGTTCTTGTACGGCGTAAGAACACATTGTTCGGGAAAATCCGAAAGTCCGCTGATTGGTGGAATGGAACATACGTAAAGCGGGTGACTCCAAGCTGATTGGTGGATACTTGACGCGTCACTGCTCTTTTGTTCTTAAGTATCAAAGCGCGGCGAATATAAAAGAAAGAACGCTCAAAGGCCGGCAGCTTTTTCACTTCGGATTTCGGCCAAGGAACTCAAAATTAACTCTCAAGTCTTCATTAAAATACATACATACAGAAACTCAACTTCTTAATAATAAATAATACTACATTGATATCTACCAGAACTTACTATCTACAGCAGCTAGGCTCATATAAATACAGATCGAGATCTAGAATCTACCGCATTCTACCCGCACAGAGGGACCACTTGATTCAAGGACATCAATATGGCGGAAATGTAAATAACATTACTTGACATTATTAATCTAGAATCCAGATCCAGCTTCGAACCTTATACTAAATAGATCGTATTATATTGTAAAAGTGTCTACTTTATCTCGAATAATAATTACTTTGTGTTAAACAGAATTTTGTATTGTTTTATTTCTACTGTTGTACATTTGATCACGTCCAACCCCCACCCCCGGCCAAAGTCAAACACATATCGTTAAGACCGCCGTCCTGTTACAGAACATATTGCATTTACACACGCGTAGCTGTGGGAAGTATAGTGTCTGACGTCGTGTCGTCTGCTAATAATTATATAACTGTCATATTGGTAGATGACAATGCACTTTGTAGAAATATCTGTCAATGACCAGACACCATATTTGGTCTAAATACGTCAGGGCTTTTATGTAGAATGGATTACTTTATTACCGAGCACGCCAGACTTACACGACAGTGTTTTCTCCACCGAAGCACAAAGTAATAGCCGGCAAGAATATAAACCAACGTACGTAAAGCCCACTGACACAATCTACATGTAATGATGTAGTACCATATGCAAGCAAATAAGCATTGATCAAATAGAGCGTTACATTGTCATTATTTCATTACTACACATCCTAATTTGTTATCATATATTATTCTTCTATTAGACATAGATAACCAGCATAATCGCATTTTTCTGATATCATTTCAACATTGTAACGCACTCAAATACACTATTCGAAATGTTAAGATGCTTTATGAATTCAGGTGGTAACACTAGGTTCTGCAATAGTCGTACCTGATGAATTGACGTTTTGAAATGGCATTTCTTTACAAACATTACTGTGACACTGCTTGAATATGGCATGCATTCATAGTATCACAATTGGGAAAGTTAAGTTCGAAGAACAACGTCTCGTCCTAAGTTGTTGACAAAAACTCTAGTGATATCGCGTCCGATTAAAGTCTTTAGCACCGTCAATATGACACGTTTACAAATGATTCGTTTGTACAATTACACAAGCTTCCAATCGTCCTTGCAATAACTCTGCATTTTGTCACTTCAATGAATACGTCACAGTCCGGTGATTTTGTAATTACGACCTTCTCATACAAGCTATCTAAAATATATTAAATTTTGGATAAAAACAGGTCAAAATTTAAAAATGTCATTGAGCTATTTGGTAATGGTATGATACATTCAAAGAACTTATAAACGAAGTAATATATCATAGCTTAACGAAACATCAAACTTTGATGTTTGTTCTAGTTTTATAAATTTGATGTTTGTTTTAATTTTATCATGATATAACATGCTACAGTGACGTTATATGTTGTTGAATGAAATGGGAGCAAGTAGTGTATTGTTATATTATTCATAAGGAGCTTCTACGAGGGTCATTCAATATATTCGTGGATAATCGTTCTCATATTATTATATTTATGTTTAAATAATAATGTCTTATATCATCATTGCCATTCATCTATTACCTACGGTAGATACAAATTTATCTTTGATTATGCAACACAGTAGCATGTGACCAGCCGATGTCTTACCATAGTTACGGGCTACCACCCCGACCGACGTAACGTACAATTTTCACTAGCTCAAATAGTTATTTGTGTCAATCATTGTTCAAACTAGATGCTGCCTTAACTGTGAGGTTTTGCATCTTTGGACACTGTTACCTGGATGTGAGTGAATGCCATTAATTCGCATTTGGTTCTTTTATAATAATTTATTAGCATCGGGTATAAGGGTCATTTGGAATAAAACATTTTGATATTTCATTGTTTGTTTGATTGTAAGTGCTCAAGGAAATGTAAATTAGTAAATTAGCCATTTCAACTAATCTTCTGTAAAAAATCTTAAGAAACAACCGGACATTTTCACGGTAGTTGTTGTTATCATACGTAACGTTGAACGTACGACGTGAACGGTTAAATATAGTATTAAAATATCCCAAAATATCTGTTTTAGGAAATTGTAGTCTAAGTAATGATGCAGTTATTAATATTCTAAGACCGTAATGTTGTTTCGGCTTCCTTCAAATGAAAATTGTGTCCGTTTATTTAATAAATCAGCTCGAGACTGGCTGTCTGTAAAATGTCCTTAAAATGACAAGTCCTAATTTCGACAGCCTATACTCAAATATAATTGAATAGTTATATGATAAATTTATGTAGTAATATTCTATCTCATTAAGGATCGCATCTAATGTTCGATCAGTTATCTGTCCTATACCGTGTAAATGATATTTCTCCCTGTGACTCATCAATGCAAAGAATTAGTTAAAGTAACATCAGTGTAACGTAATACATATATAATATAGCCTAACATGCGATGCAGGTATATTGAAGAATAAGACTTGGCAGACGTAACATCATAATGGAAGCCTTTTAATTACCATTTATTTCTATGTATTTTGTCAGAGCATTCCACACTACATGAACAAAGTAGTCAGACAAGTTGTTGATCATATCGAACAATGCAGATTTGTCTTTAGCTAATTACTAACCATGGAAGTTTCGAACGCAAAGAACAATGAATGTCATAACAGGCGCACATAACGTGACGGGTAGATCAGCTATAAAAATTGCGATAGGGAGATGTAAACTGATAAACACATATTAATAAAGGAGGCGAAAATATAACGAATATAGCGAAAGATGATATTTTAGCAATATATAAATATTTTGCTATTTTTTTTTTATTTTGTATACATGTGATTCAATTTCAAATAAATTTTACAATAAAACTTAATATACGTAATATATCACATATAGGTTCGATTCACAAACAAAGACTTAATATACTAGTACCCGATGCAATGACACGGTTACAAACTTTTCTGACCTCAGAAGATTTCTCATTTAGTGAACTCGATGAAGTTTAAGTTCCTTTTCAATAAGAATCATACAAGTATCAGTCCCTGTACCATATCAACCAACACAATCTAACGTAGCATAATACAACAAACGGAAAATATGTTTGAATGAACAACTTTACTTTAATGATAAAATCACCATTAACAACGTTTATAATTACGCTTTCACAATCTACTTGTCAATAGCTTCATCGTTTAGAAACGTTTGGATCGTGAGCACTATTTGTGACAATTACTTTTTACACGTCAACTGTATGTTATACAGATTTCAGAAGTTGTCTTATCTTTTTCAAAATAATGTATAATGCACAAATCAAAGCGAGCTATTTATGTATTCTTTTAGTATTGATACTGTACTTGTGTTGACATGATCTTATAAGACTAGCGCAAATCTGCATCACCAGGCGCTTCTTATGAGCCTATTTTCACGTTGACCAAACTGAAGTTGGAAAGCTTGTTTTGCCATAAGTAAAGAGTGATTGTCCGATAGTTTTCTTGTTTTCTCAAATTATTGATTTAGTAGTTACGTCCTTCTCCTTCTAATCAAGCCAGCGAAATAATGTACTATTCTATATACATCTATCTATACTGTATTCAGCACAATGAGAAACTTTAGTAATCAAAGTACTGACAGTACTGACATGCTGGCGAACTGCTAAGGAACAATAGCTTTTCAAGTAATATAACATCAAGTGGTTTTCTAAGTCGAAAGAGAGGAAAGTGATGGACTTAACAAAAAATAAAAAATAATAATTTAAAAATATAAAAATTTTGGAGCCGCCGTGATTCGATCGCTGGACCTTAGCATCAGAAAATTACTAAGCGAGTTGCTCAACCACTCGACCACGATCTCGTTGGAGAATGTTGACTTAAATAATTTAACATAATAAAATCATTGATGCGCCGCGCTATACATCGCGTTCGTAACGCGTAGTAATAATTATCAACGCCTTTAAACACCTTTTCTTTTAATTTCATACAATTTCCTTCCATTTCAAGAAGAAACTAATATATTAAAATCGAACAGAATAAATGAAACAAGGAAAGTTGAATGTTCTTATCTTGCAAAACTGATTAATGAGGAGGAACTATTTGCATTGAGTGTATAGATTCTGTGTTGTCAGTTTCGGGAGTAAATTCATCTTAGTGGAATTCATTATTTAGGATTGTAATAGTCTGGCGCGAAATCGCTAGCCTAAAAAGGAGTGGTGAGCCGTAAGTAGTAGAATTTGTGATTGTAGCCGCTGTCGCATTTTGTGCATGTTATTGCAGTTATGACGATGATGGTAATTATTTTGTCTTGCTCAGCATGCATAAATGCATGAAGCAAATAGTTCTTCATATTTTACATACCGTTGTAAAATGCAAAATAGTACGATGTCCTAAGACGCAGAGCTTGTATTATTTGTATAATGCAATGTTTAGCCATAGCATGCACATTTCGTTTAGATATAATGCTCTCAGAATATGTGGTAAAGGTTTGTTTAGATCAATTTCATGATAATCCGTCTTGTCAGTGTTATATATGTTGTCATTTTCACATCTTAAAATGCTTTTGATTTCACACATATTTTACATTGAATTTTAGTCATGTTTACATCTCAGTATAAATTCGATTTTAGACATGATATTTAACACATTAATATTAACATTTAGACTGAAGAGATACCACAACGACAAACATCTAAAATCCATTATGGGCCATTAGACGCATAACTGATCGTAATCTGCATACACATTATTTGACAAATACATGAAAGTTTCACAGTAAGCCAAATCAAACTGTATATCTTTTGAGATACAAATGATTCGTTTGTAATATTACACAAGCTGTCCTATATTCACGCTATGCCAAAGATTATACTATACTTTCCGTCACCAATTAATGTCCGTGAACAATTCTATATAGAGATATCTACAAGGACAATGATTCCCAGGAGAAATTTGATCAATCTGTGACGTCTTCATAGAAGTGACTAATCGCAATTCATTGCAAGGACGATTGCGACATTACGTACTACATGTAGTACACACATGGCATGAATGTACGCACCACGTTGACAGTGGTACACAGTTCGCATGGATGCAATATCACAGTGAGTATTAGACAAATAATTTGACAGCGTTGATAATTTAGGAAATACATTTTGTCAATTACGATGATATGAATGAAAATGTCTGTCTGGGGTATTGCCGTTAAAGGATTGTAAGGAAATACGATTTACCAAACATTAGTCAATCCTTTACCAAGCACTAGTCCATCCTCTTCCTTTGAGTATAATTATTTCTGAGCCATAGACATACATTGTTCTGATAGGAAATACAAAAATAATATGTATAGATTGCAGTACGGGGCATTGTCGTATATTGATTATTAGGAAATACGATTCCACAATACAGTCTGATGGTTTCCAATCTGGTACTGTTATAGCATGGACAGATAGAAATAATCAGTCAAACTCATGAACATTTAAAATTGTAATTCACAAACATGTTACGAAAATGTAATGTTCCTCCATTCCTCCATCGGTGTAAATAATTGTCATTCTGTCATTCAAACCTGATATGATGTACATGATAGACTTACTTTTGGCCATTTCCTTTTTTTTACGACCTGTACTCACACCAATGAATATGGCTGTTATATGATTCAATCAGACACGAAATCATCAAATTTATTTCCCGCAGCTTCTTGTGTGTGAATTAAGTATTTTCTTATTATATATAATGGTATTAATGTGTCATGATATTATACTACATGGTACGGGCAAGGTCAGTGTGTGCATTTAAGGTTCTACGCAGTGTTCCTCGAGAGAAAACAAAACATATCGCAACGCACTGATACCTTGACAGATTATAACTTGAGTGCATGACTGCACTTTTAGACACGTAACTTTTCTAACATGTTGACGTCATTGGTGACTTAGCAATAAACTGAAGTCTAATCGCCGTCTAGCGGGGTGATATTTGAGAAGGCTTACTATTAAATGTTTTTAAATAAATCGTATGTTTTTCGTGGCTAAAAGTATTTTATATAATAATATCTCGACGATACTCAATACTTAACAGACATGATTTATATCGATCAACAGAGTGAAGTTGGATTTGGACTTTTAATAGTTTCTTTGGTTTATGTGTTGGTATTGCTCAACGTAGTTGTGTTGTGGTGTTACTGATTTCCGTGCTCGGCTGGTTGGATTGGGTGCTTTACCTCCTGTCTGATTTCCTCATACCTTTCTTAGACCCTTTTGATTGTATGACGAATATAAATCCGTCTATATATCAGGCATATGAATGATACACTGGTCTGCATGTTAGGGCAACCATGGAGACACTTTACGTGTATTAAATAATAGCAAGGTAACAACTACAAATACACAATAGTAACCCGTTGACATCTTTATATAATAATACTTGAATATTTAAGCTTCTATTTAATGTATTATTGTAATGAAAGAGGGACAATACATGTATGTTAGTAACGTTATGCGTATATATCAGCTGTCTTAACTGATTGAAAACAGGACAAATGACTATTTGCTTAATTCATTTATGCATGTTGGTCAAGACAAAATAATTACCCATTTCTTGAGAACGTTACAATACGTTTGTACAGTGAACACACTGGCATTAGATATTTCTGGTTCATTCAAACAAAAACATGTGAAAGAGATTCACGAATTGATTCTTCAATTATCGACAAAACCCGCATTGTATTGACGTCTATCGTAATGCTTTTTACCGTGATCTTGGTATTACAAATGTATATGTATTTTATTGCCTCGTGGATTGTATGACTTAATAACCTCGTCATCTAAAAGTGTTTGTAATATGACATATGTCCATATGCTATCCTTTCATGTTAGTATGATTCTATCTTAAACCAATGGCATCAAAGCAACTGCTTTTAAAATGCGTGTTATCGATAAGTGTGGGCTGATTGTAAAAGGGATTCTGACAAATTTCTAACTGATATATGTTCTAATATGAAATTGTATTTCATAACATTAAAATATGGTTTACTGAGTAAGTATGCCAATATGACATTACAAGTACAAATACAAATATTAGACTTGCTTTAATAATTTATTTGAAATCCATCATTTGATCTCCAATTTCTTTTAAACTGATCGACATTTGTACCAGAAAAACGCGCACATAATTGGACTCAAAACAAGTAATTTAATTTATTATCTAGAATCAGTTCAAACCATGGAATCAAACATTGTTTAAAAATCATGTTGTCTGTTCCAAAGAGTGTGTGTTCAATACATACAATATTTTGTCGTGTTAATGTGTAGTGGTAATTAACATGAGTGTATTTAATTCACGCAAGAAGCATTGTTTCAGCAATAGTTGAAGACCACGACCGGATTTTATAAAGCATCTTCGAACTTTAATATTTTGACTTAAGTTCAAAACTTATGATTTAAATATTTCCTGCAAATTGGAAAATGATTATGCTTGTTCAATGATTATGATAGTTTTCTACACAATGCTTACTACTAGTGTATACAATCAATAATCATTAAGGTGGTACGGTGGTCGAGTGGATAGCCTGCTTGACTGCTGATCGAGAGGTCCCGGGCTCGATCCTCGACCGGGGCACTTGATCATTTATGAAACGCATTTCTGTGTTTCCCACCCAACAAGAGATTAACTGGTAAGCAACGTAGAAGCAGTCTCGCGTGTATCGGTGCTATACTGATGGTTAGGTTTACTCACAAGATGATGTATGTGATTTGATTTACAACTTTAATGACTATAAATATTTCTCTGGTTTCCCTATCGAGACAAATTACTCCGATTTATTTGGATTCCATGGCGCAAAATTGCAAACATCATCCAATGTTTAAGTTGTTGTTGCTAGCATAGCATGTGAGAACTTTTTGCGTTTTGTTCGTTTCCATACACAGGAAACAGACGACGTTTAAACAACCCCTGTAGACCCGGTTGTTACAATTTTAAACATTTTGATTACGTATTTCTGACAAACATTCTTTCTTATTTATGTATCACAGACAAAACGTGCAGTTTATACGTGGAACTCACACTGCAGTCAATGTTATACAGTCTAACAGATATCATTTAAATGGTGTAGGACTACGTCAGTGTAAATTTTGAAAAAGTGTTGCTATTACGAGAGGTGCCCCACTTATATATGAACAGTATTACATATAAAATAGTTCGATGCTTATTATATATAATCAAAATAACGTGTTATAAAACACGTGCAACTATTGAGTATTACTTTATTTCTTCGTTTGCACTCAAATCTACAATTTTGTAGGGGGTATGGTGTTTGACTTTTTGAAGACCAAATACTCCGATCGATGCTGCTTGCATTTCCCGCCTGTAATAAACGCAGCAATATTCCATAGACTAAAGGGTTTGTGGGTATTTTTTCATTAGACTTTGGTCTTTACTAATCATGGGTAATATACTTCAAATGTGTGTTCTTAAGGTACATAATGGTGTTTTTGTAGAGGAAGATGAAGCTCCGTGTTGACAAAACACCATACTTCCCATATGGTCTCCAGGGAACTTGTTTTGCAAACATTTAGACCAAATATGTTTGGAACCTAATGTACACAGCAATGTGCATTCACCTTTGACTTTTTAGGATTAAATATGTGTTCCGTTAAGCCAGTATAGCAAACAATAGCATATGTTATGCAAACGTTCGGAAACATGTGAAGCTTAACAAATGTCAACTTATGGGTAACCTTATCAACATTTATCATAAAGTAGGCTGTAAGCATTGCCTCTACAGAGGTGACAAAGTTGTGGCATTTACGGTTCCGTTGAAGCATACACAGCGTTAAAGATATTTGTCTTCCTTATGTTGCTTTTGTGGTATTGAGCATGTAAACACCGATTTTATCCCGAGTCCGGCATGTATAATTCTCTAAATGAACAAATCGAAAGTTCCAATGGGTACTCTTAACGTCGCTGAAGTCCCTATTTTGGTTTTTGGATATGCCTTACTTATTAAATAACCAAAGTGTAAGATTTTGGTAGGTATCATAACTTTTTGTTAGTTTTTAATATTTTGCGTAATTTCGTTCAAATGAACAACAAAGCTCTAAACATCCTTCCTGTGACAAAAATTGCATATTGTCTTCACAAAAATGGAATATCCATCCTCAACCAGCAACTTTTAAGGGATTTTATGGCAGTGGCTGACCTTCAAAACGCAAAACACCATACCCTCTACAAAAGTGTTGTTTTAGGTTCATTCTACTTTTCAAACAAACCAACCAGTTAGTGTAAATGTTACCTAAAACATATGTTTACACAGTACAAAATAGATATTTGATTTATACCATATTTCCATGAAAATATGTCATGTTTAACACTGTTCAAATATTAGTGGGGCACCTCTCGTATTGTTTTCTCATCTTCTAGTATATCACAAAACGCATGTTCAAGCAGTTTAAGTTGTCGCTTGATTTCCTGTTCTGAGTGCAATTAAGGACAACGAAGTTTTTAGTTTCGTTAACTTTGTGGATTTAATTATACCCTCCACAAGGAAACTTCTAGGATAATATGAACGTTTCAAGAAACCAACTTACATTGTAGTTCTACCGAAAATTCAAATTGACTATATATACATTTTATTAGTTTTTGTACATTATACCTATTTGATTGTAGAAAACAAACCGCCAGTGTTTCGTGTAATTTTTCCGACCACGTTTTGCAGGGTTAAAGAGTGCACAATTCATCAAATGTGATTATAACTACATGCTTGAATCTTCCGTTTTGATGAAACGTATATAACGTATGCATGAATAGTATATTAGTTGGTGGTATTTGGCTGTTATGTGCTGGTGCTGGCTGTGTTCACTGGCACGAGACCAGATAAACATTTAATACATAGCCGTGGCCTATAATCTATATCCATCTAAAGCTCCCCTTGTCCTGTTAAGGCACCCGACACCAGTGATTACAAAGTACCCTCATCCAGACACATCTGCCATTACCTTCAGCAAGATCCTAACAGTTACCATAGTAATATAGTAATACACTGGAATCGTATCTAAATGAACATAAAAACCATCTTATTATTTTCCCACAGGTTTATTATGTCAATGCAACAAGTCAATGGTAAAAACATGATACACATAATGTAAATAACAAAGAGCAAAATTTTAAACTTAGTTTCCAATTATACATGGGCAGCCAATGTAACAATTTGAACAGCTACTAGTATCTAACATATTCACTATCAAACTCATACCCTTGAATATCAGTCACCAGGTTAGTTGGTAACCGACATAATAATCATTAACTGATTTCCAAACTGTCGGCTCAGTGACCAACTGGTCTAATAATAAGGAATTCTTCCAACATACAACTTCTCGCTCCTAAAACAGGGTCCTAAACCCTTTTATGTTCAATATAAATAACGAGTGTTCAATCGATTGCATTTTATCGATAAAATTGATTGTTATAACGTGGTTCAATGCATAACTTTCATATTGCAATTTCAGAATAACGATCGGTATACGAAATATCGTATCAGTTCCGTCATAACATTGTGAAAGCTGGTTTCCGTTGCCTAAGCAAAGCGCGACAAAGCGCCTGCATTCAGTAACTTCCCTTTCAAGTGGATATAACGCATGGCTTACATCCAGTGGAAAGTGCTACGGAGCGCTTTACTTAGACAACGGATACTTGTTCTAATCTGCAGGGGAACTGATACGCCACCATGGATTACAACCGAGTGGTTTGTTGTATACGCTCATAAGTATAGCATTAAAAGGTAAATGTAATTCATATTTATTAAATCGTATAAGAAATGCCCTATTTACATAAAAAATACATGCATTTACATGATTAACAAGTTGTGAATTATGATTCATTTATATACAGCATACTTATTTACAACATGATATATAGCTATGTACAAGATATGGCCTACGTAGTAACAATTGGAATATTTGATAAATGTCGATAAAGGTTTAGTGTAAATATCTACATGTGTTGTGCAATATAGAATGAACATAGTCACATATTTAGGTCTGTCAAATGTATGTATATTGTGATTATTAATTTAAACGTATTACAAGAAAGTGAAACCATACATTACCCAGTACGAAACTTATAATACTGTACTTTCAACATGTAATACTAATGAGGGCACATGTACTGCCATTTCAAAGAATGGTGGAACTACTGTTAACTCAGTGTGTGTTTTAGTGTACAATAATATTTATTGCATTAAAGGATAAATGCAAATTCATATTTATTAAATCATTTAAGAATTGCCCTATTTACATAAAACTACAATGTACATGCATTTACATGATTAACAAGTTGTGAATTGCGAATCATTTATATACAAAATAATTATATTCAACATGATTTATAGCTATGTACAAGATTTGCCCTACAATACAGTAATTGGAATATTTGGTAAGTGTCGATAAAGGTTGAGTTTAAATATCTACATGTTTTGTTCAAGATTCTAACACGATTCGCGGATTAATCCAATACACAAAGAACGAACCGAACCATGTTTTATTGCCCCAATAAAACATACCTATCAAATTGTTTTATTCACCGACAATAAACGCGAACAGATTTTTATTTCTTATTAAACTTGGTTGGAGTTTCTAAAAATAGATGCGTCATAGATGTAACACTGGATTCTCGTGCAACTCGCCTTGTCATCGTGACTCGTAGTAAATTTTACTATAAAGTTTACGTTCATTCATTCATAAATATGTCAAGTGAAACGGGGCGTAAATAGAAACAGCCAATTTGATAGGTATGTTTTATGGGGGCAATAAAACATGGTTCGGTTCGTTCTTTGTGTATTGGATTAATCCGCGAATCGTTTTAGAATTCTTAATTCAATGTAGAATGAATACAGTTACATATTTAGGTCTACCAAATAATTTAAACGTATTGCAAGAAAGTGAAACAATACATTACCCAGTACGCAACTTATACTACTGTACATTCAAAACGTTATAATAATGAGGGCACATGTACTGCCACTTAAAAGAATAGCTGGAACTACAGTTTATTCAGTCACACTACTAAAAACATATAGATAAACTTAATTTATCTGAAGATGAACTTATGTTTATAACGGTTCTTATTAAACATTGAGCGGAATGTAAATATTATACTCTATCATACACAGAAGACAGACCTAATTAGCGAGTAATTCGTGTCATATTATTCTAGGCTACTAAAACAAAACATTTATATCACAGAACAACCTCAATTCGGCGATTTGCACGAAATGAGCGTTATCATGAAGTATGAAATACGCATTCCAACAAAAATGTAAAATATACAAATACAAACTTTACATGTCATATTATATACATTAATTCATTTCCAAACAATAAATATCGATGTTGTAATTTAAATCACAAACATTCATTAAAATAAGCTGTATGAATAAAACAGCAGTGTTTTTGTCAATGCTATTTCTTTACCAAATACATTTTAGGATATGTCAAAGGTACCCAATTTAGCCTACACACACACGACCAATACAATAAACAAGGCGGATTTTCCAACTACATTGCTGACATATCGATTTTAGTTAATGAATGGAGATATGTACATGCATTAAGTGATATATATTTTAAGGACTCGCAACAATAATTATAACTCAAACCATGAGTCACCATACTAGTGATATGGAACTACAAAATGTACCACAAATGGCGGAAATTTGAACTGCGAACGGATTTGTACAAAATAATGGTAACACTTCTCTACAATTATAATTAAGTATCACAATGATCACAAATTAAAATATCGTCTCTATCGGAATAAGTGATGGTAAGTAACCAAAATGGCGGGTTTTAACTACATTATTGATACATCGGCAATCATAAAACAAAACAAAATAAATGTTTATAAAATATTTCCTAAATGACCAACGGTCGCTACAATCACAGTTAGTTTGTCTGGCTGTCTGTTCAACGATTCGTTGGTTGCATATTGTGTTAAATAATGCCAAGGTAAATATCAAGGTCAAACACCAAGGTAAATACCAAAGTCAAACATCTAGGTCATATGCCAATCAAACATTTTTATCCAAGGTAAGATACAAAGGTCTAATGCCAGGGTCAGAAACCATTGATAAATACCGGGGTCAGATACCTAGGTCAAATGTCATAGTAAAATACCAATGTCAAATGCAAAGGTCAAGAGCCAAGGTCACATACCGTGCCTTGGTACCCGGCCTAGTCATACCCATGACTGCGGAGTACTATGTGAGTTAGACTTGGAGTAATATGCAGAACAATGGTGACTGTATTTGTACCCAGTTTTCTTCTTTAAGAACAAATGTTTCAACTCTTTCCTGAAATAAGCACCGGTAATGGAGTACAGGAAAAAGTTAATACAGTAATTTATGAAAAATATCGTCCGCGTCACGTGTAAAACTTCTCCCAAGTCACCAATACGAGTGTCATCTGTCGGAGAAAAAATGCCGGAATTGAACATTTTCTTGTATATCCAATACCATTTGCACCAAATGGCGGAATATGGCAAATTCAACGAGACGAAACAAATTGATATGGCTAACAGAATGAAAGTAAATTCCAGACGAATTATGGACTCCTCTGTGATAATTCGTATCTTTCTATGTCGTTTATTGTGCAGTACAAGTTTCCGGATGATAAGAAGGTTAAGTACTGTTATTAGCACGAATGGGATAAATGTTATAGTAACACCAAATATACTGTCCAGGATAAAGGACAGGTACTGATGCTCCCGGGAACTTGTACACACTGGGTCACCGTTGATTGCCGTATGGGACGCACTCAATATTGGTTTGAACACACACCCGGTTGAAGCCACGATGATAGCTCCGAGAATCACGCGAGATGATGATTTAGGATCACAAATATCTTTCCTTCTTAAAGGTCAACAAACTCCAATAAATCGTTCAATTGTGAAGAAAACAACAATCCAAGACGAGAGAAATCGTGCAATGTATCGTAAATAAAGCATTATCTGACAGGTTCCGGGCTGCTCTAGGAATATAGCCGTATTTTGTCCGGGTAACGACGGAAGTCCGTACTTTAACCATTCCGGAAGTACGTAAAATAACAACGCCATTAAATCGGAAGTTGACAGTGCAGCTAAATAGATGCTTGCGGATAGATTACGCATATCTTTGGACAGAAACACAACGAGACACAAAGTGTTGCCGACCATACCAATCAGGAATATGACAGGTGTGAAGTATGTGAAGAATGATAACGCTACAGATGGTACAATAGACGTCCTCTCACCATAGATACTTTTCAACAGACGACCATCGTCCATGGAACAGTTTGTAGAATTTCTGAATGTGGAATTATCTAAGCTGAACGAGCACGGCGTGAATGTTTCGAAGTGTTCTGTTCTATTCATCTGAAATTTAAAAAAAATTAAAATCAGAAAAATCACTCATCATTAAATAGTTTTCCAATTATATTATTAATTGTATCAATAGCAGAGGTACTGTATGTTGAGATATTCCTCCGTAATGCGAGCATAACATACTAAATACATATTGAAGCACTGAAATTAAAAAAAACACTTAAAGTAGCAAGGTCAGAAAGGACATCAATCATAATCTATGTTTTAAATGGAACTATAAATGGCGTCAATCACATTAAGCACAGGCCTAAGACATAATATCACAAACTGCAATTTTTACTCCCCCCCCAATTTCCTTAATCAATTCAATACGTAGAACATATTTGTAAAACATGGATGAAAGTTTTTGGATGTCAAACTCTATTTTGTGATTAAATATCTTATACCTGTGGACAAAGGACGTAACTGAAGTAATGAGTTGACCAGACACCAAATGTTCACTGATTCGCCTGCAACGCGTGTATAGCAAACATAACATAGGTAGATCATTTAAATAGTTGCAGTTATTACATCGACATGTGGTTCCTCTACATTGAATGAAAACGATTACAACTTCACGTAAACACGTTGTTTTAAAATACAATATAATAATACACCGCTCAATAACAACAACATAGTCTATTCAAAGATAAATGAAAATTGTTAAAGAAAACATAAGCTCGTCCGCCAGGTAAACTTTGTTTGTCTATGTTTATATGGGTTACTAATTCAACTGCAATCCCCATATTCTTTCGATTGGGGTAGTTACCTCTTTAGTTAATTTAGTAACAACATGCACTTATTAAAACTGTGTTCAGATTTTGTATTTGTGATGCAGTACTAAGATGGGAACAAAATACAAAAACAACAGTGAGTGTTCGTTTCTAAAGCCCTAAAAGTGTATTTCAATTCACATGTACATTTCAATAGACTTAGTTGGCATAAGCACACTGACCTTGATTTTGTCTAACCTAATATCGGTTGATAGCGATGGCTTATAATGAGGGGATCGTGAGTTCTAGTTGCGAGCTTATAAAAAAGAAATGAGGAAATCGGACCGGGAACGGAGCTCACATTAACAACTAACTACCTTCACATTTTTATTTTGGAGATAACATCACGTTTTAAGCACAGTGTTTATAAACTGTAAATATCTTCTGTAAATCTATACCAAGTATACATAGTCGAGTTTATTAGCCCCAATTTACACCAATTCACTTTATGTTTATTTGTTATCTCATATTTTGTTCACCCTGAGGTAGAAACCAGTGGTGCAAGTACGCCTGTTTCCTATCATAAAACCATAAACACAGCATATGCTCTAAATGATATAAGTATTTCAAACTCTGATTCGCATTAAATTAAGTGTATGTATTAATTTTGCGATGAAAAAACGACGACACTTTCAACCAACGTAACCATGACCTAGTATTGATAATAACCATTCTTCGCTTAGGCAAATACAATTAAGATCATGTTTTCGTGCAACATGCGAACAAAT
Source organism: Spisula subtruncata (assembly GCA_963678985.1). Taxonomy (NCBI): domain Eukaryota; kingdom Metazoa; phylum Mollusca; class Bivalvia; order Venerida; family Mactridae; genus Spisula; species Spisula subtruncata. The sequence goes on from OY787676.1 coordinate 3,539,409, forward strand.
TATATTTGTAAGCAGGAAAAAAACATTGTACCCTTTTTGAAAATTATTACATTGATTTTATGCTCTAGACATTAAACAATATGGGGACACTTTCAGAAAAATAATGATGTATTTATTTTAGTTAGATGCAATGAAATAGAGAGTTAAAATCAAATACCATTTTACCATTTTGTTTTGGCCTTACGGCTAATTAAATTTTAAGTATTCTCTCTGATTCTTGTATTTTATGGCAGTACTTTATTGCTCTTTGATAAATACTTCTATTTCAACTGATTACAAACATGTGTAATTTATATACTTTATATTTTCTAGAACAAATTTAATGTATTTTGAATTGCATTGTTACATGAGTATAATTGGTTTAAACACGAAAAATTGCAGACTTTAGGCATAAAACCTAAAGGCACAACAAACAACATGTGTGTATCCGGGGATTCTATAAGACCGTGTGAAATGACATAATTTCGCATGGTAAACATTACATGAATGTTCATATGTGATAAATTTGCTAACAAATAGTAAAATCGTTTATGCTAAAGTAACCTAAATGTTTCATACATATCTAGAACGCGTGAGGTCCCCATTATATAACTGAAAGCGTTTCTTGAATACCAGCTTTATTTGTTTTAGCGACATGGGGTGAATAAAAATGACGGTAAAATGAAAATTAACATAGTAAGTAAAGTAATGTACCACCGCAGTATGGCACTTGTCGCTAATGTATAGGTTTTATCTGAGTGTTTTTCATATTTATTAGCCCCTTTTCTTGAGTTGATCTAGTACTGATCTAGTCAAGGTCAAATTAAATGACACCTACTTAGTTATTACATATGTACTATAAAACCGCGGGTACAGTTTAATGGCAATGTGCGCTATTATGGTAGGGTTTGTGCAATACATCGATGGCTTAGAATTAGAAGGTCGTAACTACCAAATCAATATTTTGAGAAAACACGGAAAACTGTCTGACATATACTCTTTATTTATGGTAAAACAAACTTTTACAACTTCATTTTGGTCAACATGACAAGTTCAGATTTTAATGAATATGGGCTCATAAGCATATCCAACTATTTGTCCCATTTGTATTGAATGTGTTTTCAAGTCGACCACAGTTATCTTTCCTTGACTGGTGTTATACCGGTTTTAATCTGATCGATCTTATCTTTATTGCGTAATCGCGCTATGCTAACTCAGCGGGTTGTCGGAGTGTATAAATTAATGTATAACTTATCCTTTGCTGGAGGGGTTTTGTGCGTTCAGTTACACGTTTGGTATTTTTGACATTTTGTATATGATGCATACCAGGATCTTTTTTTATGGGCATATTTGTTTATAAGGTAGGTATCATCAGGAACATATAAATACTTCCATGGTATCATTCAGAATTCGTAGATCATGTGTGAGGAATCTAACAATTATGCATTTGTTATACTAGTAACCGCAATACACGTGACGATATGTATACTTATTATCATGCATATTCGATGCATGATAAAAAAGAAACGGTTAAAATACTAGTAACTGTACAATGCTTGAGTATGTGTGTAATATCACAAAGTTCAGTTTATAAATAAAATTTAGCAACCACTGCTGATTTTGTACGGTTTGTTCAGTTGCATCTTCAAGCCATAGACCACACAATTGTGGAACTGGTTTTTTTAATATCTTGAAAAATAAAAAAGTTATGATGTGAAATAGAGCGTTTTTTTCATGAATTAAATAGGAGAATATTCGCGCGCTCGTGGACCCGACAAAACTTCAATTTTCCCTCTAATTGTCACAAATATTTTATTTTTTCAAGATATCGGGATGAAACATTTGTTCAACTTATATTTATGTTGGACAAGTGCTTTTAAAGTTATGAAGAGTTGAAATGTTAAACAATTACTAAATCAGTTTTCATTGTTTTAATCAATTCATAACATCAATCATATATCACATACACAGAGGTCTTTGGATTCAGTTACAGAAGCATGTACAGTTTTAGCGACCTTTAAAACAAAACATTTGTGAACTCAGGATCTTCTATAATCCCTGGTGAACTTGAGATCATCAGCAAGTGATAGATGATAGTTTTATTCTACTACCGTTATTTTCTTTGAATTTTCCAAAAACCAATGTAGAACTTTTATTTAACGTACTGGTCAGTGATTCTTACTTTACAGTTACCAAACAAAAGCAACATTTCCCTTTTTATTTTTCTATTATATGATGAAAATAAAGAAAATGTATACTTACAACATCAGATGTCTTCTTGTTTTCTTATTATTCAGTCAATAGCTCACATTTACTCACCTTTTTACGTTTAATTTTCATTTTTACAATTCGTATATATTTAATTAGGTGGTGCAACGTGTCAATTAACCAGTTTATTTAACAAGTGTCATAGGAATGATATGATTCTTCATTTTTATGTCTCAACTGTACGATTATTATATTTTTAAATTATGTGTGAGCTTATGACATTTCACTTTATTTTAATGCATGTATTAGTTTCCAAATCGGCAATAAAGTCAAAGTTTCAAATCTCTAAAATCATAATAAAGTATGTATACAGTAAATGTAGCGGTTATAACCCTTCAAGCGAATGTACCACTTTTATTACCCCACATGCGGTGACAATCGCAGCGGGGCGCGTCATAAAACAATTAACAATGTGCAAATTAAATATGTGTATTACTTTTTTACTAAAAAAAAAATGATACCTGTTTTAAAAAACCGTAAAAAGGGGGCAGATCTAATTATCGCATTTCTTATATCAAAACACCAATCTGACGGGAAGAAATTAAAATATTAATCAAGTTTGCACAAAATATATTCCCCGAGAAACAAAAGAACTACAGACAAGAAAGTAACCAAGTTTGATATCAAATCCGTTCATTTCCTTCTTTGTTCAATGTGAGTGATAGTCATGTTAAAAACCTTTAAAAAGGGGGCTGATCCCATAAAGATACAACTATGAAATTTAGTGCATTATTTTCTAGACATATCAAACTACAAAATATGTTTGCACATAAGAAATCCCTCAAATAGCTTTTATCATATGGAAAATTTTACGTGGAGTCCCCATGCCTTCCAATGGTAAAAAATTGTCACATGGGCGAAAACAAATGGGACAAATAGTTGGATATGAATCGCCTTGAAATGCTTATTCTAAATATGTATGAATCTTAAAATGTCGTAAGTGGCAGTTACAACCTTCTAATTCTAAGCCATCGACATATACCACCGTACTTTCGTGTTAATAACATTCTGTTTTCGTCATCAATTTTCGTGTTAATACAATTTAGTTTTCGCAATCGTACTTTCATGGTCCCACATTTTTATATTACAAAACTGGAACTTACGCACGGTTTTATGTTGTTAAAAACACGGAAGAGCGCGAAAAAAATTATTACGTAAAATGTCCAAAACGTGAAAATACGCACGGAGTTACGATGACCTTAACGCGGAATTGCCACGACGAACACACCCATGAAAACGCAAATGAACATTGGTGAAAATGCAAAATGAGCATGACAAAAATACACTTTAAAATGCGACGATTCACAAGTATATAATTCCGTGTTATCGAGCGAATCTTTTGCATCTGAACACTGTGCAATAAGGCAATTGACAGGGTCTCTAAAATGTCTTCCAAATGTAAAGCAAAAATACATCAATTCCTAGATTATAAGCCGTCAGTCCAGATGTTATTTCTTTACTTTTAAGCCTAGACAGCCTAGCGTGTGTTCATTTTAAGCCGCCAATCCAGGCGTTATTCTTTGTACTTTAAAGCCTAGATAGCCTGGCATGGCTTCGCTTATTTGGAAGAAATCGAACCATTATCTGTTTTAAAATTATTGAAGTTCGTTTTCTTTTATTATTCACATTTTTATATTGACTTTAAAACATATGACTTACCGTTAGTAATAACTTTCTTAGTAATACTAGTATTTAAATTCGCGTACAGTCGCTTCGAACAAGAAAATTGAGTATTGGACGCACATCACTTAATTTCTGAATCATCATTTAACATTCAAATACGTATTTAAGTACCGGGGCGAATATAATTCAACCATAAATTATACATTATATATTATTCCAAAATAAAACCTGGCAGTTGAATTATTTCCTTGCTTAACGCATTCAATAAAAGCTAAACGCATGTTGCATGTTTAGTTCAATTTCATGATTTGTGTAATGCCATGGTTTGTTCAATATCATGTTTTATCTTAAAAATATTACCGCAGATGATTCAAAAGTTCAAACCCACGTAGTGTTGAGCATGCTAATAGATGAAATGTTATTTTGCCATTAGTTTGTCCGTTAGTCAGGTCTGTCGAATCCGTCCTTCCAGAATCAGGATCCTGTCAAAAGTGTGACAGTTACCAAGTTAGGTTAATGACAGTAAGCATAGGAATAGGGTCCAATAAGGCCAATAAGAGGACAATACATTTACAAACGTGTCTGCTTCTGTCAAACATGTTTGTGCCTATGAACGCGAAATAGTGAACATAAAGCTGAAAGAGTAATAGCTTCAAACGAGTATCTACAGTACTTCTCAATTGCTTATAATTATTCAGTTCTAGTTCCCTTATATATTGTAAATGTTTTTTTCACGCTTGTGTGCAACAACATTATAATTACAATGTATAACATCGAAACTGAACCAATGATTAAATGATCACATGATCATCACGTGACTTAGTCAACTGTAGAAATTTAAAATTACCTCAAAATCACTTAACATGAATATGTCTTCTAGTAATGCCGCCGTCATGATGAGTGCACTCTATCACGTTAAACGTCTAACTTGAAAATATATAAACGTTAAAGTACAGTATAAATCGTAGTCGTGCTAGTTAACTCTAGTGGACAACGTATATACTGCAAAATAATTTAATTTCGATGGGATGAATATTCGTGGTTTTGGTAAATAAGACATTTTCGCTGGGACGTTGATTTTTGATTTTCAGGTAATAAATATAAGTAAATTATGGTTCGACGGGAATCGGTTTCGTGGTTGAATAAGAACTACGTAATCCGGGAAATTTAAACCCCCGTGAAATCTAATGATTATTCAAGACACACTAATCTTAAATTATGTAATTCATTTTTCTTGATGAAAACACAGGGTCGTGCTTTATTTGCAAGTTGGTATATTAAGATAATAATAATTTATTGTGGAGTGCACATTTGACGGCAAATATAAATTTTCAATAAGGTCCATTGAAAAGAAACAAAATAACATAATAAAATATTGAGATTTTACAACAATGCATTTTAGTTAATTTTAGAATTCCACGTATAATGTGACCATGCCAAAACCATATATCAAATGCATTAGCAAATTCATTGATACATCTAGCCCTGAGATAATTGACAATATGAAGCACCACATTGACAAACTTGTCTTGACCACTTAATGTGATTCTATCAGATATGATGTTTCTTTAAACTCACACATTTTCAAATGACACAATCGATCTGCCCATTGAGAATATAAATTGATACGGGTGATAATACAACCCTGACGTTCATACAGAATCGGCGAGATTGCCAAATCAGAAATACTATGCATGCATTTTTACGTCTGTCCATTGCATGAATAGATGTATGCCTTACTTGCCACTTATCTATAACTAAGATTGTTCTATGGTTGACATGTTTTCAAATTTCTGTATTGTATAAAAAATATTTTTCAGTTATGAGTACATTTTACAATTGAAAAATGTTTAACATGTGTCCACATGCTGTATTTTATACTGGAAACTATATAATTGTTTCCCTGGACTGCGCACATGTATACAACAAATTGTATAATCTGTGTCCCTCGATAGCACCAATAGTTGACGGAAATATTGTGAAATAAATACTCCCTAACATTTGCGTGGTGTCGATAATTTATGATAATATCACTGTAAGTTAGATAGACCCATAATGTATAACCAAACTTTGAAACAGAAATGATTAATGTTCAAAAAGGGAATGAATCCTTTACGCGTTGATTTATTAGAATTGCTGTCGAATATAGCGTGATCTGGTATGTCATGTTTTCATCTAGTTGTTTCCATGGAATTGTCTACTATTTGAAATTTTTTCAAGATATTTTTCTTTAAATTTATATTCCACCCTCACTATGCTTAAACAACACAGCATCTTTATGGTACAGAATATATCTAAAGAAGCATGCTATGTTATTTGTGTTTTGTTAATGTAAGCACGTCATTTTAAGGATTGTGCCTAAAGCAAAACATACACTAGTACGATATTCTTCATGTAACTGCATCTAAATATGATTATTAATTGGTTGTTTTCAAAATGTCATCCATTCGATTGTGAAAGTATTTAATATATATCTTCAGTGGGTAACAACAAAGAATCAGATGAAAGTTGACATGAGAATTGGTGAACTTGTTAACTGAAGACCGTATTATGGAAGTCAAAACACTCCTGCGGAATTAAAGCAAAAAACTGAGAAGTATTATGAATTTCTGCTACCTTATATTACAATGTAATATGTCATACTATGAGTGGATATTAGTATGTAAGATAATGAATATGTACATTTGTAATATAAAAATATTACCTGCAGTTAGTATCATTTAGTTGCTGCAATTCCGTAAGATGAACTACTGTTAAATTAATAAGTTCTGACGCCATGCAAACTGATTAATTGTAATACCATGACACAATTCACTAGCACAAACAATCTATAGCCTCATAAACATGTTATTTATAATAGTGCAAAAACACCTTCAAAAATTTATTAATCCACGAGGCACAAGATGCGGTAAACGTCTGTTAAATTACCCAAAGTCTTATTGTATTCTATTCAACAGCTATTTATTTTGATGGCACAACTAACGTAATAAATAACGATATGCCAAGTATATTTTTGATAACTTTTCACTTGTAGAAAATATTAATTATATAATATTTCGGGTTATACGATTGTGTCTGTATAATGTTTGCGACGTTTCCCCAGCAAGCTCGTCATGTGGGAATTTAACCCCCATTTAATAAACATCAGTACCTTTAATCATCGGTTTTTGTTAGAAGCGATATGCAAACCGCCTTAAGTTGTACGTAAGACAAGGGTGACATACACTTAGTTACCTACCTGGCAATGTCAGTCAACTCTTATATAAGTGGCTACATTTTAAACTCTGGGCAATTGCAACACGTTCAATTTCGGTAATACGGAGTACAGTGATCAGATTTTACCAATGATTTCAATAGCAGTAAGTGATACATGTTGAATTTTATAGTAATCCGATTATTCATACTGTAACAGTGATTTGGTTTATACACCGTGATACTGGAAACCCTGCGCTAATTGATATTCGAGAAAATGAGAATATGTAATAAATGTATGATGATATTAAAGTTCTGCGCTACATATTGTACATTGTTATCTTTGTTACGGAGCAATTAAGTTTGCCCAGGTATATTCTCGCCGCCGCAATACCGTGGAAAACTTTCGAAAACTACAATTATATATATAGCAGTCAGTTCTCTCGATACTCGCGCGCTATATGTCTCTCAGTCGGTAGGTATATATTCACACTTCTCAATTGAATGATACATAAATAACTCAACGGTAGGTAAAATCATCATGGCAGAAATTATTTAGCAATAACAGTGATCATTTATTATTATTAAAGCAAGTTTGTCGGAAAGTGTACAGGTTGCTTGAGTTCTGTGCTCGGCTGGTTAAGTTGAGTGCTGCCTTTCCTTTCCTATTTCCTCATGCTTATTTAAACCAACTAGCGTATTACATATTTAGTAACACAACCTGTTTTAATATTTTACAACGGAAACGTGTTAATAATAAATATACGTCCATTTAGTGCAACAAGGCCGTATCTCTCTATATATTATATAATAAGATACAAAATTGTTGCACCAAAGGAACGAATAGTACGTTTGTATCAACATGTTCGTTAAAATAAAAATAATATTGTTTGAGTTGGTTAACGTTTTGTTAACGCTGCCCGTTCACTACACTGGCTTCGGGTTCCATACAGAGTACAGTATAAGGTCAAGACATAAACTTAGTCTTGTCTACATGGATACGTTGACTGGGTAATACCACCAACAAGACCTCTATGATCGGACTCTGCCACGCTATTAATTATTCCACGAACAAGACCTAACGCCTACGGGAAACACTATCTGACAAGTGCGCGGCCACCCAGTCTGCCAGTAGGATTAATGACTTTTTGACTCTCTTGCAGTTTAAAAAACGCACACTGAAAACTCACCTGTTCCAAACAGCATATTAGTGACTACCAAATGAATGTTAAGACTGAGATTGAAATTTTAAACGAATAAACTCTCGCGTGTACAACGCTTTACAGGCTTGCTTTATAAAGCGCTTCATAAATATTTTCAATTATTATTATCTTGTATTGTTTGTATGCTCCTTTGGCATGTAGCTTTTTATCAGATTCTAAGTAGTTCAGTATTTGACAGTGGATTTTGGACTTACGATATTTGACATTTAAATCAGGTCTTTGAGCGGTTAAGCTCATTTGTAAGCGGTGGGCACTAGCTGTTTCTTATAATTTTATATTTTATATTTTCATGTTTCATATTGTTCTCAACTGTTTAAGGTGAGTGTTGCCTTTTCTGTACGGTTTAGTTTTACCTTTTTGTAGTATATCTTAATGTACAATGTATACCATTTGTTTGTGTTCTGTATCATGTCTTTTGTGCACTGCTATAGCCGTTGACTTCTGCCTTCCCTGGCTAAATTTGCTTTATGAGACTCGAAAAGACATTCAACGGATACACCAGTTATTGAAAACACAGTTCGGTTGGAAATAAATCATTTTATTGCACAGTGATAGACAGACCACTGAACTTTCACTGACGGTTTAATATATCATTATGAGTGTTTGATATAGTTTCAACTCACAAGGGTGCCCTTATAGCTATCTGATCAATGTTAACTGAAAGGAAATTATTTACGTATTTCCTGTCAAACTATGTCTGGGTCAAGTGCTTACCAGAACGAATAAGTCATTGTGTAATATATCTTCTTCATAAAAATACATGTGCTGTTAAAAGGTATGAGAACATCAGACAGGGAAGGTAGCACTCAACCCAACCAGCCGAGCACGCAAATCAACACTACACTGAGCAAGATACCGATAGGAAATTATTTCCTTGTCATCCTGTTAAGGTCCACCACCACCCCCCTTTTTTTAGTTGTATCTTGCGAAGATGCTGGATGAGATGCTTTTTGATTAGGTCACTGTGCTGTTTGGTAACAAATGTTTTTTGGCATATATATTTTTTCGCCCTCTTTTTGCCCATTATTGTAAACTAGGCCAAGTCGCAAAAATGCCTCTAAAATGACGTATTAACGTTAAGTCACTTGGTGTTTTAAAGTAGGTCATGGGTGTACTTTTGTTTCAACTTGTTCTTGGAACTTAATTCTCTCTGCCCTCTTTTTGGAGTCCATCGCCCCCCCCCCATTGTTTCATTATTTGTATCAGTGCTGTTTGGTCACTATTATGAACGTTTTTGGCACATATATTTTCGCCCTCTTTTTGCCCATTATTGTAAACTAGGTCAAGTCGCAAAAATGCCTCTAAAATGACGTATTAACGTCAAGTCACTTGGTGTCTTAAAGTAGGTCAGGGGATGGCTGTGACTCAGTTGGTCGCCATTTTGGCACGGGTTTGTGCGGTTGTTTCACCGTGCAGTGGGGCCTTGTGGAACTTGGTCGAGTATCGGCTGCGTTTTATTCGGCAATGACCGCTTTTATATAGATTCATTGTAAAAGTGGGTCATCCTGCGTTATGTCGGCGGGGACTTGGATTTTTAATTGTTTCTTCGGCTTATGTGTAGGCTTGCTCAGTGTAGCTAGGAATATGTAATATTATTACCCATCCCATTCTTCTTGCCCATTATTTTAACTTGGTCAAGTTGTAGTTGTGTCTTTTTAGGTCGCATAACGTTAGGTCAATGTCCTTAGTGTTTTAAACTAAGTCACGCCCCGGAGTTGTAAACATAGTAAAATTCTCCTCAAGACAAGCTTCTGCAATACAACGGGTAACGTCTGTACAGAACAGGCACCAATATAAATTTCATAACGAACGACTCCCAAATCATTCTGTATTCGCAATAACTTAAAAACCAACATACAGAAAATGACACTACACTTCAAGTGTTAAATATTTAATATACATGTTCCATAGAGGGCATTCATTGAACAGTAAATCTAACTGTCACAAAAAGGATGCTATACAGTCAGGATTACTGCGTACTCAACAAATACTTTCTCGAAAAGTGACCAATTTCTTGAAGCAACGTAAGTAAACTGTTATAATCATGTACCTATATTTATACAGGAATTTTAACACTCAGCAGCTTAAACACACTTATTGTAATGGCATTTCCTATTGCGCATTAACTACGTATTTTTTAATCGCGCATTTAAGTAAATTCGAACTATTTGATTATCCCTAATGTTCAACCCTCGTAAATCAATTATCTGCCCAATTCGTTGGTTTGTAGATGTATTTGTTTAACCATTAAGTACAGTACACTTTATTTAAGAACATGCTTTGTCATTGACGTCTGATATAAGATGGTCTACCGCAGACAAAGTGCACTTATAGCATAAACTATTAACCGTGGTGCAATAGTTACAAGGACACTAATGTCGTCATGTTTATCCCGATGTTGATTGTGTTATTTTCTGGTCAAGTAATTGGACAGACAACCAGACGTCGTTCAGAATAAGAGCAAATAGCCGAACTTACGTAACAATTAAACCCGACAAACCATAAACCTAATGGTGTCATGTTTATCGCGATGATGATTGTGTTTCGAAGCCATACCTAACAGAAACGTATTACATCTCTCTTAATCCTAAACCATGCGCTATATAGCTTGATTCAATTAATGCATTAGAAACAGATATTAACATGCTACGTGGGATTATAAAATAGGTTATTTTTATACAGCATAAAGCACTGCATCCGCCTCGTTAATACGTCACTACAGTCTGTCATAAAGTGAACTGATAAAAGCTCATTGTAAATACAGGGCGTCAGAAATGTTTATGCACACTTTCTCGAAAATATAAAGACTAGGGCAAAGTAAGTCTACTGCAACAATCAGACAATTGAGTTGTTTCACAAATGACATAATATCTTTTTCGCTGGCTTAGAAAGAGACAGTTGTTAGTACAAAATCAATATTTTCTTTATTTTGCGAAACCAAGCAAACACTGTCTGAAATGTACTATTTACTTATGGTGAAACAAGCTGTTTCAACGTTTTTTGGTCAATATGACAAGTTCCGATTTTCATGAAAATAGGCTCTTAGACTAGTAGTCACGACCTTCTCATTCTAAGCCAGCAACATATGTACACACATATCATTGCTTTACATTCCAATTCTTAATTCAATTGCAACACGCATCGTTGACATCTTCCTGATGCAACAAAATCCTGATTTATTGAGTATTAATTTTAAAGTCTTCTTTAAATTTGAATTCTAGCAATGTGGGTCGAATTTGTGAAACGATAAAGGCTCTTATTTGAATAATGTTATCTTAAATATCTCTGGATGGTTGTTGACATTCACCGCGTTTATTCTCTTGGATGCTTTCGATTGGCTGCCAAAAGGTATGGTTATATACATGTCATTTAAATGCGATGAAATGGAATGTTTAATTAGGTTTTGAAACGGCTTCGATGTAACAAATAACACAAGAAATGGCCACATTGGCGAGATAACATCCTAAAATACCAGTGGGTAGTCAAGTTTCTATTCAGATGAAAAAATGTTCTGGTTGAACGAAAATGCGGGGAATTAGTTAGGAATGAAATTACATGGTGAAATTTGCTGTGTAAATTCCGCTTTGTTTTGATTGTATGACTAGCTAGGTAACGTATACCGTACCACAATAGTATACACACCGCTTGCGCTTTATACCGATATACCAGTACAAATGTTGCTATGTATGTGTAAAAATGCTGTTTTGGATTAAAAGTGTTGCGAGTGGATATAACGTCTCCATTACTTAAAATAGAAGCACCATTAAGTTAATTTAGTTGGCAATGAGCTATTATGATGGAACTTTCACCTGTACAATGCTATAGTTGTTATTGAACATGCTGTGTAGGTTAAATTTACTCACATACTTTACACACAGAATGAACGTAAGGACATTGGGGGTTAAAATCACTAGAACTTATTAGAGTAACTTTTATATAAGTATGATATATCATTGATGGAATGTGTTGTGTATATATAAATTCTGAGTGGAACACCCGTAGGTGTTGGTCATTGGGCTACCATTACCGAACAGCTGCCAAATTACGCTTGACTGACAAGAAATTATTGTTTTCGTAGACGTTCCATATGTATGTTGTTCTTAAGAAACTTTGCATTATTTGTGTCCTATGAACAATATTTGATTTAACATTTTGTACTGATGCACCCACTTATGTACCCACTTATGCACCCACTTAAGTACTGGTATTTACTTACGTACACGAAAGCTATATTGATTTACTTAAAAGGCGGTTTTATTATGTGAACTGCAATTTCTGCAAAAAATATTGCTACATTAGAGGTAAAGGAGACGGTATCAGTAAAGGAAAATAATCCTGTTTCCACTTCCCGCATAATATAAGTAATGGTCTAACATAGTTATACACGTCTTATACATCTAAAAATGTCTAAGACAATTGGTCAGCCAGACAGTATTGTCATTATTATTGTTTCATGGGAAATCTTGGAAAAGAGCATTTCGCTAATTGGATATTTCTTGATAGTCTGTCCTTGACTAGATTCACTAGCAACAATGATACTACCACGGACATTTAGTTATTAGCTTTCATCATTAACGTCACCTGTGACCGTTCGGTTTTATCCCTGGCTTAATTATATAAATACAATTTAATTATTAATAAGTAATAATTGAAACTATTTATATAGCACTTTATATAACATGTCTCTTAAGCCCTTAACACGTATCACTGATAGGCAATCTTTAACAGATGTGTTTTCAATGTTTTATTAAACATTGTCAGCGAGTTAATGTGCCTCCTATCCACAGGAAGACTGTTCCACAAGGTGTCCGCACATTTGTCAAACCGTCTTGAATAGCATTCTATTCACACGCATGTTCTATACATTTATATAATGTTAAGGAGTGCATCTATCGTCCAAAATGGAATCCTGCTGCTAATGTATTTAATGGTGACAATCTCAAATTTAGATGGCCATTGCTTTCTCGATCAATTAGACTTAGTATATAATTGTGGAATCCAATATTTTGCCACTCAATCATGTGTATCTGTTTTAAAGCGTATACATGGTATAGGGCGTGACTCTTATGACAAGACATATTAAACACACATATAATGTTGCAGATGTGTTATGAAACTCAACCTTGCAATATGTTTTTCGTGTCAAAAATGCTTTCAGACAAATATGTCTTGTATACTTTCCATCGGTGCAAAGATGGTCTACTGGTAGATATATGTAATACCACATTAATGTACCATTTCTTTTTTTCATGTATCTGACAGACGTGAAAAGACTAGAAGTCAATGTTGTCCAGACATTCAGACGCCCTACGAGAGGAATTATGATGAAATACGAGAACACCTTTTGCGAAAGCCTGGTACATTTTGTAATTTAAGTCGACCATATTCACGATGCCATATTGACATATTCAAGTCAGGACGCATTGTACCACTACAATACAATGACGTCTGCATCATTTGAACTTTTTTTAAATGTATTGTTAAATTGTTATTTGTTTGTCATAATTTATTTCAACTCTTACTCGTTTAATTCGAACCTAAGTATCATTCTGGATGAGGCACATTTATAAACCGTATTGCATTACTTTTGAACATTTATATTCTTGAACTGAAAACTTAAAGTTATAAGGTCAATTCACTGAAAGCGTTTTTTGAGATTCATTGTAGCGAGTCAGAAACATTGCTGTTCGAAAAACACTCGTAAATAATGTGATTGCAGGACTACAGATCCATTAAAATTGGCATTGGATAACTGATGCAATTAATACGATGCTCAGAGGCAGTTCACATCAAGGGGGTAGTTATCAAAGTATTTGTGACTGATAACACATCGTGGTCGTCAATAATAAAAACTGGGAATGTTATTACCACTACCACAGCATTTATCACATCAATTGTCTTCCTCCTATAAAAAACATCAAAAAACCAACAATCAGTTTTCCACAATTCAACCTGTCATCGTCATCAAAATTATAAAAACGAGCTTATATTGTTGCAAATGACAAAACGTGTATGTTATGTTGATATGTATGTATTCCTACACCGTCTTAATCATGCCTTAGTTGTGTTTGAACGCGTTTTAGCATAATGTAATACCTAGTAAATGTCGTTTAATGATACTAATAATAAATGTCGCAATACCTTAGTACATTTACACAGTATATTTATATCGGAAACATTTTCGAAATAGCATATGGAAGATTTTCAGTTTTTGCTGCATTAGCAATATTTTGACAGACATAGATTAGTGAATACGTCAATATGTTTTTAGTACTAGACGTTTAATACAAAGCGTAGACGAATGCACTAGTAAGTCTTAATAATACATACAAGCAATGTATGACCAAAATAACGCAACATTATGCCAACATTTAAAGAACTGCTGCTGTGTCATTTCGAACAAACGGAAGCGGAAGATCGTAAAACAATTGCATCAGTATTTACAAGAAAAAGAAACGAACTATTACACAATTTATATTATAAAGGATCGTAATGCTAAATCACACCAATCAGCAATGTAATTGAGCATATGGTGGACAGACATCAGTATGTAGTATAGTTTTATATATTATTGTAACGCTTTTGTTCTTTGGACAAGACTGAAGACACAGGTAAAACAACTCCAATCACAATTAATCAATGTATTTTCCTTATACGATGACACAAACAACAAAATAATCCAATAATAGTATCCAAATGCTAGATCCATAAAATAATACATCCGTTAACACTGTCCTGATGGTAACAACTGACTGGACGCTAGTGCAAAAGTCAAGCCTTTATATACTGCCAACTGATCCGACAAGTCCGACAAGTCCGACGAGTCCGGTAAGTCCGATAAGTCCGACAAGTCCGACGAGTCCGGTAAGTCCGATAAGTCCGACAAGTCCGACGAGTCCGACGAGTCCGACGAGTCCGGTAAGTCTGATAAGTCCGACAAGTCCGATTCGTTACACTGCCCCCTACTTGGTAGACTAGAACTTCCACTGTTCGTAAAATGTGCTAATTAACAAAAAAAGTAACACTTACTTAAGCAATTTAAACCAAACAAATGATAATCACAAATGATAACTACATACAAAATCACAAATGATAACTACATACAATGTAGTTCAAAATTAATTTTCCCACAGATTGTCATGATAACTTGACGCGTATTGTCTGAATTCCTCTTGAACGTTGTTGAACAGATCCCATGGTGAAATGTTTTCTACGTCAATGTTCTCCGTATACCCGATAGAGGCAGTACGTTTTACCTCCACCGGTTCACCGTTGTTCAATTTTGTAGTCCGTTGGATTGTTACATTGATTGCAGAGACTATATATTCTGTATGGTTATCGTTATCATCATCACTAATCTCGATAGTGTCACAATCATTATATACACTGTCATCTTCCACTATATCACTGATATCTTCATATCTGTTATCTATCAATATCTCATTGTTCCTTGGCTCCTTTTCAGATGACTTCTTAGATACGAACGTCGCTTATATAACCTGCTACAATTACGCACAGTGCACATAAAATAACCCGTGTCCAAATGTCTCTCACTTATATGTCTCTTCATATTACTCTTGTTGACGAACTCTGACCCGCAAGCATCACACGTATAAACCATCTTTATTTTACAAATATAACCCTTTAAAAATTGTAGGTTGGTTAATATTGCGTCCTGCTCTAGTGTACAATTCAGAACTACTGTCAACACGCGGATTAATTTCTACACATTTATTCAGGCTGGTGATTTCTGCACGTGCAGTCCGAGTTATTTTCGCGCCATGTTCCGCTCTGGCTGACTGATCCGACAGATCCATGTAGTCTAATTTGCCAGATTGATCCGATTGATCCGATTGATCCGGTAAGTCAGTTTGTATAAATTGATTCGTTGTTTGTTGTTGTTGGTCACTTTCAACTACATTTTGTCCGTCCGTACGCTCTTTATATGAACTTCCTTCATTTGTTACTATGCTATCGTTTACGATAGGAATCTCTTGACTTGGTTCTGTATTGTTTGAACACATAGTAAATGCTTGTAAATTTGGCTGTTGAATTTGCTCTGTCTCGATTGTTCCTTGTGGAAGGGTCAAAGATGCATGCCCATGGAATTTCTTTAAATTATCACCATGAATAACAACTGGAGCTTACTTTTCGGAATGTTGAATTTTAAAAAGTACATCGCACAATTTGCTAACAATGATCCATGGTCCAGTCCAATGTCGGACTATTTTGGATTTTACCCCAGGAACTGTTTTCTTTTGATTTCTCATTACAAAATCTCCGACTTCATAGTGATGCGTTCTAATACGGCAGTCGTAATGCTTCTTCTGTCTATCACTTGATCTTGACAAATTCGCACGCACTTATTCATGAACTTCGATTAATTTCTCCTGCAAGTCTGTTACATAGTTTGAAATGTTATTGCCCGGTCCCTGGTTTTCACTATCGGCCACTCGTTCTGTCTGTACATCTAACGGAACTGACATCTCTTTTCCAAATATAATTCGATGTGGAGTGTATCCTGTACTTTCATGTGCGGAACTGTTGTATGCCATAACTACATAGTCTAACACTAAATCCCAGTCTCTTTGATTTTCAGCAACATATTTTGACAACATATTTTGAATAACTTTATTCATGCGCTCTACTAAACCATCTGAGCGTGCATGTAGTGGTGTTGTTCTACACTTGTTTATCTCCAATAAGCGACAGAATTCATGAAACAATGCGCTCTCAAACTGTCTTCCCTGATCAGAGTGAATTTCTCGCGGACAGCCATATCTTTTTATCCACCCGCGCATGACACAGTTAGCTACAGTTTTGGCTTGTATATTGGGTAAAGGATATATTTCTGTCAATTTAGAAAAATAATCCACCATCACTAACACATATACATTATGTCGTTCTGTTTCCGGAAATGGTCCAGTAATATCAATACCGACTCTTTCAAATCGTTCACCAACCACATATTTCTGCAACATATGTCTTTTGTTTCTATTTGGATTATTAGCTTCACAACATATCCTGCAACACTTCACGTAGTCTTCGACTGATTTCCGCATATTCATCCAATAAAAAGGACATACTTTTGCTCTATCCATCGTCTTCTTAATGCCAAAGTGTCCCGATACTTTCGAATCGTGAAGATACCATAGTACGGTTGGAGCGACATGTTTCGGTATACAGATACGCCATCTTATGTCACCCGGACTAAATTCCCACTTTATACACAGCAATCCATCTTGAATTGACAACAAATTCCATCTACTAGTCCAAAACTTAGTACACGCACTCTTATCCGCCCATGCCGGCTTTCCTGACTCGGAATTGATTAATTCAATCACATAACGAAGATCTTTGTCTTCTACTTGGGATTTCTTCAATTCTTCCGTGGTTAACACATCGTCCGGTTGGGGCAGATTCTTTGACTGTTTATGTTTATTTGCTTTACGACCTCGCTTGGGCCTTTCTCGTGCGTTTTCATCGTTTTCCCTATTCGTATGTCCACTTTCATATAAGTCAACTACACAAATATCAATCTGGCACTCATCGACCTTTTCCAGTTTTCCATAAACACTATTGTCTAGTGGCATATGACACTGTCTGCATTCAACCACATCACCTTTACAAATCCTTGATAGAAAATCAGCATTTGTATGCTTAGAACCTGGACGGTGCTCTATATCGTAATCAAACTTGCTCAATTGTTCCAACCAGCGATGCACTTGACCATCTGGATTTTTGAATTGTTGCAGCCACCGCAATGAAGAATGGTCCGTCCGTATTAGGAATTTCCTCCCCAACAGATACTCCTGGAAATATTTGGTGAAGTACACAACATACAACATTTCACGACGGGTCACACAATAATTCTGTTCTGCCTTATCGAGAACCCTACTGCCATACGCTATCACTTTCTCGACGCCCTGCTGCACTTGACTCAACACTGACCCGATGCCATTACTGCTAGCATCACAATCCAAGATAAATGTGCCTCCATTAGTATCAGGATAAGCAAGGATTGGATAGGATACTAACTTGGTCTTCAACAAACTAAAAGCGTTTTCACAGTCATCTGTCCAATTCCATCTCACGTTTTTTTTAGTTAGAAAATACAAAGGCTTTGCAATTGCTGCGTAGTCCTTGATGAACTTCCTGAAATATGATGTAAAACCGAGAAAACTTCGTAACTCCGTAACACTTGTTGGACGCTCTAATGCCATCACTGCTTCAATTTTCATGGGATCTGGTCTAACGCCCTCTTCGGATACAATATGTCCCAAAAACTTTGCTTCCGTACAAAAGAAATGGCACTTCTTTGCTTTCGATTTCAAACCAGCGTTTTCTAGTCTATTGAATACAGTCTCTAAATCTTCCAGATGAGATTCGAATGAGCGACTGTACACCACAATATCGTCCAAGTAGAGAACAAGAATATTCCATTGCAACCCAGAACACACCTTTTCTATGATCCGTTGGAAAGTTGCTGGCGCGTTGCATAATCCAAACGGCATTGAAACATACTGATAAAGTCCGCCTGTCGGAGTTGCAAAAGCAGTCTTTGGTTTATCGCTTACTTCCAAAGGTACTTGGTGATATGCCATATCACAATCCAAGCTCGAGAACCATTTAGCACCAACCAGTGAGTCGAGATTATCCTGAATCCTTGGAATCGGATAAGCATCCTTCACTGTCTTGGTATTTAGTTTCCTATAATCCACGCACATTCGCCAGGAACCATCCTTCTCCAACACCATAACTAATTGTGAACTGCAAGGACTTTCAGATTTTTCTATCAGTCCTTTCATCTCAAGATTTTCTATTTCTTCGTCAATCGCTTTCCGTTTGAACAATGGTATTTTCCTTGGTAGATCTTTAATTGGTCTTTCATCGTTCAAAACTATTTTGTGTGAACCAACATTTGTACGCCCTACTTCACCAGGCTTTGCGAACACATTTTGACGTCTATACAACAACTTTTGTAATTGATCCGACTGATCCGCATCAATGTTTTGCTTTCCTTCTTCATATGTCCGAATAAGAAAATCAGGCAAACACATGTTTTCCTCTTCAGCAACTCGGGACACATAGTTCACTTTACCAGGGCTATCGTCTGAGACTTCCTGTACTGGTTCAAATAATGCTATCACTGTTCCTCTTGACACTGTTACACATGTATTTCCAGGATTCAAAACTCTTGCATGAAACTTCTGTTTACAATCCACCAACACTCTTGCTACTAACAGACAATGTTTTTCAACAAATTTTGAATCTTGCACTAATATCCATGGCTGTTCGTGTACAGCACCTTTGACATTTGATTTTACTAGTACCTCACAGCCAGATGGCACATCAAATGTTTTAGTCGCCACAACTTGCTGCAACACTTTATGTTCCTTGTGTCGTGGATTTTCAATGAAATTGCCATTCACATTAATGAGAAACTGTTTTTCCTTATGATTAAAATTGCATTGAAATCGTTCAATGAAGTCCTCTCCTAGAAGATTTTCTGTCACACCACCAACAATAACGGGAAAGAATATCTCTGTCTCCATGAAGTTAAGAATTACGAATGCTTCTCCATCACAGAAAATTTCATTATCATTGGCAGTTCTGAAATTCTACCTTGTCGGTCTAAGTCCAGGCCTGTAACGATGCTGAATACTTTTAAATGTTTGCGACGTAATAAAAGTTTTTCTTGCGCCAGTATCAATTTTCCAGTTTACTTGCTGATTACACACTTTACCCGATATCTTCATGCCTTTCTTCAATTTTACTTTAACACACTTTACATTGTTTTCTTTACTAATTTGTTGAGGTCTATTATGAAGTTTGTTGTTTTCGACCGTGCTCCGACCTCCAGATCCGGTCGATCCTAGTTTTCCGAATAATCCTTTTGATCCCTGTCCGATCACCAACCCATTTCGTGCCCTCGAATTCCTGTTGTTCCAATACTTCCTTCTACCTCTAGAATTACTTCTCAAACTAACTGTTAATACACGACCGTCCCTGTAACCATTTTTATAATTTTCGCGTTCAGTTTGTCGTAAGCACCTTTCTTGAATTGCAGCAGTAATAGCAGCTTGCAATGTCTTTGGTCTGGTTCTTTTCACCGAAAGTCTAAAATCAGGGGAATCATGACAGTTTTCGAGGAAAGTAGTCAGTGATAATTCTCTTACTATTTCTGTACACTTTGGATAAGCTTTCCTGAGAAGGTCTTCAATCGCTTGGCCAAATCCTCTGTATGTCTCAGTTTTCTGCTTTCTTCTCTCTCTGGCATCAGCTACGTAGCTCTCCTTCATTTTCAATATGCCATATCTCTGCTCCATTCTGGAAAACAGTAAGTCACAATCATTCTGTACATATGACGGTAATCCATATGCAAAGGCTTCTGCCTGACCACGTAAACAACACAGAAACAATCTTCTCGATTTTTCCTTGGACCAACTATTCAAAGTTGTCAGGTTGTCAAAGTACCTCCTAAACTCGTGCCATACATCTTCTCCGGTTCCACTGAACGTTCTACGGCACGGAAAATCCCGGGGTGTCGACCTTGCAGTATACTGACTTACTCTCTCAACATGAGGCGATATAAAGGTCCCGAGATTCGGTACTTCACTTCTCAAATTACTTGAGCAATATTCGGTGGTCAATGATGATTGCTGACTGAAATACTCGTAGACGATATCAGAAAGATGCACACTAGCACAAAATACGACAGAAACTCATCAGTATAAGCAATAATAATATCCTTTGCTTGCGTAAACATCTCTTGGATTTTATGTCCTTGACTATGAACACTAACAGCAACGAGGAATATTATAATCCACAGAAACAGAAACTTCGTCCATCTCAACTTGGGTCTGCTGTTATGAATACAGTCCTTTTTATTCCAAATGGGAGATAAGGTATTGGTATTACTGTCAAAATCATCCGGGAAAAATACTTGTCTGATTCCAGAATCTGTAATTGAAGCAAATGGCTTCTGATCCTTGGAATACGTACGATCCTCCATAGGAGTTGAACATGCAGTCGGAGAGTTTACGTGTGGTTTCACATCCTGTCCTAATTGTTTGAAAACACTTTGCTGTTCGGTAGACATTCTGAGAGTTCGTCAACTCGCCAAAACAATCACCGGTATCCCAAACAATGATTTAAAGAATCCAACGCCGAATATAAACAGGATAAACTATTCACACAGGAATTGTATCCCACCGCTGCCACCAATGTAACGCTTTTGTTCTTTGGACAAGACTGAAGACACAGGTAAAACAACTCCAATCACAATTAATCAATGTATTTTCCTTATACGATGACACAAACAACAAAATAATCCAATAATAGTATCCAAATGCTAGATCCATAAAATAATACATCCGTTAACACTGTCCTGATGGTAACAACTGACTGGACGCTAGTGCAAAAGTCAAGCCTTTATATACTGCCAACTGATCCGACAAGTCCGACAAGTCCGACAAGTCCGACAAGTCCGACGAGTCCGGTAAGTCCGATAAGTCCGACAAGTCCGACGAGTCCGGTAAGTCCGATAAGTCCGACGAGTCCGACGAGTCCGGTAAGTCTGATAAGTCCGACAAGTCCGATTCGTTACATTATATTTATGTTTTAGTGAATATGAAATATTTAACTATTCCAATTTGTCAGACCTCTTAAATCAATAATTATCACTCGAATTTAACGGCATCCAGACGCATTTGCCTACCACAAAGTGCAATAACAGTTATTTAACAACACAGTTAAGATAAGATAAGACAAACTTTATTTAACGTCGATTACGGTTGACATAAGAAACATAAGTTATAAGCTTGAATTCGACTTACAACAGTTGTAATTGTCAGTTCTGCTTTCTTACATACGTTAAGGTTAGTGTGGATTGTACTGTGAACATATCAGAGAAAATATTGCCAGTATGTACATGCTATTTCCTACAGTCGCTGATGTGTCTAAGAGATTTATTGAGTAGCACTATTGTAAGCAAATCGTTCTCCTGCATGTGTTGATTCATTTCCTGTGATATTTGTATCATCGTGCATCATTTCCTGACGTTGTCAAAGACATACATCGTGATATGCAATCATTCCACTGGCGACTGGTGCTTACTTGGTATGACGTAATATTGACAATCGTCTATGCACACAAACTACAATATTTCATTTAAACTAAATATTTACTATGCAATACAATTTCTTAATGGTATGATTCCCGCTTATACATGTAATATTTTTAAGTGCCATTTGTAGTATGCATATACTTTTTGCTGCTTAGTTTCTGCAGAGTGTGGATGTCTCTGTCTGTTTTTCTAATGTATTGTAGCATTATTTCTGTGCACGATTTTACATGATTATACGACATATGAAAAGCGTAGTTTGACTCAGTATAATGTTACAATTATTGAATCATATGCATTCTTTTATACGTGTATATAGAAAATAAGTGTTATGTGATTATAAATTTAGTGAGTGAATAACACATCGTGTATTGATTCGGATTTATAAGTCAATTCAAAAATAATTATTTGGAAATTTGAAATAATTTATAACTGCATAATTATTGGATTTGTCAGAAAATGATCTTTAAAATCTTAAACGTATAATCATTTTTGAACAGCGAAATGTTTTTTTTTTACATTTAAAAAGAAATTTATTCATTAGCTGATCAACAGAAACAATTCCTTAAAAACGCAGTGGGGAAAGGTGAAAAGTCCAGGATGATGTCCAATATCGATGCCAATGAATGGTGAAATGCATAAACTATAATTACTAAATGCCAATGTGATAGTTTCATAATTCTTTTTTTTTGTATTTATGATTCTGAATTAAGAATCTACAAGGTGTGGAACGCTTATGCAGTAATAGAGATGTGCGATTTAATAGGCTTCAAGGTGATGATGTAGTTACATACGTTGGAAGGACGCTTATCTATTTCGAAACGAAACAAATAGATTAGCATGATGTGTTAACAAAATCGCCAATAAAGAAAACCTGGTGGTTATTAGATTTTATTTAATATTTTTGTAAGAAAATTCTAGATCACATACGTAGTTGTGCTTCTTTAAGGTACTTGATGAATCTGTTAAGGAGAACGTGCCTTTTGTTTAATTTATTGTAATAAGTTTCTAATATCAAAAAGTCGTGGACAATAATTTTTAGCACATTCATACCTTTGTTTCTTCTATCGCTTATCATGTAGCATTTATATATAATGTAGCCGAGATGGCTAAGTATAATATTGATATCTTCATAACCTTTCATTTCAATTTTATATCCGAAGATCATATATTCCAAAGTATTTACATATTTACAGAATCCAAGTTTTTGGAATATTTGGTTTATAGTATTCCATACCGGGTTGATGTATGAACATCTAAAAAGAAAGTGGTCGATTGTTTCAACGTTTTTACAGAAGTTACAAAGAGGAGAATCATATATTTTCCATTTAAAAAGGTTTTCGTTGGTTGCTATTATTTTATGTGTCAACTTCAGTTTGAATTCTTTAACCTTGTTGTCTTTAATGACATTATGTAGTACAAAATATATTGGATTCCAATTGACTTGTCTATTAAAGTTGTCTTCCCAATATTTGTGAATATATGGTTTTTCGCATAGTCTTGAGGTTATTAAAATTCTTATTTGTTTATTGGTAAGTGTACTTATATCATGTGTCATTGTCAATACTGTTTTGACAGAGGTTTGTTTTGATTTTGAACAGCGAAATGGTAGAATGTGGTTCACATTTGCCTTTCAACAAGTTTTGAAATATCGACACATTGTGATGTAATAAGTATAAAATAGTTTCGTTTAGAAATAGATAAGCGTCCTTCCAACGATGTGACTACATCAGCACCTTGAAGCCTATTCACACTTCTGTCTCACATGTAGAAATATCTGATCCTGGTCTACCCGACAACAGTGGAAAAACCTCTCGTGATCATTTTGCAGTAGTTTTTAAAGCTTGTGCTGCTAAACCTGCACCTATAAGAAAAACAGTGAATCTAAGAAAGTTAAAATCTATTGACATTAATGAATTCAAAAAAGACATCGAATCCTCAGATATTTTGGAAAGTGGACTTCATATAGCAGACGTTGATGAACTAGTTGAGGTATATACCCATGGACTTTCATCACTAATTGACAAACATGCGCCCCTAAAATCCAAAACCATAGTATTAAGACCCTCATGTCCGTGGTACACTGAAGATCTACATGACGCTAAACATCTGAGACGAAAATTTGAGCGAAAATGGCGAAAATCTAAATTGACAATAGATCATGAAATATATAGGAATCAATGTTCGGTAGTCAACAAAATGTTGAAACAATCCAAAGTATCCTATTACACAGATAAGGTAGAGTCCTGTGGTCGTGATCAGAAAAGGTTCTGATGGGTGAAGAAAAAGAAGTTGTGTTACCAACTGGTAAACCTGCTAAAATGCTTGCACAGGACTTCAGTGACTTCTTCATTAACAAAATTGAAGCAATACGTACTGAAATAGCCACCAGTATTCAGTCAAACCAACAAAATGACAGTGTTGAATTCGAAACTCCTTTCGAAGAAGAGCAACTGTCCGAATTTTCTCCAACATCAGAGGATGAAATCCGAAAACTGATAAATAAATCACCTAGTAAATCATGTGAACTTGATCCTATACCAACATGGCTGTTGAAGGATTGCTTGAATGAACTACTACCACTATTAACAAGAATATTCAATGCATCACTCAAAAGTGCTTATGTACCCAAGGCTTTTAAAAGCTCCAGAATAAGACCACTGATAAAGAAGCCAGGCCTTGATCAAAATGTACTGAAAAATTAAAGACCTGTGTCAAACTTACCCTTCATTTCCAAAGTTCTTGAGAAGGTAGTCGATGCTCAACTGGAAGAGCATTTAGCACTACATGGTCTCCACGAAGAACGTCAGACAGCATACAGAAAATTTCACTCTACTGAAACGGCTCTTCTTCGTGTGCAAAATGACATCCTTTGCTCTCTAGATCAGAATAAAGCTACGGTCCTTGTAATGCTGGATTTGTCTGCAGCATTTGACACCATTGATCACAACACTCTACTAGGCAGACTTAAAAATCATTTCGGTATAACAGGCAAGCCACTAGAGTGGATGAAATCCTATTTGTGTGACCGCTACCAGACTGTCTGTATAGATGGAGAGCTTTCAAAACCTGTACTTATGAACTACAGCGTACCACAGGGATCTGTGCTTGGTCCAAAGAACTACATCATGTACACAAAACCAGTCGGTGTAATCTGTAGAAAACATCAATTGCAACATCATTTCTATGCTGATGACTCACAATTATATATGGCGTTCAAACCAAAAGATTGTGTCTCGCGAGATGAAACCCTGCAAAGAATTGAAGCTTGTCTGAAGGATATCTTGCACTGGATGAAAGATAATTTGCTGAAACTAAATGCTGACAAAACAGAGGTAATCCTGTTTGCACCAAAACGGAATGCCAGCACAGCCGAGAATCTCACAGTGACAGTTGGCGACGCTGTAATCAAACCATCATCGATGGTGAGAAACCTTGGTGCAATGTTGGATTCACATTTGGACATGGATAAACATGTAAACTCTGTTTCAAGGTCGTGTTTCATGCAGATCCGACAAATAGGTCAAATCAGACAATATTTGACTGTTGATGCAACAAAATCCCTGATTAATTCTTTAGTAACATCGAGACTGGATTACTGCAATTTATTATTATGTGGCACCCCGAAAATCATTCTGAATAAACTACAAATTATTCAAAATACAGCTGCCCGCCTCATCACACGGACACCGCGTTACAATCACATCACTCCTGTACTAAAGGATCTTCACTGGCTGCCTGTACAGTACAGAGTAGAGTACAAGGTTTTGACTCATGTTTTCAAAGCACTACATGGAAAATCGCCTGGCTACATCAGAAGTATGTTGGAAGTATATACTCCACAAAGACAGCTTAGGTCTCAAAATGATTCTGTTCTTCTAGTTGTGCCAAGGACGAGGACTGTGACCTACGGTGACCGATGTTTCACAGCTGCTGCACCGAAACTCTGGAATGCACTGCCAACAGCGCTCAGAGACAGTAAAACACTCCCGTCCTTCAAGAAAGCCCTGAAAACGCATTATTTTACTATAGCTTATTCATGCTGAAGTTCATGGTTAAGTAGACGCCCGTCTACTGGGTTAAGTAGAGCCCCGTTTCAAAGTGTGGTAAGGTCTTGAAGAAAGTATGTTATTTCTTCGACCTTTATGGTAAGGTCTAGAAGAAAGTATGTTATTTCTTCGACCTATATAGTAAGGTCTAGAAGAAAGTATGTTATTTCTTCGACCTTTGTAACTCATATGATGATAGTAACTTTATGTCATCTGTGAGTCATCCCCCTTTTAAAGGAAGTATCACTATTCCTTTAAGGGTTAAGGACATGTGGTAATGGTACTTGACAATATCCTTGTCCTAGTTGAGGTTTACATTCAGTTAATACCCCTACAGATAATCAAATCGTTGAACACCACTATCTTATTGTAGCAAAGTATTTCTACATACCATGTCT
The DNA here is from genome assembly GCA_963678985.1 of Spisula subtruncata. Classification (NCBI taxonomy): domain Eukaryota; kingdom Metazoa; phylum Mollusca; class Bivalvia; order Venerida; family Mactridae; genus Spisula; species Spisula subtruncata. The sequence continues at coordinate 3,566,266 of OY787676.1, forward strand.
CCTAAGTTTTATCTTGCATTTCGTTTCGGCAATATGATACTGATGGGAGACTAAATAGCGTTGATAAAAATGTTTTTGTATATTTTATGTACATTGTATATTGTTTTAAACATGTATTAGTCGGGACTGTACAGCACTTTTGAACGTGTGTATACATGAAAAAAGGGCTATATAAATATGGTATAATAATAAAAAAAAAAAATCGCACATCTCTATCACTCCATAAGCGTTCCACCCCATTCAGAATCATAAATCCATACTTTACATTGAATTTCTGTAAGCAAATCAGCTGTTTATTTTTATATTTAAATAGACAAGTATATTCCAAAGAGGTGATTACACTATCTCATTAAACATACTTTAGTTTCTAGATGCACATTTCCACCCCACCACTGTGAACCACGTAAAACCAATTTTAATAGTTGTATTTCTTCGAAACTCAGTCTACTCTCCTTTTTGATTAATTACTGTAACTGCTAGGAAAATAGCCTAATTTTCTCAAGATGTAAAAAGAAATCTTGACACCATTTTGTCAATCGATATTTTATCAGGTTGATAAATATACTTAGACAATGTTGAAATCTTAGAGAATGTATTGTATTTATTGACATACTTTTGTTCTATGTTTTTGTATATACTGTTTATTTTATTGAATAAACGGACCACCATAGATGGTTCAAACAGAAAAAAAGTATAAAATAGCGCTTAACATGATGTTGACTATATAATATTGTAACAGGACGGCGGTCTTAACGATATGTGTTTGACTTTGGCCGGGGGTGGGGGTTGGACGTGATCAAATGTACAACAGTAGAAATACAACAATACAAAATTCTGTTTAACACAAAGTAATTATTATTCGAGATAAAGTAGACACTTTTACAATATAATACGATCTATTTAGTATAAGGTTCGAAGCTGGATCTGGATTCTAGATTAATAATGTCAATTAATGTTATTTACATTTCCGCCATATTGATGTCCTTGAATCAAGTGGTCTCTCTGTGCAGGTAGAATGTGGTAGATCTAGATCTGTATTTATATGAGCCTAGCTGCTGTAGATAGTAAGTTCTGGTAGATACATTTGTATTAATGTAGTAGTATTTATTATTAAAAAGTTGAGTTTCTGTATGTATATATTTAATGTAGACTTGAGAATTAATTTTGAGTTCCTTGGCCGAAATCCGAAGTGAAAAAGCTGTCGGCCTTTGAGCGTTCTCTCTTTTATATTCGCCGCGCTTTGATACTTAACGTAGCAGACCCATAATGACGTTGCGTCGAGCTGCGTCGATATCGGCCGATGTCGGTAAATGTCGGTAATCTACGTTAATTTCTAAACAAGAATATTATTTTATTTTTGCTCTGAATTTCACTTTATAGTTTAGTTTTAATTACTAATCGGTTCGTTTACTGTAATAACAACCATTTATTTTAAAAAAACAAACTCGATTAGAGAGCTCCGCTTTGGGGATTCCCTGGAAACGGAAGAATAACTGATGCGGGGAGCGGTGGCCTAGAGGCAGGACGCGCGCTTCGGGATCGAGAGGTCCCGGGTTCGATCCCCCTCTGGACCACTGGTCAAAATCTCTGAGCAAGACCCACAGCTCCACTCCACCATGGTGTAAAATGGTACCTGTGAGGGCAGTGTCTATTCCTGGGCGCCGCAGATCGATGTTGGCTGCCACACCACAGGAGAGAAATAGTCTCCCCAGGGAGACACGAGTGTAGGTTTCCATATGTAGCCCAATGACCAGGGGAGTTAAAATGTCAAAGGGTGCTTGAGCGGCCTAACAGCTGAAAAGAGCCCTAGAAAATTGGTAACTTAACTTTTTTTTTTATGCTAAAAATAGCACACTGCAGAACTCCGTCAACATGTAAACATTGATGTATCGAGAAAAACTGGGATGTTTCGTCAAGTTTGCGCATCTAAACTACCGTACACCGTGTCTTAAGTAATTGGAATGGACTAGAATAATACCGACAGCTGCTCAGTCTCAAATTGTCGTTGTGATTGTCATTTGAAACCTGAAAAGCGCATCTCGTGAGCGACAGCCAACCTGCAAGTCTAGTTGACAATAGGAAAACAAACCTCTAGGAAGCGAAAGTAACACCATGCTTTGATTTAAACAACCTACTTGGTACATGTATGTATATGTAATAGATACAGTACTAGTTTCTGATCAAAAGTGTCCTCTTACAACCGTTATAGGATAGTTTTGTAAGGACTAACAAGAAATTAATAATTAAATAATTTGTTGTTCGTCCTTACAAAACTATCCTATAACGGTTGTAAGAGGACACTTTTGATCAAAACATTGTACTTTATCTTACTTATACTCCGGCAAAAAGTAAATGCTCTCCAGAGAGACAATGATTGGCACAATCAATTGTGGCACAATTCATGAGCAGAACACATATTGAATTTTAGAAAATATGACTCTATGTAACATAATAACCTTGGCCTAACACATCTGAGGGATTAACTGTCATATAGATTGAGTAAAAATCAAGAAATTGTTAATACAACATAAAAAAGCTTAGATTACACAAGCAATTATTTTCCACATTCATGGATTAAGGCTTGATGCACAAAGGTATACAGCATATTATTTGTCTTCATTTGTTTTGTTTTTTAAATAGATGATTGTCATGGAATTATTTATAAAATTAATGTTTATTTTCAAACAGGATCATGTTAGCTGATTCTTATATATATTTCTAAAACTGCTCAGTTGATGCTAAGACAGTGTGTTTTATTTTATAGATACTGTAAAATCATTAATTTTCGTGGGGGAATAAATTTCGTGGATTTCGTGGTTCACCTCAACCACGAAATTTAATCCCCCACGAACATTAATTTTGACCCTCGTTTATTACCTGAAATGCAAAATCCACGAATTCAAGTCCCAACGAATTTGTCGTTTAAACCAAATCCACGAAATTTCATCCCAACGAAATTAAATGATTTTACAGTATTAAAAAAATGTTTGTGTTATAATAGCGCTTTAATGAATTGACACATGATCTAATTTAAACATTCATTTTCATAGGGCTACATAATTTGATGATTACTAACTACAATATAATGTTGTATTCGAGTGATTCTAAGTGGCATCACGTGTGTTCATGAAGACAAGTAGAAAGTTATAACTGCTTTCGATCATTGTATAATAATAATTCAGGATTCTTGTCGGTTGCACAATGTATATTATTTTTTTTATACATTGTTTATAGGTTTGTTGTATTCCTCCTGATAACCAATAACGTAAAATTATTCAATTTTGATGGATTTTGTTCTCAACTTTGTGGACAGCAATATTAAAGGATTAGTCATTGCCCTATAATTGTTGGGGTGTAGATAAATTGTGATTATTTTGTTTTAGTATTTAGTTCAACCAAGACTAAAAAATATAATATAAAAAATTAACGCTCCATTTCTTTATTTTATTACTAAGTTCCACAAAAGACACTAATTAAAATGTAATGCTGCAAATTTGATTAGTTTACAGTAGCACAGTCATGTTAATCCCTCATTGTGTGTTTTTACAATTTCCATTCTTCAGGCAATCAGTAGTGACGTTTATTTAAGTGTGTATGTGGTTATGCAAATCTGAAATAGTTTGAAGCTTAAATTGACCAATCATTTTCTGAGAAAATGTCTCACAAAAGTGTACATTAACAGAAATAATGTACACTTTATGAATGGAGTCAGTGGGCATGACGGAGTATAATTAGTATCATAGAAATAAGCATAACACTTAAATAACAGTCCTGACCAGTCGAAGTGTATCTTAATTCGGACGAAACCTACATTTTGGATACTGTCATTTACAATGTAATCTGGTAGCCTTATGGTCACAGGAGTCGATGTGCCAGTTAAATAACGTCTTGGAATGCTTCAATGAGTACCACTACAGGGCAGCCTCTTAATTGTATTGCCCATCCTGCTACACTAGTTCATAATTGTGAGGTAGCCCCTTCACTTGTAAACATTGCCAATGTGATATAAAATATAATAAGGCATGTATTGAAGCATGACATTCATCACAGATGCAGCTTTTTTATATCAGGTGTAAGTTCTTTACACCTTTCTTCCATGTTTGTTTACATGGAAATTGAAGTACATTCAAGATTATTGTTTTAACATATATTGCGTCATGTATGACGTCATGACCTGGGATAATATTTAATTGTCTAAGGGACACAATCCCTACACTTTTCAGAGGATGGGACGTCTTTTAGTTCTCTCCCTTATAAATAATATCAATCGCCACTCTAAAACGTCATTATGACGTTCAATTGTGTCACGACGTTATACTTCCTGATACTAATTTATAAATATACATGTATCGTTATTCCTATAAACTGAACTCTTCCATATTCATATTTTACAGCTTGTGATACAGTGACGCCTGACGGAAAAAAAATGCTGCGGTGCGCCGGAAGTAAAACCTTAAGACAGCTTCTGTGTATTTCTGAAACACAAGTTATGCTAGGATTGAAAGTCTTCACATAAAAGAATTATGCAGCTTGTATTCAATGTGTTTTTAATTACTCATACACAAAAATGACTTCCCAGTTGTTTTGACAGCCAAGGAAAAAACGTGATTCCTTCTTTTTGTGTGTGCACGGTGGAACAGACAGTCTTAGTGTTGTTTTTTAAATCCATGACAGTCACAAAACATGAAGTAAAACTTAACCTAGGCAATAATAACGATGTGCATAATGCCAAGGCAGACATTGATTTTCTGAAACAGCTTGTTGTATTGTGTCCGAATTCGGAACTAGTGTCATGTAATTTTACTGCCAATGCTGTAAACAATAACCTCAATTTAAATAGTGTGAAGCCTGGAATGAGAAATTTTAGTTAGCAGAGAAGTAATGAAACTCCATTATGTTAAGAGACAGTCATTTTCACAATTTTAACCAAGTTATTCAAAGAAAATCACAGGCAAATAGATTGTGAAAGTAGGGTTAATGGCAATATTCATTACCTGGATAGGGGGGGGGGGGATATTGGGACCATTGATATCTCAAGCAATATAAAATAAAAAATACCTCATTACATATCTGAACATGTTATACATGTATATCAGGACAAAGTTTCAAATGCATTTCACTTAACCATGACAATTTCCTATTGTATGCCTGAAACGACATTTTGTAAGTCAAAATACCAAAAATGTACATAACTTGGGGGTCAAATCTAGAACTATGCCACAGTTGAGCCTAATAATGACTTTTCATATAATTAAATCATTGAATTATTTGTTACTTACCTATGTTGAATAAAGAGAACTGCAGAACAGAGCCCAACAACTGCTTTTTTGTAATTTCCTTTGTGCTTTTTATGATGCAACTTCAATTTATGCGACAGTATTTGTTGCACCCCAGGTAGCATTTGCAGCTCTAAGTTTGTTAAGAACATACATATTTTCATTAAATTTATATTTCCTTACTATGAATTGGTGCAAGTGCATATCATGAACTATCTCTCATTAATTTTAAGTGAAATAAAGGGTCAAATTAAGACTTTTTAGCAAAAATTTGCAATTTTCGCATTAAGAATTGGTTGCCATGGCAACCATTGCATCATTTGATTTAAGACCTTTGGAAATTCATATGATGAAAATATATGTATATATTACTTATACAAATGGACATTTTCAAATGAAATAGTAACACCTTTTTGAAAAATCATCATATTACCATTGCCCATGCTTTTTTGTGATTTAAATTTTATTTCCAATATACATAAAGTTACAATATATGAGCATACAGGGTGTCCCAAAAAAACGGGGACCTAGGATAAACACTTGTAACTTTTTTCTCTACTATAGATATCACAATATTAATATGTCATAACAGTAAGGGAAGATCACTGTTCAAAGTACTCGCATCACTGTCGTGATTATTTAGTTCAATACCCAGAGTTATCTCCCATGTTTACAATCAAATGTTTCAGTACAATACCATAAACTGAAGAAGGGATTTCAGAATTCAATAATATATATTTCCATGCTGACCTAAAACATCTTCTAGAATGTGCTCCAAATAATTGTTTATGGTTTGTGATACAATTTAGTTCATTATGTATAGCAAACAGGTTAACTATTGGGATCAAGTTTGTGTAATTTAAGGTCATATGGCCTGTGATATGAGGTAAGCTGTCACTACAACTTCGCAAACACATTCTGATTTTGCTGCTGTTTTACTGCTAGAAGAGTTTTATGCTTGCATATGATGCTATTTTATAATTTTTGACATACACAATTACTCCAAAATATATCTATGAACTGTTTGTTTGGATAAAACTTTACTTTTAGCTCTTTTCTATAGTCTAGGCTTTTTTTGGTAATAGTCCTTGACAATATTTATGTTTTTTATCATTGAATGATGGTTGATGCTATTATGGAAGGTTTTCCACTTTCCCTTTGGTCAGTAAACTCGCCACGTTTTCCTCTGTTTTGCGGTTTCTTGTCATATTTGTTTTATTTTCCAATATTTTGATCACCCCTTTGACTTTAAATGTTGTTTTCTAACAATAAATGCTCTGACACAAATGCCCTTTTCTTATAATGCCCCTTTTCAGGTGATTAAGCAAAAATAACGTGAAATGTTGCCATAGTGAAAATGATGATGTCACTTCCTGTTTTGAAGCACCATATTTAAACAAGTACCCTTTTTAGAAGTGGGGACCCCTTACGTACCCTTTCACTAAATATCAGCTTAGGTCATCAAACTTTGAACGAGTGATAAGGGTTTCAGGTAGGTCCCCGTTTTTTTGGGACACCCTGTACATATTTAACATACAGTTTTTCAAAACGCTAATTTGATATTTCTACAAAGTAAATATGAATGTACATATAAAATGACTGCATATAATACGGGATTATTATGTATGGGGAAAACTTTGAAAAAAAAAAATCCAGAATTACGAGGGCTTAGAATAAAAAAGCAAAAAAAATAGAGAAAATCAATTACAAAAAGGTCCACTTCTCAATGTGTTTATCAACTTTATTCTTCGCAATAGCTATCATTTCATTGCCCATGCTTTTTGACCAGCATTATAAGTGGGGGTCAAACAAAATGTTATATCTTGATAATTTGATGGTGAACCTATATTTCTTTTGGCTTAATTATATGCATTATGGTCTGATGAAAATTTTGGGGTGATTTAAAGTGCTATTTGTTCATTTATTTGATTTTTTTTAGGATTTTAGAAATCATATGTTTTGTAGACTAAAAAACAAATCTCGACGTTTTACAACTATGCTAGTAATATACATGTACATAGCTATCTTATATCTTATATCTTACTTGTAATTGATATAGTTTTCATTGTATATGACTATTAGGCACATGCAAAGTTAATTTGTTTGAAAATTGAAATAAAATTGGATGATTTTATTGTCTTTTTTGTCACAATGGTCCTCAATTTTTCATACAAATTGCAATATGGGAGGTGATCAGACCAAAACAATATTTTTTTCAAAACCTGTGGTTAGAATTTTTTTATATTTCACATTATGCTTCCTACGTATTTTTAGCAATAAAAAATTGCAAATTGATCAATTTTAAAATTTTGTGTATTAGGGGCCCACTGCCTTAAGAACAAAAGAGCAGTGACGCGTCAAGTATCCACCAATCAGCTTGGAGTCACCCGCTTTACGTATGTTCCATTCCACCAATCAGCGGACTTTCGGATTTTCCCGAACAATGTGTTCTTACGCCGAACAAGAACTAGATCCGAACATGTAGTCCTCCCTGCTATCAAAGTGCTTGCAGAATACTCAGAAGATGTATTCCGCCATCATATGTGTAATATCTCAACTTGTAATGACAAATACTGTGTTGTAATGACTTTGGCGATCCATAAATTATACGTATGCAAAGAGTACTGGTAACAGAGCGCACCGTTCGAGTGTATCAATGGTGACGGCTATGGTTTTCCAGGAATTTGACCTACATGTAGTTCTATAAATAGTAACAAGTAGTCTCTGCATACAACTACTGCAAACATGCGTGCTAACTGTGATTCTCTGGATTTACCAAATATGGATGTATTATCAACTGTGCATATGTAAGTGATGCATGTGTAATCAATCCTTAGATTGTGCAATCTTGTGATGCAAATTCCTGCGACACTTTCGATGCATTTGTAGTCGTCCGGTAATCGTCATATGATTCCGCGACACAGACTAGGAAAGTGTAACTTCGAGGTTCCCGTACAGCCTTGCTATAGACGCTCGCGATCTAATACAACTTCGACCACCTCCTTTTATGCATGTAAACACGTATCCTAGCTATGTTAATCGCTGTCACCGGATGACTTGGTCTGTAAGAGTACCTCACATTACAATATATTAAACCTTAATTTCTAAATAAACACCATTAGTTGTTGACTAGTTGATACGTACAATATTGAATCTCAAAGCATGCGATGTTAGGAACAACAAAAACTTGGATGAATATCCTTTTATATAATCAATCAAATGAATTAATGACGAACTTCCACACTTCTCTAAGTTATAATTTGGTAAAATGTGTCGAATGACACAAACGTATCATACAGTAGAAGTGAAGAGGTTGTTCATTTGACAGATGTACTCACCATTAGCCGTCCCAACCGTTTATTAAATGGGAAAATTAAATGAAACGTAACCGTGAAAGTTAACAACCGCGTTTGTATGACGAATGGCTTCGGAGTTATTGGCATAGGGAAGGACGTATTCTATAGGATTAGCCAGCGTTGTCGACATTTTGTCGCAGTGAAATTAAAAAGACGAGATTAATAGGCATATTAGGCATTTTTGAGAAAGTCGTATTTACAAATCTATACGCACTGAATCGATATGTAAAGTACGAATATACACTAAGTTTGGACTAACATGCGACTGAAAATAACATTTTTACATAGATCAAATTGTCATTTATTTTTGTTAATTTAATTGATTGTCCCCTAGTATCGCGCATTTATATAATGTGTCAATTGGGGAACCTAATTATATATAACTGTATAAAATGTACCAAGTAGACATTCAACGTATTTTCCCCTGAAGCATTTATGGCACCATACATAATGCCATTAGACTAAGTTTATTTGATTTGTTTTACGTGGGTGAAAACATTATCTGGTTGTTCATACCCATTTGTGAAAAGGTATCTAATTTAATCTAAGTATGTATCTGAAGAGTGAATAATAGTATAAACTATGCTAGAATGCTAATCTCTTTACAAATTATCTTCGTGTCTGATCTAGGAATACTAATTATGTACCATATAACACATCTTAAAAATATTTGATTTTTAAATTACTACATGATACACGAAGTGTCTTCGGAAATAAGTTCAGAAAAAGTACAAATGTGACAGACATTCGTGGCACTTTAGAAAAATAGTAAAACACATGTGTTATGCAGATGTGTTATAAAACTTAACCTTGCAGTATGTTTTTCATGTCAAAACAAGTTTTAAGCCAAATATATTTTACCAGTACATATTTTTTCCGTCGGTGCAAAATTTGTCTACTGGTACGTTTATGTTATACCAAATGTCTGTATTTAACTCTCCGTCGGTGCAAAGAACGTATATGTAATACCACATTTCTATATTTTTGTATTTATTTGACAGACGTGAAAAGACTAGAAGTCAATGTTTTACAGACGTTCACACGATCTTCCCTACAAATGTTTTAACTACAAGAAGAATTATGATGGAAATCGAGAACACATCTTGTGGAAGCCTGGTAATTTAATACGACTATGTTCACGATGGCATTGACATTTTCAAGTGAAGACTCGCTTATATATTAGCACCACTATTTTGAACTTATAGCAAATAATAATTTACAGATTATACATATATCAGCATATTTATGTTTATCATAGATATGCTTTATATTCTTGTTACAATGTTGTTATTATTTATTGCGATCAATGTTATACACATGCATATGCATTAAATGGTGTGTTTGAAAAGAAGTGCATCGTCATGCAAACTTCGATTTAAGTGCGTCAAAATTGGCACGTGTAACCATTATGATAGTGTCGTCTTTATAGTAAATGTTTGGATGTCTTTCATTTATTTGTTCCATAAGATGCAATATAACCTGTAGGGGTGTTAGCTGTGTCTATGTTATGCACATGCTTGTCACAAGGGCACTTAATGTGGACGAGAATTCTTTAGTGTAAACAACATGTGTATCCACTGATCACCATGCCAATTATGGGGTGACCAAAATATAATTGTTTAATGCCAATCCAATATCAAAATCATATCCAAATACTTTCAAGAGAAGTTTTTAAAGAAGTGTTCCCTAAAACTTTGATCTTTTAAATCAATTCAGGAATATTATACATTAAATGAGAATCATTATTGCTTAAACTTCTGAAATTTGAAACAAAAAGCTCCAACTTATTACCGAGAAAAGAATGAAAATATATTTCCGTAACGAGCCAAAATAGTCATGAGTTGTTTCCATTTGACCACATAATAATAAATCGCTGGAAGCAATAAATTATTATTGGTATTTAAATATATATTTTACATTTGCGCACTATATTTGCGCACACTTTCTTTTTTTGCGCATTATATTTGCGCACACTTTCTTCTAACACATTATGATAATTGATAATGTTTTGTACATTTAGATAATTTAATGTGATAGTCGAGAAAAATATGCTAGTTATTGGAAATGCCTCTTTAATGTGGTATAACAAATAATGAAACAAAGGCTCGTTATCATTAGCCACTGTTTTAAGTGGCGCATTTGCTTTTCGTTCAGGATAAATAATCGTTACATATTTACAAAGTAGGTTCTTCACACTTTGTGTAGTAACATTTCATAAAGCGTCAAATGTAGTATAATTAATTTTCACACGACAATAGCTCTTGGCACTTACTGCGATGCGATGTTTTGAGCAAAAGCAATTGGCTCTATTCATCAAGTCCAATGCGACTAGCTTTAATTTCCTAGATTATTTTCTAGTTTTCAATAGCCTTCTGTATGTCGTAGGTGCGAATTTAAGAAACGCACGAGGTACATTTGTAAACTGTTTTTCAGTACCCACGTGGTGAAACTTTCAAGATATAGTTACTATCATCTAGAATTTAAAATTTAATGTTATAAGGAACATTCTGTGAGTTTCATGATAATGCCAGTTTTATTGCTGTTCGAAAACCACTCGTTATTTATGTGATTGCACGATTTGTTAAGCCATGAAATTCGACAATGCCGATGAATAACTAGTTCAATTAATAAATTAATCAGTGGTACATGTATTTTGCACCAATTACAGTGAAGTGTCGCTAATAAGACCAGTCAAAAATGTGGTCTTAATAGCGAATCAGTCTCATTAGCGGACCTTTTTTGTTCTAAATTAATACTTTGAGACCTTAAACTTGCTAATATCTGCATGATTTCAAAATAATAAAAGTGGTCTTATTAGCGGAACTTTACTGTACTCAGTTGCATTGCTGTTCGAACACTACTCGTAATTAAGGACGTGATTGCAGGATTTCCTAATCATTGGTATTAGGCAATTACAATGAATAAGTAGTGCAATTAATACGATAATCAGTGATATTTTACACTTTGCGCTGATAACACATCATCATCATCAAGAATAACAACTGTAAGCATAATTATTGCTACCACAGCAACTAGTACATCAATAGTCTCCCCCGTACATAATAATCGACAAAGACCAACAATAAGTTCCGAATAATTCCACCCGTTATCGCCATAGTTAATGGAGCTACATACAGTGACGTTGCAAATGACATATATATTATGCTATTCTGACTTGTATGCAGTAAACATAGCCCTACAACCAGTTCCCAACAATTCCGCCTGTCATTGCCATCAAAAAAATAAACAGAGCTATATTAATGACAAATGACAATGGGTGTATGCTGTATTGGCATGTATGCATTTCTACTTTATCTTAATCATGCCTTAGGTGTGAGTATAACACACAATTCACGCATATTAGTATGATGAAATACTTCAAGTGAAATGTGGTTTAATTATGCTACTAAATAAATGTCACAATGCCTTAGTTCCTTTACATAGCGTATATAGGAAACATGTTCGAAATAGCATAATTAGTCTTTTATGGACGAATTTCAGTTTTTGTTGCATCAGCAATATTTTGTCAGACATACTTGAGTGAATACGTCAATGTGCTTTTAGTGTAGGACGTTTAATGCTCCCTAGAGACGAATACACTCAATAATATATACAAGTAATGTCTTACCCAAATTATGCAACATTATGCTTGAATTTAAATAACTGATGATTCATCTCGAACATGCAGAAGCGGAACTACGTGAACAAACGACATTAGCAGTATTGTCTCTTCCTTGCTCATTAATGAATGTCGACGGAGATGTACGAGGGGTGATTAATATATTCGAGGCATTTCCTTCTCAATTATGAAATATTGGAACTAGAGTAATAAACTTTCAAGCTGATATAGATCGATCAATTATCTCGCGTTTCTTGTAAGTTGCATTATAATAATGTCACTAAATACTTGATGAAGTCATTTATGGTAACCATGATGAAGCACTCACCGTCGAGTATCTCGGGTGTAACGTTTATTCTAAGCGATGGCATGCACTGAAAATTAACTCGAAACTTGCAAAATGCTCGCATTATCTCTTAAAAGCATGACTAAATTGTGGATGGATTCTGTGCGCTCCAAATTGGCGATTTGCATATGATTCCGTTCTTTATGTGATTGTAGGATCTCTGTCAAACGATTGAGTCGATAAAATAAGGATAAACAGCAAAAATAGCACCGCATTAGGGACACTTTCCGTGAAAATCTGCCGAATAAGACGCACAGATCTTAACCAAATGTAACTGGCGAAAACGAAGACTAGTATAGGCTTCAAACCATTAAATCGTGACTCAAGGTGAAAAGGGTTATTTCGATATTGCGCTGTCTCATACATGGGTTTGGGTATCAGTCCAGAAAGGAGCTAAGTGCTGCTCCAACAGTGGCGCTTTGAATAACGTCACGCACCCCTTGCATGAATCAAATAATTTGATTAGTACATTCGATCGGAGACATCTTACTCCGAATGATGTTTAATGGCTTTAAACCTTGCTGGCAATATGAAATTGCTAGGTGAAAAGTCCTCCAATATATTGATAACCCCTAGTATATACTTGCATGGCAATGATACGCATAATAATTAGTTTCCATTTCACCTAAATGCTTCTTATCTAACTGTTTTGAAATATAAGCATCACTAGGGAGCTATTGACATTTCTTCCTTAACATTTCCCAGTTCTATATTTTCCATAGCAAACAAAGTTGAATATAAAGCACAATGCAATGATTTTGTGAGAATCGTTTTACGACGCAAACATTATTTATATCTTGGGCCAGATCTCCTGTAACAGCACATAAATACCCATCTACTACATACTACATACTAATAGCTGTCCCCAAATGCTCAATTCTATTGCTGATGGGTATTTTTACCACGGTAATGAATGAAAGTACGGAATTTCAAGTCAGATAATACTTGATTATGAACAACAAGCCTGTAGAAAACTAGAGAACACATATTGCTGTATGAAATGATTACTTGTTCAGATCAAAGGACATTGCATGTAGTTGATTCTTGTCGTACAATTGTACAATATAATATATGCATTAAAAGAATGGGAATTCGTAAACGTCAATGGCTAATAATGCACATTTCTTACATTCCTGCGTACAACATTTGGATTGTGATATGAGTTGTGACATTTTGTGTTTTCTGTGCTCGCCCGTTTCATTTGAGTGCTGCCTTCCCATGCTTCCCAGTCCGATTTTCTCTTATTTTCATCAATATTCCCACACGTTTAGGTTAGTATCAGGTTAGTGTAGATTTGATCTTTGAGCTAGTGTCAATACATGTATGTAAATTATATTTCCCTGCAGTCACTTGTGTGTCTCAGAAAGTCATACGGTTGGATTATTCTAAACAAAAAGTTATAGTGCTGATATATTTCCTACGACATTTGTGTCATCATCGTGCATCATTTCTTTAAGTTGCCAAAGATATACATCGTGATATGCACTCCATCCGATGAATAAACCACTGGCGACAGGTGCTTACTTGATATGACGAAATAGTGACAATCATCTAAGACACAAATTACAATAGTTCACTAAAGATAAATATTTACCATGCAATGCAATTTCTCAAGGGAATTGTTCGTTCTTGTGATTCCTGCTTGTATTTTTAATATCTGTATGTGCCTTCAGTGTAAGGCATTTATTGTTTGCAGCTCAACTTCGGCCGAGTGTTTCTTTCTCTGTCTGATTTTCTAATACATTTAGTATTACTGGTATTTGGTGAACATTTAAACATGTTTGTATTAAAAGCGTTGCTTGGCTCAGAATAACATGTTTACAATTATTTAATGAAATGTTTTATTTTATATGTATATTGAGACAGTCAGACGTGTTATGTATCATTCAGTAATAGTAAAGAGGTTGTTGATTTGACAGATTTACTCGCCATTCGATGTTCAAACCGTCTAATATATAGGGACTTTAATATGAACGTAACCTCATTACTACAAAAGGCAACGACTGCGTTTGTAAGACTAATGGCTTCGGTTATATTGTACAAACGGCATACGGAAGGACGTTTTCTATAGGTTTAAGTTAATATATAATGACAAACTTTAACCGTTGTAGACATATTTTTCGCAGCCGAGATAATTTGGTAAACTTGTCATTTTTTAGCAAGTTGTTTTTATTTACAAATCCATCCGCACTGAATCGATATCTAAAGCACGTCAATAGACACAGTCTTGACTTACATACAACTACAATTAGCTTTTTTAGATAAATCAAAATGTCATTGATGCGCTAAAATTGATGTCTCCGAGTACCGAATATTTACATAATGTGACTATTGGGAATACTATTGGGAAAACTAATGATATACAACTGTAAAAGCATCACTAAAGGTATAGACATATTAGGAATGATTTCAACGCGGATTAACCCCTGAAGGTTTTATGCCACATTGCAAACTACCATTAGACAAAGTTTATTTGATTTACTTTCCGTTGGTGCAAACATTATCTGGTTGTACATACATATCTGTGAACAAGTATCTAAGTGTGTACACAATTTGATCCAATTATGTAGCTGAAGTGTGAATAAATGTTTAACGTGTGCTACATGTAGAATGCTAATCTATTTATCAAGTATGTTATCTAGTTATGAATTATTTACTGATAATGTAACCTATAAGACATATTATGACGTGGCTTTGATGTCTAAACTACTCCAAGCTACAAGAAGTATACTCGTCAATAGCAAATCTCGCAAGGAAGACATCATTCAACAAAAATAGCAGATAATGAAATATACAAACATATTGTTTAATCAGCGACAACACTAATTGGTCTTGAAATCACATTACATTAAACTATTTTACCCGTATATTAATATAATCAATCAAAAAGAAACCATAACAAGAAATGTCACAACAATTCAAAACCCGTTTCAAATACTGAATTATTCAGTTCTGACAATATATCAAATGTTTTCGAGACAACACCTCATAACACTTTCAAGAATTTTAAACGGAGACGCACGTAATGTTGAATTTGCATATAAATGCACACACTTAAACCCTTGAATAAGAGGTTAATTTAATTAATTAGCACCTGTAACACTCAATCCGCAGGAGTATAAGTAATTGTCGAAGATACTTGAGCAAGCTTTAGACAGTTCCTAAGAAACATTACGATACATATGGACAATATCCAGTCACAGTATTACATGAGCACTTATTAAACGTACGAGTATTTAATTACTTCAACATTGATCATACATTTATATTATACGTTTATCACAAAGTGATTGATACAGTTCAGTCGATAAAAGGTTCAACACTTACTGATATTCAAACCACGTAAGCTGGTAATGGTTTTCTAGAGTTGTCTGGTACACGAGCAAGACACTTATAGCTTGGCTTCAAGGATGCTGGTTGAGACATTCATCCATTTAGTATTCCGGATATACTTCTGACAATAGCATCATCCCATAAAGCAATTCATTTCTTCTACTGTTTAATCACATCTACTGCCTACAACGAGGTAACAGGAATGGTTATAATAATAGTAGAACATGAATGTCACTGCTATTTACGAAAAGGTGATAGGTCCCTTCAGTGAATAACGGTTATTTAATATAGATGGATGGATGGATGGATGGATGGATGGATGGAAATGGACTATATTACATGTGTTGATATTGTATAATTCGTATGTGTTATAACTGTTATTTTTTCCAAAGAATTCAGAAACAAAACCACGAATATATACAGTTTTTTGCAAGATTTGAGGTCATTGGCCCATGAATCACATACACGTATAATATAATTACAAGTTATAATTACAAACAATTAAAAACATGTTACAAGTAACATAGTGTATCACAATATAATATTATGTACATAGTACAAACTGTATCGTATTGCATGGGGTTGCTTAGGCGGTACCCAATCAACTCTTTAATATGAGCAGGTCTCCAGGAAAACCGGGCTTATTGACAAAATTACGGAAATCATGATAATAAATCGTTAGAAAGACAAGACTCTTATGAACACTTTCTGAAAATATGAACGAATTATTACATAAATTTACGAAGTTATAGACTTTTGAAACTAACCACTCCCGCCAAGTTTTTGAGTGACGTCGCAAACGTCAGTCGAGCGTTATTTGACGTAAAATTAACCATCATTTCTTAAACCCAGTATTTTTCAATTATTGGCGTAAACTTTTCAAATGTTTGTCTCATTTTAGAATAGTATTCTGATTTTGATAAAACACGACAATATTGTGCGTGTTTGCTTAAAGGGAAAAGAAGCTGCTGTTTTTTAACCACTAACCCCTTGTTTTTCTCAATTCGGATAGTTTTCGGAAATTGGTCACCATAGCAATGACGGAAGAAATTTTATCATAATTTAACAGAAAATTTAAATCTTTAAGATAGTACTATGATATCCAACTTCTTAAATCGATGGACATGCCTTTTTTCTCATTTGAGACCTATTTCTAAACATTATTAAATAATTACTATTGTTATGTCAATAAGCCCGGTTTTCCTGGAGAACGGCTCATATATATTTAAATTGTTGTTTTAGCAATATAAACTACACTTACAATAATAAAGTACAGAAACCCGTACAGACAGAGATTATTGGGTATTAGGTTAGCAACCACGCACTTAACTACAATGTATTGATAAACATGGTTGTTATGTTCCGGTCAGTGTAATAATTAATAAGACAATATTAACATAATATAGCAAGGACAGTGACATAAACTGGGTTGTAGATCGCATTTAGCAGTATATGTTTGGAGAAAGGTAAGTTAAAAATAATACAATCTGTCTCGCCTTTCAAAGCGTTTTAATATATAGATTGATAGTTGCTTTATCGTAGAATGATTTGTCGACGAGATTAGTTTAATAAATTTCGGGATATTCTGTCTTTGCCAAAAAAGCATTTAATGAGGTATTTTCTTATGTCATAAAATAAGGGACATTCCAACAAGAAGTGGTATTCATCCTCTAACGTATTACATAATTGACATTTCCTTTCATTTCTTCGATTTTTTGGAGGGTTTTTCCATCTACCTGTTTCAATTTCTAACCTGTGCGATGACACACGTACTCTTGTTAAGGCTGTTCTAAACTTACGGGTTGTTATAAAATCTGCTTAAAACCAAATTCTGCAAATAGTATATATGAGCTAGCTCTTGTCGAATTATAAAGTTGTCCATTCGATTCTTCAATAAATACATCATTAAGTCTTCGTTTAAGAATTTGCATGAAATATTATACATTATTAACCTCTTGGTACAACCAAACATCGTTATATCCTAAATCTTCCAATAATTGTTTAACTTTATATGTCCAATTGATTTTGTTAGGTAATAGTTCATTATCATTTAGCATCATTCTATAAATTTGTTTAATATATTTTCTTTCGTCATTGCATATGTGCATATGCATTCCTTTAATGTTGGTATGATTTCAAGTTGAAACATTCACTTCAAAGAAACTGCGTAAAACGTGTTACATGTGTATCAATAAGACGGGTATATTAAATAAGGGTCTCCAACAAATTGCTAGCTAGCATACGTTATATTTGCAATTTAATTTTCATAACATAGGTAGGGGTAATTTTGGTAAGTGTACCCATATCAGATTACAAATACAGCACTTTACACTTAGCTTGAACACATAATGTTGATGTGCATTACAAGACTTAATAAAGTGGTATTACGTACATATATCGATCGACATTAATGTCAATTTTAGACCAAAAAGCTTAGTGAGTAGTTCTACTTACCCATGTAACGCAAAAGATCCTGCTCTTGTCAAATATATGACGTAAGCGCCACTTTCGATCTTATAAGACTAGCGCAAATCTGCATCACCAGGCGCTTCTTATGAGCCTATTTTCACATTGACCAAACTGAAGTTGGCAAAGCTTGTTTTGCCATAAAAAAGTGATTGTCCAATAATTTTCATGTTTTCTCAAATTATTGATTTAGTAGTTACGTCCGTCTCCTTCTTATCAAGTCAGCGAAATAATGTACTATTCTATATACATCTATCTATAATGTATTCAGCACAATGAGAAACTTTAGTAAAAAGGAGTGGTGAGCCATATAAATAGTAGAATTTGTGATTGTAGCCGCTGTCGCATTTGGTGCAGCCAACATTGTGTATGTTATTGTGGTTATGACGATATGGGTAATTATTTTGCCTTGCTCAACATCTAGAAATGCATTAAGCAAATAGTGTTTCGTTTTTTACATACCATCGTGATATGCAAAATAGCACGATGTCCTAAGACGCCAAGCTTGCATTATTTGTATGATGCAATGCTTAGCCATAGCATGCACATTTCGTTTAGATATAATGCTCTCAGAATATCGATGGCTTGAACAAGAAGGTCGTAACTACAAAATCGATATTTTGAGAAACCACGGAAAAACTGTCTGACATTTACTCTTTACTTATGGTAAAACAAACTTTTACAACTTCAATTTGGTCAACATGACAAGTTCAGATTTTTATGAAAATGGGCTCAAAAGAAGCGCCTTGTGATGCTTTTTCTAAATATGTATTAACTTAAAAGGTCGTAAGTGGCAGTTACGATCTTCTAATTCTAAGCCATCGATATGTGGTATAGGTGTGTTTAGATCATTATGATACTCCGTCCTGTCAGTGTTATACATGTTGTCATTTTCACATCTTAGAATGCTTTGGATTTCACACATATTTACATTAAATTTTAGTCATGTTTACATCTCAGTATAAATACGATTTCAGACATGATATTTAACACATTTATATTAACATTTAGACTGAAGAGATACCACAACGACAAACATCTAAAATCCATTATAGGCCATTAGACGCATAACTGATCATAATTTGCATACACATTCTTTGACAAATACATGAAAGTTTCACAGGAAGCCAAATCAAACTGTTTATCTTTTCAGATACAAATTGGACTTCATGAATGAGTCCTATATTCACGCTATGCCAAATATTATACTATACTTTCTGTCACATATTTATTTCCTTGAACAAGTCTATATAGAGATATCTACAAGGACAATGATTCCCAGGTGAAGTTTGATCCATCTGTGACGTCTTCATAGAAGTGACTACTCGCGATTCATTGCAAAGACGATTGTGAAATTACTTACTACATGTAGTACACAAGTGGCATGAATGTACGCACCACGTTGACAGTGGTACAAACTTCGGATGAATGCTATATCACAGTGAGTATTATACAAATAATTGGACAGCGTTGATAATTTAGGAAATAGATTTTGTCAATTACGATGATGTGAATGAAAATGTCTGTCTGAGGTATTGTGGTTAAAGGATTGTAAGGAAATACGATTTACCAAACATTAGTCAATCCTTTACCAAGCACTAGTCCATCCTCTTCCTTTGAGTATCATTATTTCAGAACCGTACTGTTATAGCATGGAGAGATAGAAACAATCAGTCAAACTCATGAACATTTAAAATTGTAATTCACAAACATGTTACGAAAATGTAATGTTCCTCCATCGGTGTGAATAATTGTCATTCTGTCATTCAAACCTGATATGACGTACATGATAAACTTGCTTTTGGCCAATTCCTCTTTTTACGACCTGTACTCACACCAATGAATATGGCTGTTATATGATTCAATCAAACAAGAATTCATCAAATTTAATTCCCGCAGCTTCTTGTGTGTGAATTAAGTATTTTTCTTATTATATATGATGGTATTAATGTGTCATGATATTATACTACATGGTACGGACAAGGTCAGTGCGTGCATTTATGGTAGTTCGCAGTGTTCGTCGAGAAAAAACAAAACTTATCGGAACTTTAACAGATTATAACTTGAGTGCATGGCTGCGCTTTTAGACACGCACTTTTCTAACATTTTGACGTACTTGGTGACTTAGCAATAAACTGACGTCAAATCGCCGTCCAGCTGGGTGATATTTGAAAAGGTTTATCACTTATAATTAATAACCTCCCTTTATGGCTAATTATGTACAACATTCAAGCTCCGCAGTGTGTCATTCATTTAGGAGTGAACATATAAGGCTCGCTTGAAGCATCCATATTTTGGGATGTGGATGGCTTGTACTATGTCTGACTCCTGCGTGTGTGGATAGGCGCTGCCGTCGTAGCTTTGTGGCCTTGGTTTGTGCCCTACTATTTACTATTAAATGTCTTACAAATAAATCATAACTTGTTCGAGGCTAATATTATTATATGTAACAATAACTCGACGCTGCCGGACATGAAATATATCGATCAACAGAGTGATGTTGGACATGGGCTTTTAATTGTTTCAATGGTTTATGTGTGGGTATTGCTCAAAGTAGTTGTGTTGTAGTGTTACTGATTTCCGTGCTCGGCTGATTGGATTGAGTGCTATACCTCCTGTCTGATTTCCTCATGCCTCTTTTGGACACTTTTGTATGACGAATATATATGATACATGTAAACTGGTATGCATGTTAGGGCAACCCTAGAGATACTTTACATGTATGAAATAATAGTAAGGTAACAACGACAAATACGCAATAGTCACCCGTTGTCATCTATATAAAATGATACTTGAAATGTATATTTACGCTTCGATTTGATGTAGATTCTACATCATTCTTATGATAGAGGGACAATACATATATGTTATTAATGTTATTTGCATCTAGCTGCTGTCTTACCATAGGTAATACCTGGTTGAAACAGGACAAAGGACTATTTGATTAATTCATTTATGTATGCTGGTCTAGACAAAATAATTACCCACATCGTGATAACAATATAATTGTATTGTAGTACAATTGACACGATGGCATTAGATATTTCAGGTTCATTCAAACAAAAACATGTTAAGAGGACTCACGAATTGATTCTTTAAGTATCGACAAAACCGCCGTAGGTTGACGTTTATCGTAATGTTCCTTCCTGTGATCTTGGTAATATATATGCGTTTCATTGCCTCGTCAACATCGTCTGATCTAATAACTTCCCTTACCTCGTGGATTGTATGATCTAATAACCTAGTCATCTATAATTGTTGGTAAAATGACATATGCAATCCTTTCATGTTAGTATGATTCTATCTTAAACCATTGACATCAAAGCAACTGCTTAATGCGTGTTACCTATTAGTGTGGGCTAATTGTATAAGGGACTTTGAAAAATTACTAACTGGTATTTGTTCTAATTTAACATTGTTTTCATAACATTACAAGTGGGTTTATTGAGTAAATATGCCAATTCTAATTTACAAGTACAAATACAAATATGAGACTTGCTTTAATAATTCATTTGAAATACGTCTGACATTTATGACTTTAATAATGTATATCTCCAATAACTGATATTCCTTTTGAACTGAACGACATTTGTACCAGAAAACCCCGCACATATTCGGATTAGAAACAAGTAATTTCATGTATTATATAGAATCAGTTCAAACCATGGAAAGGAATCAAACATTGTTCACAAATCTGTTACAAAGAGTGTGTGTTCAATACATACAAATAGTTATGTCGTATTAATGTGTAGTGGTTATTAACATGAGTGTATTTAATTCACGAAAGAAGCATTGTATCAGTAATAGTAGCAGACCACGACCGGTATATATAAAGCAATGGTTAATACTAATGTATACAATCAATAAGTTCGGTTGCCTAATTTAACGGAGACACTGTCTTAATATTATTTCAATATTGAAAGAAAATTGTAAGTTTGAAATAAGACAAACTGCTTATAAATGTGTTGTATATTCGTGGTTTTGTTTTGTTAATTCAAGTGATATTGATACCAATGCTATCAGATAAGCTCTTTACATTATCATAATTTTCTATTAAAATTATACTCAGATCTATATTCTTATGTTTTAAGTGAAATGTGTATCACCGTCAGGTATCTTAATTCCAAATCCCAGTATGTGGTTACAAGAACACACAACTATGTTTCTGTATAACAGTAAAGATCTTGGACTTTGAATTTGAAACTTTCAAAGGTATATTGTGAATATCGCCTCACTTATTAATTTAATTCATCATGTTATTGTGTAACGATCAGATATATCAAATCAGACTTTGTTTTGTAATTGATGGCATTATCTTTAATAAAGATTTTGCCTAATTTATGACAGACAACGTATCAGACTAGCCGCCTGGGTGTAGTAGTTTGCAGTTATCAGTTGAACACAATTTCCATCATGCAAAGAATAAATTTAATTAGTGTTGAACGGTGATGATTGTGCTGTAATTATTGTATCGTACACATGTTCTGTCCTGTTGACATCAGTTTAAGGGTTAAATATTGTATTTATATGGATTCTAGTATTAAATGCGTCTCTTTGCACAGTTCGTGCAATGCTCTCAATTGCGTCATTTTAGGCGCCGTTGACGTTACGTTGTGTTGTGTATTTGGCACGATACTAGAACCAGCTCCATAACCGTGAAACTAACAAAATGATAATTTCATTGTTATTTGTTATTGTTATATTCACTGAAAATCACCGTAATGCATTGAAAGCAAATAAGAAACAAGGGTTTATCTATATGCGATATGTGTTTGAAAATAAGATGTTTTCTCACAATATGATGTATGTGTTTTGATTTACAACTTAAATGACTATACATATTTCTCTGGTTTCCCTATCGAGACAAATTACTCCGATTTATTTGGATTCCATGGCGCAAAATTGCAATAATTATCTAATGTTTAAGTTGTTGATGCTAGCATAGCGTGTGAGAACTATTTGTGTTTTGTTCGTTTCCATACACAGGAAACAGACGACGTTTAAACAAGCCTTGCAAACCCGGTTGTTACAATTTTAACTATTTTGATTACGTATTTCTGACAAGCATTCCTTCTTATTTATGTATCACAGACAAAACGTGCAGTTTATACGAGGAACTCACACTGCAGTCAATGTTATACAGTCTAAAAGAAATTATTCAAATGGTGTAGGACTACGTCAGTGTAAATTATGAAACATGTTGCTATTTTGTTTTCTCATCTATATCACAAAACGCATGTTCAAGCAGTTTAAGTTGTCGCTTGATTTCCTGTTCTGAGTGCCACTAAGGACAACGAAGTTTTTAGTTTCGTTAATTTTGTGGATTTATACCCTCCACAACGAAACGTCTAGGTGTGTTTCTTGTAATTGTTCCTGCCACTTTTTACAGGGTCAAAGAGTGCACATTTATCAAATGTGATTATTACTACAAATGTACCTGCTTGAATCTTCCGTTTTGATGAAACGTATATAACGTATGCATGAATAGTATATTAGCTGGTGGTATTTGCCTGTTTTGTGCTTGTGTTGGCTGTGTCCACAGGCAGTAGACCTGAGAAACGTTTAATCAATAACCGTGGCTTATAATCTATATCCATCTCAAGCTCCCCTTGTCCTGTTTAGGCAACCTGAAACCAGTGATTACAATGTACCCTCACCCAGACACCTCTGACATTACCTACAGCAAGATCCGAACAGTTACCATTGTAATATACTAGTAGTAATACATTGGAATGGTATTTAAAAGAATCATAAACATCATCGTATTATTTTCTCACAGGTTTATTATGTCAATGCAACAAGTCAATGGTCAAAACATGATACACATAATGTAAATAAAAAAGAGAAAAATTTTAAACGTAGTTTTCAATTATACATGGCCAGTCAATGTAACAAATAGAACAGCTACTAGTATCTAACATATTCACTATCAAACTCATACCCTTGAAAATCAGTCACCAGGCAGGTTGATAACCTACATAATAATCATTAACTGATTTCCAGACTGTCGGCTCAGTGACCAATCGGTCAAATAATAAGGAATTCTTCCAACATACAACTTCTCGCACCTAAAACTGGGTCCCAAACCCTTTTATGTTCAATATACATAACGAGTGTTCAGTCGATTGCATTTAATCGATAAAATTGATTGTAATAACGTGGTTCAATGCATAACTTTCATATTGCAATTTCAGAATAACGATCGGTATACGAAATATCGTATCAGTTCCGTCATAACATTGTGAAAACTGGTTTCCGTTGCCTAAGCAAAGCGCGACAAAGCGCCTGCATTCAATTACCTCCCCTTTCAATTAGATATAACGCATGGCTTACATCCAGTGGAAAGCGCTACGGAGCGCTTTACTTAGACAACGGATACTTGTTTTAATCTGCGGGGGAACTAATACGCCATCATGGATTGCAACCGAGAGGTTTGGTGTATACAATCATGACCATAGCATTAAAGGGTAAATGTAAATTCATATCATTAAATCGTATAAGAAATGCCCTATTTACATAAAAATACATGCATTTACATGATTAACAAGTTGTGAATTGTGAATCATTTATATACAGCATACTTATTTACAACATGATTAATAGCTATGTACAAGATATGCCCTACAGAATAATAATTGGAATATTTGACAAATGTTGATAAAGGTTTAGTGTAAATATTTACATGTTTTGTTAAAAATAGAACGAACAAAGTCACATTATAAGGTCGGTTAACTGTATCTATATTAGTGTGAATAATTTAATCAGATTAATAGAAAGTGAAACTACGCAACATTTACGTACGTGTGTGGGTTGATCAAAATGTTCGTAGAAAATTATAATAACTCGTATACAACAGTTTCAACTGCTTTCAATTTGTAACATGGTTAGCGTGTTTGCTTCTTATATGGCGATCCGGATGGAGGAAGTTATACCATTGCCATATTTATGCAGAAAGTCGATTAATTTATAAACATATCAATTATTATCATTATTATTTCATAATATAGATTAACAGTGGGTTAATAAAAATGTTCGTAGAATTTGGCCTGTTGAAATATGGAAACTGATATGAGAGCCTGCACTTGAACTTAAAATCGATCACCGGACGCTAACCACAGATGTACACAAAACAGAGATTACAGCAATTATACTACTGTCGGTGTCATAACAAAACGTAACAATCACATTTGAAGCATAAGCGGGAACTGCAGCAAACTCAGTTGCTCTGATATAAATATAGATAAACATATGACAGACCTAAATTTGTGAGTAATTCACGTTATAATTTTCTGGAATACTAAAACAAAATATATCACAGACCAACCGCAATTCGGCGATTTGCACAAAATGAGCGTAAACAATTTCATGAACAATATGAACATATATGTCTTCCAACAAAAACACAAATAGTTACATACTTTACATACATGTCACATTATATACATTAATTAATTTCCAAACATTCGATCCCGGACGATGCTGTAGTTTAAATAACAAACATTCAATAAAAAAAGCTGTTGGAATAAACACATTCGGGAGTCTACATAACTTTCAAACAATGCTATTTCGTTAGAAAAAATAATTTGAATTTCTTATATGTACCACGATATAGCTCTCACACACACGACCAATACAGGAAATAGTGGTACGTATTAAAGGACTAAATTAGCGGGGGTTTCAACTACCTTGTTGATATATCGATACACAATTAGTGATTATGACCTTTTTAAAAAGATACATGTAAGGGTCGAGAGTCATACCAATCATAACTTAAACCATTTGTCCCAATTCTGGACGTGATGGTATTGAACTAACACAATGGGTTGAAATTTGAACTGCGAATGTATATGTTAGCACAAAAAAGTGGAAACATTTCTATACAATTATGATTAAGTATCACAACGATCACAAATTAAACTTTCGCTCGTAATATTGGACTACGTGGTCGTAAGCAACCCGAACGGCGGGTTTAAACTGTATTATTGATACATTGGTATGCAAAAAACAAAACAACGTAAAGGTACATAAAGTATTTCCTAAATGACCAAGGGTCTCTACAATCACAGTTAGTTTGTCTGGTTCAACGATTCGTTGGTTGTATGATAACACATGGTAAATAATAAAATATCAAGGTAAAGAATTAAGGTCAAACGTCAAGGTCAAATGCCACGGTCAAATAATTTAATGACAAGGTCAGATACCAAGGTCAAATGCCAGCGTAAGATACCTAGGGTAAATGCCATGGTCAGAAACCAAGGTCATAAGCCAGGTTCAGATACCAAGGTCAATATTCTAGTCAAATACCAAGGTCAAATGTCCTGGTCAGATTCCAAGCTCAAATGTTATGGTCATATACCAAGGTAAAATTGCATGGTCACATACCAAGGTCAAATGTTCTGGTCAGATACTGAGGTCAATTGGCATGGACAGATACCAAGGTCAAATTCCAAGGTCAAGAGCCAAGGTCACATACCGTGCCTTGGTACCCGGCCTAGTCATACCCATGACTGCGGTGTACTATGTGAATTAGACTTGGAATAGTATGCTGAACAATGGTGACTGTACTTGTATCCGGTTTTCTTCTTTAAGAACAAATGCTTCAATTCTTTTCTAAAGTAGGCACCGGTAATTGAGTACAGAAAAAAATTAATACAGTAATTTATGAAAAATATCGTCCGGGTTACATGCAAAACTTCTCCCAAGTCACCAATACGAGTGTCATCTGTCGGAGAAAAAATGCCGGAATTGAACATTTTCTTGTATATCCAATACCACTTGCACCAGATGGCGAAATATGGCAAATTTAATGAGACGAAACAAATTGATATGGCCAACAGAATGAAAGTAAATTCCAATCGAATTATGGACTCCTCTGTGATTATTCGTATCTTTCTATGTCGTTTGTTGTGCAGTACAAGTTTCCGGATGATGAGAAGGTTAAGTACTGTTATTAGCACGAATGGGATAAATGTTATAGTGACACCAAATATACTGTCTAGGATAAATGACAGGTACTGATGCTCCCGGGAACTTGTACACACTGGGTCACCGTTGATTGCCGTATGGGACGCACTCAATATTGGTTTGAACACACATCCAGTTGAAGCCACGATGATGGCTCCGAGAATCACGCGAGATGATGATTTAGGATCACAAATATCTTTCCTTCTTAAAGGAAAACAAACTCCAATAAATCGTTCAATTGTGAAGAAAACAACAATCCAAGATGACAGAAATCGCGCTATGTATCGTAAATAAAGCATTATCTGACAGGTTCCGGGCTGCTCTAGGAATATAGCCGTATTTTGTCCGGGTAACGACGCTAGTCCGTACTTTAACCATTCCGGAAGTACGTAAAATAACAACGCCATTAAATCGGAAGTTGACAATGCAGCTAAATAGATGCTGGCAGATAATTTACGCATATCTTTGGACAGAAACACAACGAGACACAAAGTGTTGCCGACCATACCAATCAGGAATATGACAGGTGTAAAGTATGTGAAGAATGATAACGCTACAGACGGTACAATAGACGTCCTCTCACCATAGATACTTTTCAAAAGACGACCATCGTCCATGGAACAGTTTGTAGAATTTCTGAATGTGGAATTATCTAAGCTGAACGAGCACGGCGTGAATGTTTCGAAGTGTTCTGTTCTATTCATCTGAAATTTAAAAAAAATTAAAATCAGAAAAATCATTAAATAGTTTTCCAATTATATTATTAATTGTATCAATAGCAGAGGTGCTGTATGTTGAGATATTCCTCCGTAATGCGAGAATAATGTACTAAATACATATTGAAGCACTGAAATTTAAAAACCACTTAAAGTAGCAAGGTCAGAAAGGACATCAATCATAAACTATGTTTTAAATGGAACTATAAATGGCGTCAATCACATTAAGCACAGGCCTAAGACATAATATCACAAACTGCAATTTTTACTTCCCCCAATTTGCTTAATCAATTCAATACGTAGAACATATTTGTAAAACATGGATGAAAGTTTTTGGATGTCAAACTCTATTTTGTGATTAAATATCTTATACCTGTGGACAAAGCACGTAACTGAAGTGATGAGTTGACCAGACACCAAATGTTCACTGATTCGCCTGCAACGCGTGTATAGCAAACATAACATAGGTAGATCATTTAAATAGTTGCAGTTATTACATCGACATGTGGTTCCTCTACATTGAATGAAAACGATTACAACTTCACGTAAACACGTTGTTTTAAAATACAATATGATAATACACCGCTCAATAACAACAACATAGTCTGTTCAAAGATAAATGAAAATTGTTAAAGAAAACATAAGCTCGTCCGCCAGGTAAACTTTGTTTGTCTTTGTTTATATGTGTTACTAATTCAACTGCAATCCCCATATTCTTTCGATTGGGGTAGTTACCTCTTTAGTTAATTTAGTAACAACATGCAATTATTAAAACTGTGTTCAGATTTTGTATTTGTGATGCAGTACTAAGATGAGAACAAAATACAAAAACAACAGTGCGTTTCTAAAGCCCTAAAAGTGTATTTCAATTCACATGTACATTTCAATAGACTAAGTTGGCATAAGCACACTGACCTTGATTTTGTCTAACCTAATATCGGTTGATATCGATGGCTTATAATGAGGGGATCGTGTAATTATTTAAACCTCTCGGTCAAGGATTACCCATGAAAGTGCAAGCACTTATTTCCAATGGGGTCCTGTGTTTTTGCTGAAGGGACAGCAGGTGGAAGAGATAGTGGTGTGATACAAGGTATCCGGGCGAGATGCCCTAGCTCTTTCCGAAGAGACACCTTGGTTCTTTAACGTGCCCAGTGTATAGCACCGATACACGCGAGACTACCTCTGGGTTGCTAACCAGTTTATCTCTAGTTAGGTGGGAAACACAGAAAAGCGTTTCAGAAATGATCAAGTGCCCCGGTCGAGGATCGAACCCGGGACCTCTCGATCAGCAGTCAAGCAGGCTATCCGCTCGACGACCGTACCACCTCGTGAGTTCTAGTTGCGAGCTTATAAAAAAGAAATGAGGAAATCGGACCGGGAACGGAGCTCTCATTAACAACTAACTACCTTCACATTTTTATTTTGGAGATAACATCACGTTTTAAGCACAGTGTTAATAAACTGTAAATATCTTCTGTAAATCTATACCAAGTATACATAGTCGAGTTTATTAGCCCCAATTTACACCAATACACATTATGTTTATTTGTGTTCTCATATTTTGTTCACCCTGAGATAGAAACCAGTGGTGCAAGTACGCCTGTTTCCTGTCATAAAACCATAAACACAGCATATGCTCTAAATGATATAAGTATTTCAAACTCTGATTCGCATTAAATTAATTGTATGTCTTAATTTTGCGATGAAAAAACGACGACACTTTTTTCAACCAACGTAACCATGACCTAGTATTGATAATAAACATTCTTCGCTTAGGCCAATACAATTAAGATCATGTTTTCGTGCAACATGCGAACAAATTATATTTGTAAGCAGGAACAAAACATTGTAACCTTTTTGATAATTATTACATTATTTTTTTCCCTAGACAATAAACAATATGGGGACACTTTTAGAAAAATAATGATGTATTTATTTTAGTTAGATGCAATGAAATAGAGAGTTAAAACCAAATACTATTTTACCATTTTGTTTTGGCCTTACGGCTAATTAAATTTTAAGTATTCTCTCTGATTCTTATATTTTATGGCAGTACTTTATTGCTCTTTGATAAATACTTCTATTTCAACTGATTACAAACATGTGTAATTTATATACTTTATATTTTGTAGAACAAATTTAATGTATTTTGAATTGCATTGTTACATGAGTATAATTGGTTAAAACACGAAAAATTGCAGACTTTAGGCATACAACCTAAAGGCACAACAAACAACATCTGTGAATCCGGGGATTCTATAAGGCCGTGTGAAATGACATCATTTCGCATGGTAAACATTACATGAATGTTCATATGTGATAAATTTGCTGAAAAATAGTAAAAACGTTTATGCTAAAGTAACCTAAATGTTTCATACATATCCAGAACGCGTGAGGTCCCCATTATGTAATTGAAAGCGTTTCATGAATACCAGCTTTATTTGTTATAGCGACATGAGGTGAATAAAAAGGACGGTAAAATGATAATTAACATAGTAAGAAAAGTAATGTACCCCAAAGTATGGCAATTGTCGGTTTGATCTAAGAGCTTTTTAATATTTATTAGCCCCTTTTGTATAACACTTGAGGTAACCTAGAACTGATCTAGTCAAGTTCGAATTAAATGAGAGCTACTTAGTGAGTACATATGTACTACAAAGTCACAGGTACAGTTTAATGACAATGTGCGCTATGGTGGTAGAGTTTGTCCAATACATATACAAAATGTGCCACCGTACTTTCGTGTTAATTGCATTCTGATTCCGTCATCGTTCGTTTGTGGTCCTACCTTTGTGTGATTGTTCTATCTGTTTTGCCAGGCACGAAAGCATTTTTATATGACGAAACTTGGTTTTATATTGTTAAAAACACGGAAGAGCGAGCGAAAAAAATGATTACGTAACACTGTCCAAAACGTGATATACACACGACGTTACGATGACGGTAACACGATATTGCCACGACGAACAGACCCATGTAAGACAATTAAAACGTAATTGTACGTTGGTGAAAATGCAAAATGATCATGACAAAAATACTCTTTAAAATGCGGCGATTCACAAGTATATATCATTCCGTGTTATAGAGCGAATATTTCGTATTTGAAGCGATCGAACGCTGTGCAATAAGGCAATTGACAGGATCCCTAAAATGTCTTCCAAATGTAAAGCAAAAATACATTACTTCCTAGATTATAAGCCGTCAGTCCAGATGTTATTTCTTTACATTTAAGCCTAGACAGCCTGGCGTGTGTTCAATTTAAGCCGCCAATCCAGTATTTTTTGTACTTTAAAGCCTAGATAGCATAGCGTGGCTTCGCTTATTTGGAAGAAATCGAACCATAATCTGTTTTAAAATTATTGAAGTTCGTTTTCTTTTATTATTTATATTTTT
This sequence comes from Spisula subtruncata, assembly GCA_963678985.1. Taxonomy (NCBI): domain Eukaryota; kingdom Metazoa; phylum Mollusca; class Bivalvia; order Venerida; family Mactridae; genus Spisula; species Spisula subtruncata. Next base: position 3,597,738 of record OY787676.1, read on the forward strand.
ATATTGACTTTAAAACATATGACTCATCGTTAGTATTTAAAATTCGCGTACAGTCGCTTCGAACAAGAAAATTAGGTATTGGACGTACATCATTTTATTTCTGAATTATCATTTAACGTTCAAATACGTATTTAAGTACCGGGGCGAATATAATTCAACCATAAATTATACATTATATATTATTCAAAAATAAAACCTGGCAGTTGAATTATTACCTTGCTTAACGTATTCAATAAAAGCTAAACGCAAGTTGCATGTTTTGTTCAATTCCATGTTTTGCTGAATGCCATGATTTGTTTAATGCCATAGTTTGTTCAATGCCATGTTTTTATCTTGAAACTATTAGCGTAGCATTGTCTACGTTGATTTAAAACGTTCATACCTACGAGGTGTTAATAGTTGATCATGCTAATAAATGAAATGTTAGTCTGAAAATAAAATGAAAGAGGAGTTGTTTTGCCATTAGTTCGTCCGTTAGTCTAGAATCAGGATCCTGCTATAAGTGTGACAGTTTCCAAGTTAGGTTAACGACATTAGCATGGAAATAGGTGTCAATAAGAGGACACTACACTTACAAATGTCTCTGCTTCTGTCAAACATGTTGGTGCCAATGAATGCGTAAATAGTGAACATGCATCTGAAAGGGCAGTAGCTTCAAACGAGTATCTACAGGACTACTCAATTGCTTGCATGTATAATTATTCAGTTCTAGTTTCCTTATATATTGTAAATATTGTTTTACTCTGGTGTGCAACAACATTATAATTATGACATCGAAACTGAACCAATGATTAGATGATCACATGATCATCACGTGACTTGGTCAACTGTAGAAATCTAAAATTACCTCAAAATCACCTAACATGAATATGTCTTCTAGTAATGCCGCCGTCATGATGAGAGCACTCTAACACGTTCAACTTTTAACCTGCAAATATATAAACGTAACATGACTGTATAAACGGTATTCGTGCCTGTTCACTATAGTCGAAACATTTCATACTGCAAAATCATTTAATTTCGATGATATGAATATTCGTCGTTTTGGAAAGTAAGACATTTTCGCTGGGAGTTTTTGATTTTCAGGTAATAAATATAACGGTCAAAATTATTGCTCGATGGGATTTGATTTCGTGGTTGAATGAGAACTAAACCTCCGTGAATTTAAACCCCCATGAAAACTATTGATTATTCAAGACAATCTAATCTTAAATACGGTAATTTATTTTCTTGATGAAAACATGAAAAAACAGGGTCGTGCTTTATTTGCATTTTGGTATTTTAGATAATAATAATTTATTGTGGATTGCACATGTGACAGCAAATTTCAATAAGGAAGAAACAAAATAACATAATAAAGTATTGATATATCACAACAATGCATTTTGGTTAATTTTAGAATTCCACTTATAATGTGTCCATGCCAAAACCATATATCAAATGCATTGAGACATCTACATGTAGCCCTGTGATAATTGAGCATGTGAAGCACCATATTGACAAACTTGTCTTGACATCTTAATGTGATCCTATCAGAAATGATTCTTCTGAAAACGCACACATGTTTTCAACTAGCACAATCGATCTGCTCTCTGGGGATATTTCTTGTATGGGTAAAATTGAAATTCTGATATTCATTTAGAATCGGCTTGATTGCCGGAAGTGATGAGACTGTGTGCATTTAACGTCTGTCCTTTACATGGATGTGCTTTAATCGCCACTTATGTATAAAAATGCAGAAATCGGATATGGACGGCAGCACACAACATAATCGACCAAACACAGAAAACAGTAACACCAAAACACAACTACACAGAGTTATGCAAACGCCAAATATATAAATATGATTTGTAAGATCATTAAAGTTTTTAATAATTCTGTATTGCATAACAGTGTAACGTCAATTACACACGCAAATAAGCACGTCATTATTCAGTTTTGAGGTTTTTTTCACTACAAAATTGTTTAACATGTGTCCATAGGTTGTATGTTGTAAACTGCAAATTGTTTAACATTTTTTCCCTGTTCTGTGCGTATTTATACCACAAAGTGTATAATATGCGTCCCTCAATTTAAAGCACCAATATTAAAAACAAATGTCATACAATAAATTCTCCCTAACATTTGTGGAGTGTCTATAATGTATGATCTTGTCACTATTAGTTAGACAGGCCAGTAAATTACAACCAAATTTATAAACAAAGTAATTAACGTTCAAAGGGGGAATGAGTCCCTTACGCGTTGATTTATTAGGATTTCTGTCGAATATAGCGTGCTCTCATATGCCATAAAGTCATCTAGTCATTTCCATATAATTGTTTACTATTTAATGATTCTAAAAATATTTAAATTTATATCCCACTGTCATCATGCTTAAACAACACAACATCTTTGTTATTTGTGTTTTGTAAATGTTAGCACGCCATTTTAAGGATTGTGCCAAAAGCAAAACCAGTAATACATAAAACCACTGCATCAAAATATGATTATTATATTAAGGGTTGTTTCCAAAACGGCACAAAATATGTTTGAAATCATATGAACGATAATGTTTATTTTGGAATACAATCGATGACATATCGGGACTTATTGAACAGCGTTATAAGTTTAAAACACAGCCTTAGCCTTCTGTTCACTCTCAAGTTGTTACAAATGTACCGATGTGGAGAAGTGGTTAATGGAAATATGATATTTGTCATAAAAAGAGAAGGTCAAGTGTATAACACTGATGCTATGGCAATAAATGCACTAACTGAAGGCCATATATATATATATACAACTAATTGTTCTAAATTGACCATTCTCTAGCTGGTACCCATAAATATGATGTTTTTCCGTTGTCAATTACAATCCGTTCAAAGTATAATGATACCGGATACAAACTTTAGCTCGTCAGTAACTTAAATTATGTTTTCTTAGGTCTAACTGGGTATGCATGCGTTTACTGTATTTCCCGCTATTCTTTCGAATGGGATAATTCCCTAATTTGTTTTCGACAGCAAGTTTGTTATTCACGAAGTTGTATTAGTTATTTCACACTATGTTACATAAAACTTAGGTATATTAATTTCTAGGATAATTTGTACGTAAAAAATATATAAGTTACCTGCAACTTGTTTCATTTATATTTGCAGCAAGTTCGAAAGATGAACTACTTTTATCAGTTCTGATGCTAAGCAAACTAATTGATGATTATCCCAGGACACTATCCACTTGCACAAAATATCCATACCCTCATATACAGGTTATTTACGATAGTTCAAAAACACGATTATCAGTGTATTAATCAATGAGATGCGGTAAACGTCAGTTAAATTACCCAAAAGTCTTATTGTATTCAACCCAACAGCTATTTCACAAGTAACGCAATAAATAACGCTAAGCCGAGAACATTCGTGTTAGCTAACTTTTCATTTGTAGAAAATATTCATTATGTAACATTTCGTCTTTTATTATTGCGTCTGTATTTTGTTTACGATGTTACTCCACAGGCTCTCCATGTGGGAATTAAACCCCCATTTAATAAACATCAGTAATCATCTGTTTTTGTTAGAAGCGATGTGTAAACCGCCTGAAGTTGTACCTAAGGCAAGGGTGGCATACACTTAGTTACCTACATGGCAACGTCAGTCAACTTTTATATACTAGAGAGTGGTAGTATTGTTTTTTGGTATCGCACACACTATTTGGACATTTCGAAAAGTCTAAAAACAGAGACAACTTTCAGAAAGGGTTTAAACACATCTTTTCAGCGTTTCATAAACAATGAACAGCGTTAAAGAACTTTAAAAAACCTTTATATCCAATAGGAAAAGTTTCTGAATACTTACTCTGGAGATAATAGTACAACCTCCTTACATATTCTCTCTCTTCTTTCTCTTTATATTTCATAAATGTCTGTCTATTTGAACTAAATAATATATCCTATTTCTCTCGGAAATACCATAGTTTGTGTATGGGTATGTGTAACTAGGGTAATCTGACATTGACATCATACCCGAAAGATTAAAACCATCGCTTAAACAGGTAGAGTTTAATTTGGTATTGAACCGTTGGTATAAGCATTTATACTAGTTTTTACACCGTACTAGTGGATTGGTCCACTGCGTCACTGGATTTTTATCCTAACTGTAGTAATATTTATTTATTTACTTTCAGTTCACTTGTACACATTATAATTACAGGCAAAGTACAAATTAATAGCTATTCTATAATGGGAAAAAACTCAAATAAGACTAAGTCTTTCGTTCTAATCCTTTCCTATATGTTAAATGTTATTGTGTTACTTGTTGTTAAATGTGTATAATGCTGTAAATGTTGGGAATAAATATGTTTAAACTAACTTATTAAACATTGAAGTGTCATGCATGTTTTATTTACATGTTATTTATTTTATACTGCGCGATAGAAAACAAATTGTTTGCGCTATACAAATGTATTGTACTACATTTTTGCAGTATTTATAATATTACGCTCATACTAAAAACCCCAAGGTAATTGATGTTCAAAATATGAATATTTACATGTTGTATTATACAGTATGTATGATGGTATTAAAATATATTGCTACATAATATACATCGTTATCCTTATTACAGAGCAATTGTTAACTACCACTTTGTGGGCAACCTTCGAAAAATACAATTATATAAATAACAGTCAGTTCTCTCTTGACATTCGCGTGCTATATATCTCGTAGTATGTAGGTGTATATTCACACTTATCTATTGATTAATATATAAACAACACAACGATATGTAATATCATCATGCCAGAAATGTTTTAGCAGCAACAGTGTTCATTTATTATTATTAATGCTTGTCAGAAATTGCACATGTTGCTAAAACCATCGGAACCTGATATTGTTCATATAAATGACCCATAAAACCCAAGACCCGTCACTGAAAAGCACTCTTATTGAAAATAGAAGGCCAAAAAGGTCCCGATACGCCACTCACCTTTAAATTCGTTTTAACAAAGTAACAACTTAAAAGAAATGTCCAGGCAATCATTTAGGGTACAAATGTAGCAATTAAACTTGTACGATGTTGACATTTGTCGCAAAAGTGCCCGTACGATTTAGTTTTTACCTCTTTGTAATATGTCTTTATTCTGTTTGTGTTCTGTAGCAGGCCTTCTGTGCACCCTGCAATATCCGTTGACTACAACCTTTCCTGGCTGATTTGTATTATCACTTTACTAAACTCAATAAGACATTCAACTTATACACTAGTTATATAAACACAGCATGGTTCGGAATAAATTTTTATCGCATAGTAATAGACAGACCTCGAAACGTTCACTGACGACTTAATGTATCATTATACGTATTTAATATAGTTTTAAACTCACAAGGGTACCATTATATCTATCTGATCAACGATTACGGAAGCAAATTCTTTATGTATTTCCTGTCAAACTAGGTCTGGGTCAAGTGCGTACCAGAACGAATACGTCATCGTGTCACTGTGTATAAACGAACCAATTTCCTGCAATTGCAATAATGAGTATACGTTGACTTTGAGGGCAAAATGAGTACAGTGATCTCAGACTTAATATGCGCTTTCAATAGAAATAAATGATACAAGATACATTTTATATAATAGACTGAGTGTGTAATACATATTCATAATTAGAATGTATGTTCTGTAAAGACTCTGATAACAGCTCTGTCATGTTACACCACATTTTACGACTGTTGCTTACTTGTCAAATATGTGCTGTACCTGATAAATCCAGCTGACCTTCGTTACTTGTAAACTCTTTGCAACTCTCATCAGATAACAGAAAAACAGAGAACATTAGTTGAATTAATCCGTAAATGAAATGCATTGCTGGATCCATTATGCATTAATTCAACATGAACCAACAAGGTAAATATGTATCTCCCCACCCCTCTGTTTGACCGTATCATCTTTTATAAAACATATCGACAATATGGATGACTTGCCCAATATGTTCAATCAATGTCAGAGGTCTAGCAGACAGTAAAAAAGGAAAGAGGTTTTCTGTTGGCTAAAATAAAAAAAATTTCTATCACTATGCTACAGGAAACTTATTTAAAGGAAGAAAACTTAGCGCATTTTAAAATGAAGTGAAAGGTGAAATGTTCATTAGTGGTGCTAGTTCCAACAGCCAAGAAGTGGCTTTTTTAATAAATCAAGAAACTTCTCTAGGAGGAAAGACTTCTGAAGTTACAAATATAGTAAAAGGTCGATTTCTACCAGTCAATATAAAAATAAACGAAGAGGAATTTACTCTCGTTAATATCTATATGACTGAAACAAAGATGATCTCTCTCCTTTACAAAACTTGAATCTTATATGCAAATGAATAACGAAAAAATAATTCATTATTAAGTGTGGTTTTAATAAAATCTTAGACCAAAATCTAGATAAAAAGTAGAAATACTCTCACACACTGTAGAAACGAAATTATTAGATTATCCAAACCATTCAATCTACTTGATGCATGATGAGAAACTAATCTGAAAAAAGTTCAATATACCACCAGTACATTGTCAGCTGGTTTACTTTTTGGTAACTTAATATCTATATAACAAAATCATAACTAACAAAATACAACAAGGTTATAAAAAAGACCACGTTTTAATTACTTAAATTACAATGTGTTTTAATTTCAACACCCCAAAAAGAGGTACCGGCTATTTTAAAATAAACATCAGCTTGTTAATTGACGAGGACTATTCAACAAATATAATAGAAAGTATAAATTTATAACACAGTTAATTACAATAAGGAAACAAAACAATAAGTTGTAAAGAAAAATATTAAAAACAGTATAAGAAATAAATAATTAAATTTGCATCAAGAAAAAAGAAAAAAAGAAGTAGAGGACGAAAATAGCTTGCAATAAGAAATTCAACTTCTAGAAAAACTATGTTAAACACAGCAACTCAACTTCAACAAACACGAGAACAAGCAGATAAGCAAATAAAATTGCAGACCCTTTATGAAATAAAATCCACAGAATCGAAAAAAATACAAAATACTTAACAAACTAAAACAAACAAAAACATACAGAAAGAAAAAAATATACAAAGACTACAAATTAATGATAGTATGATTACAAACACAAGAGATATACTCGATGAGAAACATAATTGTATGAAAGATTATATGATTTAAAGGGAAATGAGGACCCAGTGCGGCGTTTCATCATCATTCCTAAGACCATATCATAGGATTGCTCTTAAGACCGTCTTAGGATTCGTCTTAGGTGCGTTTCAACAAACGATCCTAAGAGGATTTTTGACTTAGGTGCTACTCTTCAAAGGGAGGCAAATTAATGTATACTTCCGTGTTCTCTATCCGGTTTGCGCTATTTTTGTCAATAAATGCGTGTCATTTATTTTACCCATACAAACTGAAAGGACCGTAGCAACACTGAGGCATGTAGTGATGAAAGTTGGAGACACAACCATAATTAATAGGCCCCTATAATGAAGAGAAAATCACCTTAAAATAGTATGAATTATTATTATTAGATATACAAGCGTTAAATGGAGCCAGTATAGATACAGTATATTTATCTTTAAAAAAACAGTGGAAATTTCGTTCTCAGAATTAGAAGCTAAGTAGTTCTATAACCATCCCGAAATGAAACGTTACGTCAACGGCGTCGGGTTATAAATCATGCGTTACGTCATTCATAGTCATTATCACAGACTCGATCGTGACCTCGCCACTCCTCAAAATACTGTATTGATTTGTTTGATATTTAAAAATTCCGAGATAAATTCGATCTTGTACTCAAATCATCGAATTTTCGTAGAGTTTTAAATCTATAATTTTATATAGATCTACGTGTTGTTAGTCTTTGGATACACCCCTGATAAAGAGGATAATCCGTGCACTATTGTTTTAATACCGTTAATGCATGGACCAGATCTATCATTTTACATGTTCTTGAAAGCATCATGACTCGACATGTAGAGCAATGGTACGTCATTATGTCATCTGAATAATTAATGTGAACAGTTTATGAAAATAAATTCCACTAGATCTACACGGCGATTACATGCTATACAGTATAATAGATGACGTCATATTGCATTTCATGTGCGGATCAAGTAGGGATCCGTACCCAGGTGTTTTGAAATCCATTTGTGTGCGACAGCACCATCCTATCTGCAGATGTCATTCTCCATGGTATGAGTCTCACATTAATTAGGACCTACTTGTAGATAGATTTATGTGTGGCTAAAATGTTTTTTGCTGGTAGATCTACATGTTTATCTTGATACATTTAAGAGATACAGTACCTGGTATCGTAAAACCTGCCTGTACAAATCTTCAATCGAAACTGCAAATCAGAGCTTTGTTGATAGCTACATGTGGTCTCTCATTATAAATATAATTGGAAAGTGCACAAGATCTTTGCAGACAATAATGCTTTCATTATAATTGAAACATTTGTTGCAGGTGGTCTTTATCACAGGTTTAATAGTACAAGTGTCCTATATTAGGACAGTGAATTTAGCTATAGAACTGTAAAATATAGGGAAAGTGTAGCTACAAAAAAAAAACACAACAAAGTTACTAGTATATAAAATGCAATTTTATTATCATAAGTGACAGTACATATTTCATTTGGCTTTCTTTCTATACAGGTTGAATTTCTTTCAGATTCTTCCAGATATATCAGCAGGTCATGTACTTTCTGAAAATGAAAAAGACATTATTTGATTTAATTGAATCTACAACTTCAATTCAAATGACAAAACAAGATCTAACCATTTTATAATACCAGTTACATTCCAAAAATGTCTAAAAGCAGCATAATTTGTTTGTTGTTGAGTTTTCAAAAAGACAATTACACTGATTTTGATATTTTTTGGACAAGTTAAACAAACATAAGATACATGTATGTGTAGGTCTGAGTGTTATTTTTAAATCTTTATTTAGTTAACCTTCAATTGAATTAGAAATTTGAGTTAATGATTTATTACTTTAATTCTAATTTGAAATGTAACTTTTGTCATGTGTTTTTATTTAGATCACGATACAGGTTATGCTTATAAATGTATAAGCCTATTTTGTTTCATATACTCACAATGATTCGTATGACAACCGTTTAAATTCATCTATGTTTAAAATACTTTTTCAAATTTTAGGATTCCTGGTTTCAATTATGTTTCTCATGCAGTACTGTAGAAGTACATGTAATTATTGTCTTGGCTATAGAGTTGATCATGGTTCCCAGTACCTCTTCTGTGTTCTATCTGGATAGGATTCTGCAATAAAGATATGACTCAGTCAGTTGTGTTAATTAATAAGCAATTTCAGTAAATTTGTGCATTTCAACTTATCAAGGCCAATCAAATATGTATCCTACATAGACAATGTGCATATAGCTACAGATAAGCTGTATATTGGGGTAATTACCCAATTCATTTTCTTAAAACCCCAATAGATTTTGAGAGGAGGGAGAAAGAAAAATCAAAGACAATCTGATATACCCAAATAGGAAAGGATAATATAGTGAAAAACAGTACATAAAATATCATTTACCCTATGAGTTAGATTAAATACCCAATTAAAATTTGTCAAACCCCAATTAAAATTGAAACTTGGGGGTAAAATACCCAATGGACTAAAAGTTTTAGTAAAACCTGTAGCTCTGAGTGCATATGCAATATATGTTGTGTCTTGAAGTGTCTGTGAGTACAGGTGCAAGTATGTGACATACAAGACCAAATACTTAGAAAGATGACACATCTACTTAGTACTCATCTATACAACAATAACCAAATTTGAACTTGTGTCTTTCACCTGTGAAGGTATGCAGCCAATTATTAGTCTGTAATGTTGAAATAATTATACATTATGCCTATGCTTGTGTTATTGGTGTGTATTACATTAAATGAGCAGTACATTTATGAATGCCAAATTAAACCATTAACATGGCTATGCACAGGCATTCCTTTCAACATTTGTTCAATGCAATAGAAGTGGGTGGGGTACATTATGGTTACAGTTCTCCCCTGCATTGGAAGGTCACTTAGCCTATGTGTACTTCATCTCGTTGTACATGCTTATTCGATATCACATATGTCTATGGATGTGTGTTTAAATTACACATTGTTTGAGGAAGATAGAGGTAAATTAAAAATAAAGTGCATTTGACAAAATCATTGAAATTGAATTGATATCATGCCAGTACGAGTGATCTCCCTTGATAATTGACAGCTTCTGAGCGAACTAGAAAGTTTTAATTGATAAAAGCAAAAACGTTAACATTTGAATAGTGTTATCAATCGATGAAGATATGTCTATGAAAAGATTAAAACACACAATTTACCTGGATCAAAATGACATCGGTTCAGCGAAGACGTTTCGTTGGATTTTGTTCGAAATGTTTACATCTCGAACATTCGAACCATTCCCACTCGTCCAACTTCGTAACTGCCTAGTAATAATTCGTCCCAAAATTATTCGAACCTTCTTTTAATAGTTGATAATGCATAAAAACACACTTGAAGCGGACAAAAAAGGCGGCCATTAAAGCAGCTACCTTAGCGTTCCGTCCCACAATGCAATGCACTTAAGACAAAATTTCATCCTAGGACAGCTCTAGACCACTCCTAGAGAAAGGTGCAAAATTTGTCTAAGGAGCGATTTTGGGAATTTTGATGAAACGCACTTAGGAGGAAAAATTGGACTTAGGATCGAAATCGATCCTAGGAATGATGATGAAACGCAGCTCAGAGTCTCATCTATGTGAAGAATTATGATACGAGCATGAATATTAACTTGCTATAATTAAAGAAATCAAAAATGACACAAAAATGTCCAGGTTCAGATGGTCAAACATCAGAATTCTATAAACAATTTTGGGAACATTTAAAAAAAACATTAAATAGATGCAATTAATAATTGCTATCACAAAATAGAACTTTCATAATGGCAAGGCAAAGTATTGTTACCCTCATACCAAAACCAGACAAAGACAATACAAACCTGAAGACCTACTTAACATTGAATATAAAATTGCAATCGAAGCTATCTTAAATAGATTAAAAAAGTTCTTCCAAAATTAACAAATCCTAACCAAACGTGTACCTGTTCGGTATTTAGCTATACCGCATGAATTGGGTATCATGAGACTGGTACCACGTGTGTCATTTTCCGTCTATGTCTACACTATTTTGATACGTGGTACCAGTCTAGGCGGTGGCACGAAACACCCAAATATACCCAAATCTTACCCAAATATACCCAAATGTTAACGTTTTTTACCCAAATACTTGTATTTAACTAACAATATGGGGTTGATAAACTACATTACGCAATTTTAATGACCAGTGATGACTAAATAAACGTAAACTAGCAAGTTTTTTTCGGCAAGACTCGGTCCAGTATGCTTTTAAACCGGCGTGTCCATAATATTTGTACGTCGTGAGAATCGCTTTATTTTACTTTTTGACTCTAGGCGGTATTAATGAACAACCGAAAATGAATCAGAATTGCCGAAAACAAATGGTATTTTCATTTATGTTGCTGTTTTTGTTCTTATTTTAAACTTTTATCGATAAAGTATTATAAATATAAGACCTGTGTACTAAATGTTGGTAATCGTTGAATTAATACTCGTTTAATTTGAGTTTTTCTATAATACAGCCACGATCAACATTAGAGTTACTCTGCTTCTCCCGAACGTCGTCGATCAACGTTAAAAATGTTACCGTTCATGCTTTCATAGAATTTTTATTTGATTATTTTATATTTAACGTTTGGTTCAGAGTTTGCTATTTTAAGGTCGTAGTTAAAGGATAGTAAAGCAAAACTCTTGGTTTAAAAGGTTATGTGCTCATATATGCACAAAGTGAAAACGGTCCTTCCAATAAAACGTTAAGGTCAGTTTGTCTTTTCTTGTTAAATAGGTGTATGCTAATATACGACTGTCGTTTGTGAACTTTTGACTTTACAAGTCTGATAATTAATTCATTTTTGTTACACGTATAAATCATTGACAGTATAATAATAAATTAGCCCTAATGTCTCGGATTTCGAATGAAAAGGCTCGTGCCACAAAGTCGAAAACAACTTAATAAATAAAGGATGCCGAAAACAAACGATAACTCGCATCAAACTGTGTTTTCAATCAATTTTTAATATTGAAACATAAATCACTATTTCAAATTACCATATACGAAATTGATACTTCACTGAAATAAAGTTATAGAATTTCTATTCAAGTGTTTTGTTACACATCTGATTTTGATTTGTATTTAATGCCGAAACCAAACAAGACGTTCTATGATTGTTTGTCGAAAAGTCTCTTGTTGTTGTAGTCAAATAGCAACATATAGGATGCCGAAAACAAACGGGCATTAAAGATGTGTATTTTGCTTTCTTTTGCTGTCTAATTAATGTTACATAATACACGTAATCTTGAATTTAACAATTAATAACGTTAAGTTAGGTAAGGGTTTGTCTTCATATTTAGTGAATTACATGTAAGTAACATATACTAGATTTACTATATCTCGAGCATATTGCATTTCCGGTTTATCGCATTTCTTTATTGCCTTACCGGTGAACCAGCATGATATCAGCAAGAGGCCACCAAGACATCAACAGGAGAACATTATCGGTGTGTACTTATAGAGTCATAAAACACCCTAACAGTTGACTGTCATATAACGAGCGGTTGGAATCACACATACATGTACAATGCCGAAAACAAACGATTTCTCGTATTGTATTGTAAGCTCAGTTCATTTTAATATTTGACCGTATGACAATGACTTGTCTTCAGTGACAAAACAAAAGCATGGCTATCCGTGTTGTTCAGACACATCTACAGTTTTGGTTTGGAACACCACTCCTTGAGTTTTTTCCTGTCATATTGTACACCAAAACAATACGGCTTCCGTTTGATGCCTTGCATCAAACATTTTTCTTGTTCATACTTTGAATGGAACGTTTATCAAAAACACTCACGAATGATGTCAACATAACCATATAGAAATAAAGCAAACGCTATGTAAATAATAGAGAAAAGAAATCCTTTGAACAACTTGTTTAGATAATATAAGATAGGTTTATGTTGATGTAATAACTGAATTTGGTAAGTTCGGGTCTTCAACTTAACTTTAACAAATCAGTAGTTTAATGTATAATATCCGTGAATCGATTTAAACGATCAAAGATGTAGGCAACGCCTCTTTTATGATAAGATCACCATTTACAACGTTTATAATTACGCTTTCACATTTTACTTGTCAATAGATATGTACGACACGTTTGAACTATGCTACTAATTGTACTAATTGTTTCTAACACGTAAACTGCACGTTATGCAGACTTCAAAAGTTGCTTATCTTTTCAAGATAATGTATAAATCAAAATGAGCTATTTATGTATTCTATAAGCATTTTATACTGCACTTGTGTTGACATGTACGAAAACGTTTAGGTTATTTCCGTTCACGTTTTCATTTCCATGAGCATCTATTTCATGCAATAATAGCTCGAACACATAAAGTTGATGTGCATTTCAAAAAAAGGTATGTTGAAATCGGACAGGTACGGCAGCATTCAATCTAACCAGCCGAGCACAGATATCAGTAACACCAGAACACAAGTACACTCATCAATGCCCACACATTAGCCAAAATGATTAAATGTCCACGTCCCCGCAGCAAAAAATGCAGGATGTCGTTTTCAAGATAATGATGTCAAGACGTGATGTTTACAGTCGTATTAGGTGCGTTCGTTGATGAAATACAGCTCGGACATGTGAATAATGATGATACTACTATAATACAATTTAAGGCCGCTGACAGCAGTTAATGACTATTCGATCTTTGTTAATAAATTAAGATATAATGCATTATCGTTCTATTATGTAAGTTTAAACAATAAGTTAAAATACTTGAACCATTTTTCGAGCTTGTACAACAAGCTTATTTCCAACGATTAATCAACAATGTATCACATTTATTGTCCTGACATGTTTCTTAAGCATCAGAACGTTGAACATGTATACTTCGATCAACATTATTGTTTATTATAGACCAAATATACCAATATTGCAGTGACAGTGTTATACTGGTTGTCATGTTCACATCTTAGAATAATTTGGAATGCAGACATATAGTTTAATTAACATGTTAACATTAACATTTAGTCTGCATGCAGGCAGAGATATCACAAAGTAAAACATTATCTCAAATCCATAAAAGGCCATTATACATATACAGCTAATTCATATTATTCAAGAAATACGTGAAAATTTCACAGGAAGCCAAACCAAACTGTATATATTTGTCAGATACCAATTGCAATTCCTGATTGAATCCTATATTCACGCTATGCCAGTCATTATACTATACTTACCGTCACAAATTAATTTCCATGAACAAGTTTATATCAATAAAACTACAAGGACAATGATTGCCGGGAGACATTTGATCAGTCTATGACTTCCTCATCAAAGTGACTAATCGCAATTCATTGCAAGGTCGATTGTGACTTTACGTATAAGTACATGAATGTGTGTGTCATGAGTGTACGTCTCATGTTGACACGGTACGAACTTCGGATTGATGTTATATCACAGTGAATATTCGACAAATAATTGGACAGAGCTGATGGCTCAGAAATTTATTCTGTCAATTGCGATAATAAAACTGAAAATACCTGTCTGAAGAATTGCCGTAAAATGATGGAAGGAAATACGATTTACCAAACACAAGTCTATCCGTATCCTTTGGTTGTTATTATTTCCGAACCGTAGACATGAAGTGTTCTTATAGGAAGTACAAACATAAAATATATGAATGTCTGTCTGGGGCATTGTCGTCAAATAATTATAAGGAAATACGAATCCCAAATACTGTCGAAGGTTTCAAATCAGGTACTGTTGTAACATTGAGAGAACTGCCAAGAAAGTCTGAAGTACTTTGTCAAATGTATTATCCATTATATTTTTTTTTTAAATCCGTCACAACATAAAACATTATTTAAATTATATTTTAAAAACACAACCATGTATCGAAAATGCAATTTATCTTCTTCGATGTGAATAATTGTCATTCTATAAAAAACCTTGACACGTCAATCCTGATATGTTGTACATGTCAGATTAGCTTTTGGCCAATTCCTCTTTATTCACGGCGTGCACTCACATTTATGAATATGGCTGTCCTTAACCAATTCCTCTTTATTTACGACATGTACTACCATCTACGAATTGACTGTTATATGATGACAATCAGACAAGAAGTCGTCAAATATTTTTCCCGAAGCTTCTTGATGATATCAGATATAATGGGCAATGATATATACCACATGGTACGGGTCAGGTTAGTGCGTACATTTAATGAAGTTCGCAGCGTTCCTCGAGAGAAAACAAAACATAGCGGAACGTACTGAAACCTTGACAGATTATAACTTGAATTCATGACTGCGCTTTTAGACAAGTAGCTTTTGTACCATGTTGACGTGTTTGATGACTTAGCTATACACTGACGTCAAATCGCCGACTAGCGGGTGATGTTTGAGAAGGCACACAATGATTATGTTTCTTACAAACAAATCAGAAGTTTTTCGATGCTAAAATTATGTTATGTAACGGTATCACGACGCTGCCTGATAAGAAATGACAATACTTAATTGACTTGATTTATATCGATCAACAACGTAACGTTGATCCTTTCGATTGTATGACGAATGTAAATCCGTCATATGAATGATAAACTGGCCATAATGTTAGAGCAACCTTGGAAATACTTTATTTCATAACATATTATACATAAACTTATTTATACACTTCAATGATTAAATAGAAAGCTATGCTTGTTTAGAAACGCGTTCCTTATGAATAGCAGTAATTGTTGGTAACTGTAGGAAATTATAAACAGAGGGGAGGACGTAGCTATGGAACATTTAAGGGAGAGATAAATGTAGGGACAGTAATTTGATAGATTTAAATAAAGAGTGTAGAGATACACAAAGAATAATAGAATTAAGGAAATATGATCACTTTGCCACCAGGACGTGCGGCTGGTTCCAAAGATGTTTCATGTGTATGAACGTTGATCGAGATTCGTCGTTATCAAGTTGTACGTAGTGTATGTGTTGCATACATAAAGATTAATATTATACATCAAAACGATTGGTTGTTTTAATGAAGGTATGTACGTGTGAGAATAGTTCGATGTTTGAGTGAACTAACTTCTGATATTAGTGTACCATTCATAGAAAGAGGGGGTGAACTGGTTTGTTGTGTTTTCGAGAAATAAGCAGGGCGGTTGTTTTTCTTGGATTGAAATCTACCAGCCATTTATTAGCCCAATTTGAGATAGTGTTAAGGTCAGTATTGAGAGTAATTGCTGAATCAATTGGATCATCAACCGTTATATAGAGGCTCGTGTATGTAAAGGCTCGTGTCATCGGCGAAGAGGCGGATGTTAGAACCTATGTCATAACGATGTCATTGATATAGAGAATAAATATAAGAGTGCCAAGAATTGAACCTTGCGAAATACAAGCAGTTATAATTCAATTTCAGAAATGGAACCACATAGAACGATCCTTTGCCTTCTTCCAGAGAGATAGTCACTATGCCACGGGAGAAGCTTACCTGAAATCCAAATTGATTCACGTTTATGTAGAAGACCTCTATGCAATACTCAGTCGAAAGCCTTCGATATATCACAAAAACAGTCCTTACCTCTTTGCCATCGCCATGGGCTTCACAGAAAGTGTTATAGATTGATTTGAAGTTGAGTCATTTGGAACGGATCCTGATTGCAGTGATAATAGTATTGGACTGGAAAAAAGTTGTACGTGTCCTTATGAATATTTTTGTCGAGTATTTTACTGATACTACTGAGTAATGATATTGGTCTGTAACTTGAGACTATATGTGTTCTTTTTTATGAATAGCACATACATAAGCTAATTCCAAAGAGACGGAACCTTGCCAATGTATAGAGATCTGTTCAAAAGTGAACATAGAGGTCGTGCTAATTCATGTGAAAGTTATTTCAGTATTCTACTGTTAATATTGTCTGCACATGATGCTTTGCCTATGATAAGTGATTTGAGTGTACTTTCTACTTTTTCTGTTGTAATCTTGATGTTGGAGAGTACATTTGCATCTGGATGTATTTGAATAGTCGGAAGAGGCTTGTCTTGATTGTTAAGCTGTGTTTGAGTTTGAAAAAACTTGTTCAGTAAATTTGCTTTGTCTTTGTTGTCTATGATTATGTTTCCATTATCATGTAGTGCATCTATACTTGAGTACGGCACGTATTTTGTTGGAGCTATAAATTGTTTGAGTATTTTCCAATAGTCGGTTGTTTTAAGATCCGGGTGTTTTAGTTTGTCTGATAGTTTTTGGAAAAAAAATAAGTATGTTATATTTTTGCCAGTGTAAAGGATTTTAAGATATTTTGGCTTTGTCGTAAGTTCGTTTTCTTTTTCTAATATTGTTTCGTATGGCGTTGTGCATCCAAGAAGGTTCGGTCTGACGAATTGTGACTAGTTTGTTTAGGATGTGATTATTTGCATGAGTCATTATTTCGTTTGTAATATTTTTCGTTTAAGTGTCAATATTATGGTGAGATAGTGATTGCCAATGGCTGCTGCTTGGCCCAGACCATGGTAGTTGCCCTTATCAGATTTCCAGACCTTTCGTTTGAATGACACAGCTTTAGGTTTTGAAATATCAAGAAAGCAGAAAATAGGACAATGGTATCTGTAATTTGGTCAAGAAAAGGCTCCCCTACACCAGAGGTTTTGATCGGACAGGTTCAAGACAGTAGAAATACTTAACGTACATTCTCAGTGTATTCTGACCAGATCCGGTATATAATTAAGAACCAATGGAATAATAGCAAGATGCATCGCAACAAGGAAAACATACGCAAATATTCACATCTACGGGTATAATACATGTAATAATAATTGGGTAGTTTAAGCTTCTAGTTATTGAAGATTATACAGTGTTGTAATGATAGATTGGTAATACAGAATATACCGGGATTGTGTCGTATATATTTACGTTAAATTACAATGTTAGTACGTATATATTTGTTGTCTTATCATACCTGATTAAAACAAAACAACATTGCAATACTCCTGTACAGTGGACATGGTGGTATTCAAACAAAAACATGTTGAGGTGATTTACGAATTGATTCTTAAATTATCAACCGAAACGGATTTGTTTGACGTCTATCGTCATGTTCTGCCATGTGATCTTGCTACCATATGTGTTTTATTGTCTCTTCATCATAGAATGATCTAATAACCTCGCCACCAATAATGTTTAGCAACATGACAAATGTGCATATGCAATCCTTTTATGTTGTTATGTTTCTATCTTAAACCATCGACATCAAAGCAACTGCTTAATGTGTGTTATCTATTAGTGTGGGCTCATTGCATTAGGAATGTGATAAATTTCTAACTGGTATTTATTCTAATTTGCAAATTATATTGAATAACATGGAAAGGATATTTATCGAGAATGTGTGCCAATATCACATTGCAAGTACAAATGTACCTATACAATATCGGACTTGCTTAAATAATTTATTTGATATCCGTCTGACATTAATGGCTTCAATAGCATATATCTTCAGTACATATTATTTCTTTTGAACTGAACGACATTTGTACCAGACAAACCCGCACATTATTGGATTAGAAATGATCATTTCATTTATTATTTAGAATCAGTTCATAAAAGGTATGAGGAAATCAGACATGGGCGGTAACACTCAACCTAACCAGTCAAGCATATCCGTGCCACTCGATCGTCACTGGTTGATCCAGCAGAAGGATATATTATCACATGCAATATTACGTTTTGATACAACACGGATGACCACACCACATCAAACAATGCATATGTTTTGTTTTCTCGGTCGTAAATATACAATATGGACTGGAATGGTCCTGACCGAAACGAACAAGTTTGACCGTTAAATACTGTTATGCGGGAATATAAACACCAGTCATAGTTAGCGGCTGCTGTATTCATTATCGCTTTAATGCGTGCATTATTTAGTTGTTGTTTTTTTAGAAGTTATAACCAAGGAATTCTTGTACTTTATATGCATTGTTTACGTCAAGACGCATATAGACGAAACATGCAAACACCATTACATACAAACTGTCTGTACAATTACCCATTACATGAAGTAATTTATGGTTTCTCTAATTATAGTCATGAGTTCTAATCCAGCTTGTTGTTCATGATTAATTATTATCGGTTTTAAGTTTCGTACATCTATTCATTATCGAGGTAAACATGATAAATGTCCTTGGTCTTGTTAGAAAGATAACTGTTGCACATGTACTATGATCAAAGTGCACATTTTGTGTGTATTACCAAAGCAGAACTGACATTTACAACTAGGCGTGTTTTTAAATAACTGTTATTGCACTTTGGGGTAGGCAAATTACGTCTGGAGGCCGTCAAATTCGACAGATGAATAATTTAAGAGGTCTGACAAATACAAATAATTAGATGTTTCGAATGTACTAAAACACGACCATAAAATGCATCCCAATGCTTAGACATAACAAACAGCAATACATTGGTGTATTTAAGGTACACGTACTTTTCAAAAGGTATAAGAAAATCCGAAAGGGAAGGTTACACTCAACCTAACCAGCCGAGCACAGAAATCAGAAACACCACAACACAACTACCCTTAGCAGTGCTCACACAAACACATGCCAAAACGGCGACAAAATAAGACAGAGCAACCCCAGGGCGTGACCTAGTTTAAAGCACAGGACAGTGACCTAACGTTATGCTACCATAAAGTGGCACATCTACGACTTGACCTAGTTTAAAATAGTTCTAAATAAAGGTGCTGGATGTGTAGGTAGATTCGATTTGTTGAAGACAAGTACTGTTTTAAAATATATGAGACAATCAAATGCTCACATATAACCTAACGATTGCTAGTATATTTATACAACTCTTCAATTTGTCATAATTTATTAAGTTAAACATTAATGTCAAAAGGTTCTTGGTCGGCTTAACAGCTGCAAATAGTCCTCTGAAATTGGTAACTCTGTTTTAACGTATAATATAGTAACACAGTATTTTAGCCGGTAAGTTCGTGGTCTCGTTTAGTTGTATGTTTTGGATTGTGTCGTGTATTTGTGGTATTTGATGTTTTGTGCTGGTCTATCAAAGTTGTTTGTTATAGTGATGCCGCCCATGTCCGATTATCTAGATTATATTATACTTGTGATACTAGTATCACCGACAAACACTATCAATCATACGTTTTCATTAAGAAGACATCTATGGAAACGAACACGCGGACCTTTCACGCTAAATGTACTGTATGGACACAGACCGTTTGCTTTGATGGATATACCAGTCGGACGTTCAAATTAATTTCTATTATATTTTATTACACTGATAGACACATCCATCTTTATTGTACGGGCAATACAACACACAGACATAACACTTACCACGTCGCAAATACTGTGATTATGGAAACCAAAGTATAATATAAATGCATGTTTAAGTTCAATTACAGCTTCGGCCAGACAAATATGAGACATTGACTGGGAGAAAGTGCCTCTCTGTTTGTTAGGTTGCAATCGATATTCTGAGTGACATTGTATTGCCCGAAGTACACATCCGTGCAACGAATCACGTTTAACCTAGGGCACAGTATAAATCTACCAAAATTCAATTCGTGCTAATGTAGATCTTTTTATTTCAGTTAAGAACAAAAAAAATCTAAATGAGTTTACATGTAATAATAATACATGTTCTATTTTATTCTGAAGCTTTCTTGTATAACATAGTAAATTAATTTTACCTCAATACGCTTCACCTCGGGGTAACATTCCGCCTTCGGGTTGCTAATAACAATTTCACAATCACAGACATACATTAATTTACAATATACACACAAGTCTATTCGTTCTAATACATCAGACAATAGTTGATTTATGTAGTTAACATTATTCTCCCTAGTCAGTTCCAGTTCTTAATATGGTAGATGAATGTCGTCTTGATTCATCTTAACTAATACAGACACATACAATGTGATAAATTTTGCTATTACATTTCTTTAAACAACTTTTCCTGAGATTATATGCATATTTTCACCATTTTGATCAACATTTGAAATGCATTAAAAGCGTGTTTTGGGGGTAAAGTCATAGGGCTCACCAGTAGCGTTCTGCTTCGTCCACTGCAAAGCGTTTTTTAAGAAAGGCTTATTATCGCATAGATCTATCAACCGCTCTAAAAAAGGTGGGTTAGCAACGGTCTATTAATGAATATTAAACTATTTTATGGTTATCAGCTTATCGCGTATATTGGGAATGAACTACGTAATTACTCCCAAGTAACTTCATTATCTGTACTGAAATGTTGATTGAACGGGAAAATTGACATTGTGAAAGTTGAATGAGAGTATATATGACGACATCACCAGCCTAAAAATGTAATACTTTTACTCGGGAATATAAACACCGGTCATAATTAGCGGCTGCTTTATTCATTATCGGTTTGATGCGTGCATTATTTAGTGTGTTTTTTGTAGTAATTGTTACTATGAACTATGTTCTTTATATGCATTGTTTACGCCAAGATACATATTGAAGAATCATTCAAACACCCCTACAAACAAACTGTCTGTAACATTACTCATTACATGAAGTCATGTTTTCTCTAATTATAGTCCTACGTTCCAATCCAGCTTGTTGTTCATGATTAATTATTATCGGTTTTAAGTTCCGTACATTCATTCATCATCGAGGTAACTTGATAAATGTACTTGGTACTGTTAGAAAGCTAACTTCTACAGTTCTTACCATATATGATAAAATTGCAAAGCCGAACAGACATTTACAACTAGGCGTATTTATAAATAACTATTATTGCACTTTGGGGTAGGCAAATTACGTCTGGAGGCCGTCAAATTCGACAGATGAACAATTTAAGAGGTCTGACAAATAAAAATAATTAGATGTTTCGAGTTAACTAAAACACGACTATAAAACGCATCCAAATACTAAGACATATCAAGCAGCAATACAATGATGTATTTGAGGTTCACATACTTCAAAAAAGGTATAAGCAAATCCGAAAGGGAAGGAAGCATTCAACAACCTAACCAGCCGAGCACAGAAATGAGAACTACCACAACACAACTCCCCTGAGCAATGCTCACACAAACCCATGCCAAAACAGTGACCAAATGAGGCACAACTCCCCGGGGCGTGACCTTGTTTAAAACACAGGATAGTGACCTAACGTTATGCTACCATAAAGTGGCACAACTACGACTTAACCTAGTTTAAAATAGTTCAAAACCAGTTAGTCAAATAAAGGTGCTGGATGTGTAGGTAGGTTCGATTCGAAGTAAACCAGTACTGTCTTAAAATATATGAGACAATCAAATGCTCACATATAACCTAACGATTACTATTATTAGATTTATACAACTCTTCAATTTGTCATAATTTATTAAGTTAAAAATTAATGTCAAAAGGTGCTTGATCGGCTTAACAGCTAAAAAGAGCCCTCGAAAATTGGTAACTCTGTTTTAACGTATAATAAAGTAACCTGTAAGTTCATGGTCTCGTTTAGTTGTATGTTTGGATTGTATCTTGTACTTGTGGTATTTGATGTTTTGTGCTAGTCTATCTAATTTGTCTTTAGAGTGATGCCGTCCATGTCCGATTATCTAGATTCATTTATACTTGTGATACTAGTATCACCGACAAACACTATCAATCATACGTTGCCATTAAGAAGACATCTATGGACACGAACACGCGGAATTTACACACTGACTGTACTGTATGGACATACATGTAGACCGTTTGCTTTGATAACTATACCAGTCGGAATGTTCAAATACATCTCTATTATATTATATTACACTGATAGACACATCTGTCTTTATTGAAAACAACATACAGACACAACACGTACCGCGTCACACTGTGATTACGGAAACTACAGTATAATATAAATGCATGTACAAGTTCCATAACAGCTTCAGTCAGACATATTAAGATCAAAATATGATACATTCAGTACATCAGACTGGACGAATGCTAAGTGCAACGCTATTTGTGACTTTGCCACTGACATTCTCTCACTTATCGCATCACAAACACTGTGATTATAGTAACTAAAGTATAATATAAATGCATGTGAATGTTCAATTTCAGCTTCGGCCAGACATATTAATATAAAATATGAGACAGTCCTTTAATCAGAATGGACAAAAGTGCATATCTGTTTGTTAGGTTGTAACCGACATTCTGACTTTGTGACATTCTATTGCCCGAAGTACATACCAGTGCAACGAATCACGTTTTACGAAGGGCGTATGTCACATTTTTTGTACTCATTTGGAAATGGCATTGTATGTGCAGTATATATATATATCTACCCGAATTACATTCGTGCTAATGTAGTTCTTTTTTTTGGTCAAGAACAAAAAAACTAAATGAGTGTACATGTAATAATGTTTCATCTTCTATTTCATTCTGACATAAAACTTTTATACCAGGATGCCAGTCTGGTCTTGGGGCCTCGATAATACATACAGGCTTCGGTATTATTACAATATTCACCTGATTCCATTCGTGCTAATACATATGACAATAGTTGGTGTCTAGTGTTTACATTATTTATCCCTAGTCAGTACCATTTCTTTAAATGGCAAACGAATGCTATCTTAATTCATTCTGACCCATACAGACATATAATACGCTAAGTATGCATTTACTGTCAATCTAGCCCTCTTTTTGTTACTTCAGAAGAAGTAATTCAATAGTTGCTTTCTTGTGTCATTTTCCTTATCATACTGTAGCTGTATCTATGTTCAGATTTTCAACTATTTTCTAGAAAGAATAATGATTCCACAGAGTACAAACGCACCATTCTTCACGATGACTGTTCGAAAAAATAGTCAGCGTGCTAAAAGGGGGTCATTTGAATACTCAATGATACTGTTTATTCAAACAACATCATTTTAACTGAAGTATTTCAGACTCACGACAGAAACAATTTATAAAACAATGTATTGTGCAACATAAATATAGCTAAAATAAAACTACCACTTTATCGCGACCACCACACAGCTCAATATTTATCTTGGTTTCAACGACGTCATTGACGTAGCATAGAAGGGTGTTGACAATGTGAAAACAACGACAAAATATCTATGAATGCTGCTCCATGACATCTCTAGGTTAAATAAAATGGTAAACACGAAACCAAGGAAAGCCAACCTGAGTTCAACCATAGATGTATTAATGGAAGAAAAGATAATTTAAGTCTAAAGGGCGAAACGATATTGTGGAACACATGGAGAGGACAGAGTAAAAATCTCAACCCGGAAAGGGAATAAAATATCCAACAAAAACAGCGGCGCACGAATGTACTTTGAAATGTACTTGTCATTAAACATAGCTGTCCGTTACAACTGACCATTAAAACTATCAGCATTGAAAATCATTCAGCAGATAACTTAACTACATTTTAAAACCGGTGCTGCTAAAGGTTAACATTAGCTAACATTAAACGCCTTGATGTTTGAGAACAATTGTAATGGTGGAGGCATCGCTATATGTCTAGAGAAGGTGGATCAAAGATGAGTATGTGCTTATAGGTACTCAAATATAGTATATTACAACTGGCCAAATCCTGTATCGTTATTATTAAGCAGATTGTGTCTGTTGTTTTCATTCAAATAGCATTGTACTGTCGTTATGTGTTTCTGTCAACAAATGAAGCTTATTTGAATATATCACGAGACGTTGACGTAATTGATGTCTTTAAGCACTGATTATAGGACGCCCATATGCATTAGTAGGCACATTCCATAACTGAGTGACATATTAACATAATTGGCGTCTTTAAGTAATTGCATAGAACATCTTTATGTATTAGCATGCACATTCCATACCTGATGGGTACATTCATCGTCCTGGAAGATTAATTAATTTACATACGGTACATACAAGCTGTGATTATAACATAACTGGAGGAATTAACTTCCGAAGTTATCGAATGTCGAAGGTACAAAGTTGGAGATTTAGAACTTTCATATAATATCTAAAACACAAGGCATGTTATTCTGCAACATACCAAACAAATCACTTCGTTAGAAAGTTCTACAAAAGCATATGTGTGGTACAACATGTCGCTGGCTTAAAAATCGATATTTTGAGAAAAAAATTGTCTGAAAACTACTTTGTACCCATGGTAAAACAAACTGTTTACACATCAGTTTTGTCAACATGACAAGTTCTGATTTCCATGAACATTGACTCATTAGAAACGTCTTATGGAGCACATAATAAATATCTCACAGTCTTATAAGAACTTAAGTAGTAATTAATTATAATGGTTTCAAAGTTTTCTCTAGTCTAGAATAAATATAATTCTCGCTTATGCACCTTATTATTAATCCCTTTTAAATCACATTTAAGAGAATATTGTGACATGTTTTGCTTTATCACTCCTATTTTTGATTTGCCTAGCTTGGCAGGTACATGTATGATTATACCTCACACGCCAAACAAAAGCTTATCAAACAGATGTGCAAGAACTATAGCTACTATTGCGTTGTTACTTGTTAACGCAAATTAACTAGAATGATACATTGGTTAGATAAATTTCAGATAAATAAGTTGTTATTGTCTAGTGTTCTTTGCTTTTACCTTGTTAGAGACGATCATTATTCAAAACGAGACCATATGTCGAAATGTTGACGTGAATTCGTTATTTCATGCAAATTTATCCGCTGAAAAAGTTTGAACACTACGGCTAATGCATCAAATAATTGTCAAGAAATGTCTAGTCCAGACACCAAGACGTGGTCATTCCTTGCTTTAATGAAGGCAATACATTACATATGTACAAAAGTTTCATACGCTAGCTGAGAGTTTTACCAATATGCGCATTGACGCTCTTGACTGCTTCCATTCAATTGGCAGTTGTAATTTTTTTAAAAATACTAAACCAGCTAAGTTCAGTTGCTTGAGTTTTCATGCATTAGTTATGCATAGCTTTATGTACTATGTAAATCGCAATTTGAATAAAACCGAATTTGTTTACGCACTCGCATTCCCTAGCAACCCATTTGCACTAAAATGAATGAGGAAAACGGTCAGGGAAGGCAGCACTCAACCCAACAAAGCATCACAATATACCCATACGGAGCAATGCCGACACACAACCCAACGAAAATAATATTCCAATTGCATTCGTTTGTTCGTTCGTTCTTTCGTTCGTGTGCGTGTCTATCTTGTTAGGAACTATCATTATTCAACACATACAACTGCAAACCGATGTAATGTCCTGACGGAAATCGGGATACATGATATTTGAGTTCCACTCAAGCCCGATGGAACTGAGAAGCGGTATGTCCATATGTGACAACATAGATTTCTTTTTGTTATTGCTTTATTATCATCATTACCAATTATACTGGTACCAGAAGGCCATATGAAAATAAGATGTATATTGTTTAAAACTCTGTATATTTTATATGTAACCTTCGTTAAATAAAGATGTTATTATTATTATTATTATTATTATTATGTTACTGAATGATATCCACAGACGGCAGAAGGTCTAATGAATCAAATCAATAACAAGACATTCTAACAGAAACAATAGATACCATTTGTTTTGATGAGGTCAAGATGACAAGCAGGGCCATTTCTCAGCATGTTGCTAGACTAGCGCTTTCTGATGAAACGGATGGCTTTGGTGTGACTCAGGGTGCTAGCTGCATGAGTTAGCTCGCCAGTAGCGTAAAAATTATGCTTCGTCCGCTGCAAAGCGGTTCTTTTTAAGCAAGGCTTATTCTAGCATAGAGCTATCAACCGCTCTGAAGCGGACGGGTTAGCAACGGCCTCCACATGAACTATGTAATGAGTGTCAAACTATTTAATGATGATCAGCTAATCGCCGTCTTTTGGGAATAAACTACTTTATAACTCCCCAGTAGTTTTCATTATCTGTACTGAAATGATGATCGAAGGGAAAGTTGTCATTATCAAAGTTGAATGAGCGTATACGCGTGCGGCTGGACTATTAGCGGATATCAAATTTAATACGTGAACAACGGTGTTCATGTATGTAATGTTTAGACTGGTTCGAGTTCTACATCATTAGTAAATAACTAACATCTGCATGTAAAAATACCGGCTGCTATAATTCATGGACCATATGGAAAAAGAAAAAACACGCATAACTTTAATATTCAAAGTCGATTTTGAAACACCTTATACAGATGAATATTTGTATTTATTACTGACTGGTATTGCCCTTTTTGCCATTTAATATATGCAATTAGCTGCGAAGATAATGGGAAACAGACGTCTGCCTCACTTTGTAATTACGATTGACAAAATTAAGTACTGACACCTTTAGGTGTTCAACAACAATCTCAATCGGTACAATATACTAGATAAATAATTTCCGAAATGTGATTATCATGTTTCTCTAAAACAGTCGTGTTCATCGATGCTTCAGACAATAACTATTTGAAGGTTGGTTTTCGCCAGACACACTCATTATAAACCAGTTATTTACTGCAAAATCGTGAAACATCTTGGCACTGACACTGCAAATCAAAATTGGATCAACCATGATAAAACGTGATTAACAGTTTGATAACAAGTTGTATCCTATTGTAAAATACAGACGTAATAATGCATCACTATAGGTTAGGAACATGTCTTTACTTGTATGCAGACAGTGTGTAGCTGAATTGAAACGAATTCATACCCTTTATACAAGGCGATGCTACAACAAATACAAAATGTACATGTATACAACTATACATGTAGTTTCTTTAAAATTAAAAGCATATTAAGAAGGAAAACGTCTTAAACATCCGACAACAGAAAACAAAAAATACATATCGAAAGTATAAAGCGCACTCCTAGAACACAAATTAACGAGATAATTATCTTTATTTTTGTATAAAAACCAAGTTTTAGCTGTACAAAAGCTAAAGACAGATTGGACAATCAATACCAGCAACTTTCAAAGCAACACCACACATAAATAATAATAATAATAACGACTTTATTTATTGTGGATTACATATTTGACAGTTAATATCAATTTTTAATAGGTCGACTGAAAAGAAAAAGAAAAAAATAACATAATAAACAAATAACAATGAATAAACCCCCTTCCCCAACATATGCATATATAAAACATATTACATTTAGTCAAAGTGAAATGCAAATATAATGTTATACATTGTCAGAACAAAGTCGGTAACTTTCCTACTTTGAAGACAAGGGCTATGATTCTGTCGCATAAGAAATTCATAAACTGTTTCACTCATTATAAGATGGATGTGTCAGCGAAATATAAAAAAGTAAATACTTTTGATATACATATGTGTTGGACATTTCTTGAATTTGCCAACAATATGATAGCTACTCAAGAGCGACACTCTATAGAGCCACAACCTCTAATTAACAGGACCTTCAAATTCCACTAAGCTGTTATCTCCTATAAATATAGGCACACTAGAGCTAAAGCATCTGCACATCGTCCAATATGTGAAGCTTGTAAAGGGTGTTGTTCTGCAGAGGAACTCGTTTTACTAAAGGTTACTGACTGTAATTGTGCCGGAAATGTGCTAGATGCCAAATTAATTTAGATTTAGCACACAGACAAATGTATACCCGTTAAAAGATCCATAAAACGAGCTGAAAACAACATGAAACATAAGCATTGTATGATGTTTTATTACCATGATACGTTCTGCATTTATTTAAGGCGCACTTTTTTCATAATATTAGTATATATTCTGAAACGTTTCAACCATAACGTGTAAAGGCCAGACATAAGTTAGTCAAATGAACACAACATTTGTGGAATAATGAATTCACATGTGCGTGTGTTATGCAATAAAAACAAATTTTTTTATACAAATACAAGTTAGGTAGTATTAAGCCGATGGTTAATGGAAAAATAATTAGTCCATTCATGCATAGAAAGTTATTACGTCTTTTTACACACTTATTTCATAATAGAATGATATTTCGTAACATGTTTTACCAGTTATATTTGTAACACTTTTGAACAATAACTATCCCTTTTAATAGCTAACCATGAGCGCGTTATATGAACACATCCTTAGGTGAATACTAAATCTTCGTGTGTGATTTATGCAGTATTTATATAGATGTCTTTGCAAAATTAATACGACTAAGCCGATGAATATAATGATCGGTTAATTCGCACTGGAAAGTGATTGTGCTGTTTTATTATTTACTTTCAATGGATTACGGTGATTTACAGTGAAAATTACAGTGACAAATAACAGTGAAAATATCATTTTGTTATTTTCACTGTTTTGGTGCTGGTTCCAGTATCGAACAAAAATAGAAATGCAACGTCAACGGCGCCGGGCTTCAAAATATGCGTTACGTCATGTATGACGTCATAATTGTCACGTCGTGTCGTTCGAATTTCAACGTAATTTTTCCAATTAAACTACTTACTGTGCCATTTTACGATGAAATGAAGCAAATAATAAACAGAAAATGTGTTGATTTTTGGTAAAATATCTTATTTTATTTCACTCGTGATCACAGAAAATATATAATTTCACGAGTGGCGTGTGATCACTCGGTGAAATAAAATTCGATCTTACATCAAAATCATCAAATAACTATTTATTCATCTGTATGAAGTAATGTTGCTTCTCACATCATTTTTATTTCAAACAACAAAACACAAAGCCTAAATCACGTGCCAAACAGAAGCCAGCTCATGTAGGATTCCAGCATTTGATCTGTAATGGATCCAATGCAAGGTGTTGTATTAGGAAATATTGCAGATTGATAATGGTTTGTTTTGATGATCCAATTTGGGAGATATGGCAGGTTAACAACATTATCAAATTAAATGGTATGAGTATTCAAATATGACACGGCCGACAATATTATGCTGTTCCCACTACAGGTCTTTTCAACGGTAAGTAATAAACTCCCTTCTTCATGTTAAAACATGCTAGTTTAAGAAAGAGCACTCATTATTCTTAGTTTATGACAGTAAATTTTAATAGGTCGAAACTTTAGATTTATCTTATATTCATACTCTGAGTAGGGCTAAGTCGCAATTTGAAATGAGATGTTTACTTTAGATGCTTGGGAGATAGGGGCCAGTAAGTTAGTTATTTCAACATAATCAATTTGAAAGCTTAAAGTATAGCACGATCTGTGCAAATTATTTATAATTAGTTTATATGTAATCATTTATCCAAAGTCTTACTGTATACAACAACTGCATACATTGTACTTACAAATTTACCTCTTCTAAACATTTACCGATACATTTACACAGGTTAATTGGTATTCTCAAACGATACTTTGAAAGAAAGAGCGTCAACAATGCCGAGCATAGCCTTAAATTTCCATTCAGCTTTCAGACGAAATATATGAGTTGCTATTGAAAAATATATATGACAAATTATTGTAAACGCTTATGAAATAGTTTGAGGAATGTGTCCAAAAATATTTTTTTAAATAAGCATACAGAGTGAAAACCTTATGATTTTTTTTCTAAGCAAATTTTAATTGTTATAAATATGGTACGTTCGTTTACTACATACACCAATGAATCCTACGAACTTACTAAAAAATTAACAATGCATTAACTAAAGGCA
This sequence comes from Spisula subtruncata, assembly GCA_963678985.1. Lineage (NCBI taxonomy): Eukaryota > Metazoa > Mollusca > Bivalvia > Venerida > Mactridae > Spisula > Spisula subtruncata. The sequence goes on from OY787676.1 coordinate 3,628,428, forward strand.
ATAAAACTTACACAATTCACAATTGACAAGGATACGCTTTAGTGTACAAGAACTTGCAAATATTATAACAATTAAACTTTGGGACATATTGCCATAGTAAAACTACGTTATCTCGAGGAGACATCGGGACAGGTTAAATGCCCGATATAAACCATGTACTTGTTATACGGATGCTCACCATAGAGGTACTGTAATATATTTGACTAACCTTGCATTCTCTATTCTGAGCCGTTAATACGGTCATCATTAGCACTGTAGTAAGAAAGTCCAACATAGATGCCACTCCATGTAATTATAGTATCTATATCCACTGTATATTAACGAGTCGATTTCCGGCAGTTAAAATAATGAGTACACGTTGAATTAAAAAGTACGACAATAATGAGTACATTAATCAGATTTTACATGTGCTTTCAAAAGCAATAAATGATACACGTTTTTATAGCAACCCGATAATTCATAGACTGATTTGGTTTATACACAGTGGTATAACTATAAAGTAATTAGTAAATATTATAACAATTAATCATAATGCATTTCCAAAGTAATGTTTTCCTCGGTGTTGAGTTATTGCAAATTATTTATGAACTAACAAATAAACAGTTATGTAACTATTCGTAAACAAACATTGGCTACTTGTCAGAACAAGATACCCGCTCTGAAATAATATTGGAAAATATTCCCTGGGGCTGAGAAGGCAGCGTGTTAATAAATGTCTATAGTTCACTGCGCATGTGATAGCGATACTTAAGTGTGAACGTCGAGATGTCGATGTATCGAAGAAGATTGTGTCAATGAATATTGCATTTGATCAACGTGAGTAGCACCATAACATTACACTGCGCAAGAACCAGACATATGGACACATTTTACAGGTAAAGCGTACTTTATCACGGAACTCACGATTATGGCTTTTGGCATATAAAATGATATGAGGAAAAAAGGTATGAGGAAATCGGACAGGGAATGCAATACTCAACATAAATAGCCGAGCACAGAAATCAGTAACACCACAACACAACTGCACGGAGAAAATAAATGATTAAATGTCAAATTCCCGCAGCACAAGTATAACCCAATTGTACTGAGTAATTTCAAAATAGCGATGATCCCAAGAGACCGAAAGAATTGCAGTCAAGACCCGACCAAGTTTCCCAAGTTCCCGCTGCAGGACGACCTAAGTTCACAATTTGTTTTCCAAAACAGTTACCCAAGCGCCAACATTTGAAACAACTACGACCTGACATAGTTTAAACGCCATGGACAGTGGCCTAAGGTTAATAAATTCCAACAGCATGTACAGCGACCTAACGATAATAATTTCTTCTAATTGAAGCACTAGGATTAATTCACTAAAACCATGTATCACTTCAACACATACTATAAATGCACACTAGCTATCGAACAAAATATCATGCGGATAAACAAAAACAAACGACAGTTACAGGCATTGGCCCAGACGTTTCTGTGAACACGAGAAAACACAGTCATGAAATTAAACGAATCTAGACAAATTTTATAAGCATGCTAAACCAGGCAGTGTTAAGTGTTTTCACCTCGCTACTGATCTTTATTCATGACATACGTTAGCTTGTCTGGTTAGCAAGTTAATTGCTCAAGGACAAATGCATATAATGTCTAAAGATGCGTGCACACAGTTAGTTTTTGATGTATACGTCAAGGACGAACACTCTACAAGATGTACATCACGCCCATAAATTTCCTTTATATCACTTGGTAAAAATGAAGGTGCACATCTCGAGCAAATGTATGTTATAGGCTCACTACACGTAACTACACAGTACATCATGACTTATGGGTCAAGATGTATACATAAAACACAACACTAACTGTGTATACGCACCTTAATGGGTATCACTCAAGCAAATTCGTGGTTATACGTTTTAAAGAAAATAATTGCATTAACACAGGTTTCCCACGACTTGAGTACGAAATCATTACTGCTAGCCATTGTCCAGTGTGTTCATTTGAAATACAGTTATGACAAGACAGGACATATGAGCATAGTCGGTGTTTTTGCTTAAAAATAAATTACCAGTAACTGTATAATGTTGATCAAGTTCTTGATTAAAAGTTGGTTTGTCGTGGTCCTGTGCCTTTGCTAACAATGCACTAACGATTGAATTTTTTAGGTCCTTATAAATATGTGTATGTACAAACTGCATTTTATAACTGACAGTGGTTCGGACTAAACATATGAACAAGACGTGTACAGCCAAAGATAGATTGTACATTAGGGTTATAAACAGTTACAACATCCAAGGTAATATCGGGGCGCCGTAGTGCCAAATACTTTGGAAAATTAACCGTCTAAATGTGAAATAAAAGTAAGATTCATTAACGATAGTTGTTAATTTCCATAGGGACACACTGCAGTCGTAACGGCTGAACTAAAGGCCAAAATGGCATATGAATGATACTTAGGTTGCATATTTACAATGATTATACAGTGGCAACTCGTGTAAGTCTCAGGGGATATTCAAAAGAAAACGGCAAACAACATATGGCTGGCTTAGAATGAGAAGGTCGTATATAGTAACTATATGCCAGTAGCTGGTTGTTTTCTTCCGAACTATTTGTATTTACCACATACAAGAAGGAATATTAAAGTTGGAGAAATAAAACCAATCGAACATCCTCATTGTTATTAGACGTTGCAAGTTCCAGTATCACAAAGATAAATCCAAGGTACATATGCTGCAACATCTAATGGAAGGAGTAAATGTTGCAACCATCGCTCTCAAAATTGCTTCGGTTGATATAAAACAACCACAAATAAGGTGATCGCTGTAAAGAAATCATGACACATTAGGATACCATCATGTTTGTTTAATTACTTGTAACGTAATTACAATTGTGTCAGCACTACGAAATAAGAAGCAAAAATAATTATCACTCTTGCACTCGTGCAACTATATGGCATGATCAAAGCTCCATTAAACGAACACGTTAGTCAGTAACCTTAATCCCTTACATATGTTGTTGCATGTTTAAGTTCTTGATAATCCATAGTTGCATGTAAGATGTCAACCATTGCGTTCATGCCGACGTCCTGCTCGTACTAGTGAACAAATAACACGTAATACAGAGACATAACCGGGTGTTAAAATGTTTGAACGAGGCTGAAGGCAAAATAAAACGGATGATATCAAGCCATATGTCAGTGATATAAACACAATCTTATCATCTCGATACTTAGTTTATTTGAAGGTGTTTTATACAATAATAACACTTGATTTTTGAAATGTACTAATATAAAGCGTACGTTTGATAGTAAATGGAGTTTTGAGATTATGCTGAAAAACAGTTGGGCTATGGTATTGTCATATAAGTAGTAATGATTCCTATTTTAGCATTTCACTATAAACATTTGAAAGCATATCCACCTCAATACACCAAACATAGTCTGCATTACTCCACAATGCACAAAGAGTCGTCATGGTTTTCCAGATTGGCCCTGTACTGACGTTATGAGAGTTTGTCTATAAATGAAGCTTATTTGATTATATAACGAAGCCATGTCGTAATTGATGTCTTTAAGCATTTATTACAGGACGCTTATATGCATTATCAGGCACATTCCATACATGGCGGGTAGTGACATCTTCTTCGATATCAATTATATATCAGATTGATTTACATACCAGACACAGAGACCGTGACTATTTCATAACTAAAGGGATTTCTTGAAATGTCGAAGTTACAAAGAATGAGATTTAGAACTTTCAAATGATATTATTATAAAGGCAGTGCCCGATATTCAGCACCATGTCAAAGTAATCGCTTCATCAGAAAATACTACAGCTGAATATGTGTGGTATAACGTGCATAGGTATCATGACATAACACCAACTGTAGCTGTCGCTTTTGCTGTTGTAAAAAGCTGCAACTTAGGTCAAGTTAATTGTAGTTACGAAATATAAATTGTTACATGTGAAAAGGCCATAGCTGCTACAAGAACTCGTTCCAATTGTCTGATATATTTTTACAAGATATTACAAGGATTTGCGAGAACTGGAGGACAGTATTCCTTACTACATGTTACCACAATTACGAAGCTATTTTTCAAAACAAGACAGGGAGGCTACATAAATTTTAACCAATTAATTGTAAGTATTCTCTGGTCTGTTATTGTAGGAGACACATATTATACCCAAGCTAACCATGCAGTTGTAGCGAATTATCTGTGCTAGAACTATAGCGACTATTGCGTGGTTACTTATTAACGCAAGTTAAGCAAATTATGATACATCTGGTTGGATAAATTTCGGATAAATAAGTTGTCATTGTCTCATTTTATTTGCTTTTTTACCTTGTTAGTGGCGATCATTATTCACCACGAGACCATATGTCGTAGTGTTGACGTGAACTCGTTATTTCATGCAAATTTATTCGCAGACAAAGTTTGAACACTGCAGCTTATACATCAAATAAATGTCAAGAAATGTCTCGTGCAGACAATAAGACGTGGCCATTCCTTGCTTTAATGAAGGTAATACATTGCATATCTACAAAAACTTTAAACGCAATCTGTGAGTATTACAAATGTGCACATTTCAGGCTCATGACTGCTTTCATTCAATTGAGTGTTGCAATTACAAAAACATATTTAACCAGCTATGTCCTGTTGCATGTTTTCATACACAATACTTGAATTGCATATTAAATAAAAGCAAATTTGATGACGTACACATACATACTCACATTCCTCAGCAAACCCATTCGCACAAAAAACGAAATGAGGAAATCGGAGAGATAAGGCATCCACCTAACCAGCCCAGCACCGAAAACAATAACATCACAACACAACCACGTGGAGCAATACCCACAAACATCAAAGAAACGAAACCGTCAGCATTCAACAGACATGACAAAAAACTACAAAAACAGTATACGATTAATGGAACAAATAGCGCTGGAGGAAAGTGTGTCCGTTGGAAATAATACTATTACTAGTGTCAATAAGGTTTGCAGCGCAGGACATCTCCATAAGCCACATACAATTGATAAGGTTATTGCACTCATTCAACAAATAATCAGACTTTGCCAAATTATAGATTAAATAATGAACTAATATAACGTTATAGAACACGATTGTACTTACTTCATTACTTAGACACATGTAACCTGAAACCCAAACAACACGATGTGCATCCTGATATATCGCTTCTCAACTCTATCAGGGATTGTTCTGTTTTCAAATGACTCTGATGGAACTGAAAACCGTTTTAATGTTCTGACGGAACATGGGATGTATGATTTTTGAGTTCCATCCGAGCCCGACGGAACTGAGAAGCGGTGTATCAGGATACACATCGTGAATAATATGGCTATATCATGTTGACAAATAATAATCACTTAGACTGTTGTTTGTTTCTTTGTCTATCTTGTTAGGAACTATCCTTATTTTGCACATACATCAATCAGTCGGAGCGGCGACCTAATCTTATAATGTTACTCAAGGATATCCACGGACGATAGAATGTCTAATGAATCAAATCAATAACAAGACATTTTCACAGAAACAATGTGTATCCTTTGCTTTGATGAAGTCAAAATGACAAGCATGTTGCTAGGCGTCGCTATATTATGAAACGGTTCGCTTTGGTTGGGCTCGGTAGTGCGTTGCTGCTCAACGGTCTGCTGGCTGCATGAACCCGCCAGCAGCATTGACATAATTGCTCCGTCTTCTGTGAAGCGCTTTTTATTTTTTATTCTAGCAAAAAGCTATAGACTGCTCTGAAGCGGTTTTGTTAGCAATGGCCGCCACATAAACTAAGTGATGTGTATCGAACCATTTAATGGTTTTCAACTAATCGCCGTCTCTTGGGAATATACTACTTTATATATCCCCAGTAGTTTACATTATCTGTACTTATATGGTGATTGAAGGGAAAGTTGGCATTGTCAAAGTTGAAGGAGCGTATACGCGAGTGGTTCGAAAATTGGCGGATTTCAAATTCCGATCGTGCACAAAAATGCATGTAAGGGTTTAACTGTGTCGAGTTATACAGCATTAGTTAACACCAAGCTCTTTATATTATTGTAGAAATACCGCGGTATGTATATTTCACGGAACATATGAAAAAGAAGAACGCGCATCACTTTAATATTCAAAGTCGATTTCGAAACACCTTATCCAACTGAGTATGTATATTTATTACCCTTTTTTCCATTAAAATATTTTATCGTTTGGGAATTCGATTGACAGACACCTTCCAATATTTACAGCTTGCAAAGGAGTTGTTCTGCAGAGGTTGTTATGTAGAAGGAAAAGTACATTTGGATTGTAATGAAAAGTGACAATTTCTCAAGGCTTAATCAAGATTCTTTCAGGATGTGTCTTCGGATGCTAGTTATCTACATGATCAGTGACTGGGTTCCTGTATCGCGGGTACGATATTCCTTTACGGTCTTATATTGATGTACAGGAAAATCGTGTTGCTGAAAAGGTTCAAAAGAAATGCGAACCGCATGACACCAAGAATAAACAACCAGAGCCACGTGAGTAAAACAGTCTAGTCAGATAACTGATAACATGTGTAAAAAAGAAGTTTTAAATGAACAATCCTGTATTGAAATATAATTTAACATACAACACTCTCGTCTAAAAATATTTTATGTATAGCATTTTACACCGAACTCATTTAGACTTCGTTTAGGGCGAACAAAAACTTGTAGGCTTTCGGTATTTTGAAGCTCAACCTATGGCTTTATTTTGTATTAACGACGACATATGCACAATCACTTTTCATTTTTGCTTTGTGAGTTACCCATCTGATGTGTGTCCGTTAGTTCTGTGATGTAAAGTACAGGAATTTCAGTTGGTTTTAAGCAATTCATGCTCACAAGACTTAAAGTCCCATTAACGCTCAAAAGCAGTCATATTTTGTGCCCAAAATGAGTTACTTATAGAGAATGTATTATGTTTTTATAAATATTGATTACTGTGCAACAATAAGTTGACTAACACAATATGGATAATTCTGGCCTTCATTCTGATGTTTTGTTTACTGTTATACACGCCGAGCTTATTTTCGTCAAGTATCGAGTGCACGCGAGCGTGAATTATTCACATACGTGGGCGAGTACTAAATCTCGGTGTCCGCCGGTATCTTTTTGAAACTATAGAGCTGTCGGTATCGCTGGTTAAACATACTGTATATTGCCTTGTATTGAGTAGATTTTGTTATAACTAAGCTTTGTTGGGTTGGTTGGTATTACTTATTCACAAACATTGTGATAGTTTTCTATTTAACTATGTGCTACTTGTATATTACACTTTTTCATCTGTTAAAGCCAACGCTTCTTTGCGGCTGTTTTAAACAGGATTGACAGAAATTAAAGAATTCATAAAATAGTTCTACTTATACTTTAATCTAAAATGTCTAAGACCTGCCGTCCACTAGGACCGGAAGGGTTCCCTAAGCAGAAATTCGCCAGATCGAGATGGTTCGGCATGTCCTCGCGATGTTATGGAACCCTTCTACATCATTCCACATTCAATCCACATCTTCGGGACGCTTTCTGTGAGGCTTCGTAATCATGTAGACATCCCGAAAGGTTTCCAAAGTCCAATCGATGCCAGAAGCTACCCTAAAACACTGAAGGGATGAGTTCTACACACGGAAGCTATGCCGATTATGTTAAAATCACAAGCCGAAAAGTGAAAAGTTACCAAAGGCACCAGTTGATCGTGGAAGAAGTGATGCCGGGTCATCAGCGTATATCTCGAATGGCAGCGGATGCGATGCCGTCAGTTTACCAAGAGGTTCAGATAGCAGTTCGGCATTGTCTATACACTTAATCAAATTTCTAATTGGCCACCCTAAAACAACATTATGTCATCTGATATACATATCAATAAATCTTAGGCTGTGTAATTTGTTCATTTCGCGCATCAAAATGACTTATTCATGTACAAAATCATCCATGCGTGACGGCAAATATTTTTTGCACGTTGGTCTCGTTAACAGCTTGGAATATTATCGTACTTGGTATATGAATTTGTTCCCTTTTGATTGACTTTTCTTATAAACACTACAATTTGTGAGAATGAGTCATGTGGAACGCGCTCATGACGTCAGATTCATGCATACAATGAACGAATTTCTGATTGGCCACGTGTCTTTATAAATTAGTTTTTAACGAATTGCTTTAAGGAGAATACAAATAATCGAAACCTCGATACTGTCCAATTTTATTGATAGAAAATAAGTTCCTCGCACTAATTCGAGCTAAACCCCATGTTATTATAAAAATCGCATTTTTCAAAATGATGTTTTAGCATACATGTCTAGATTTTTGTCATTCTGACAGTCTCAGCACGCCCCATGTTACTTATTCTCGCCAGTATTCATGCTTTTCATTAAATGAACTTGAAGGGTTCCCGAAACGAGCATGCTGTAATCAGCATCCCTTCCGCATAGTACCGGGGTCTAGTTGACGTAAGGTCTAAAATATTATTAAATCGACACTTTACTTTTCAGTATGTTATATTATAACCTAATGAAAACAGTCTACCCTTTATTCACCCGTGATATATTACACTCGATTACCCTATACAATATAGTGCAATAGGATACCGGCGATTACCAGTACCGGAGGATACCGGTCGGTATTTGACTTTTATTTAAATGCATATACATGTACTCGCATAAATTGGTCATCAATATATGTGTCCTCGATATATTACGGAACTTTACGTACTGTCTTCGGAACGACCCGTCGATTTCAGATTGTAAACAAAGGAGTATTTTGTATGGTGGACAAAATACTCCTTTGTTTACAAATTGACGATTTGCGGAGATTATTATTCTTAGGATAAAAGTCAACCTAGATCAAACATATGCTGATTCTATGCCACTTGGGGAGCTGTATAACCTGCCAATGTTTCACAGTCTTATTTGTTAGTAAAATATTGCTATTTCTGAGACTTTATGGGACTTTAAATAAGTGAAATCATGATTAGGCATACTATGAGTAATGAAAGTAAATCATGAAGTCGCTAGAGACATATCATTAAACAATCGACATCTTTTATTACCATGTGACTTGTTTTATTACTGGAAAAGGAGATATTACCGGACAGGTGATATCTCCGGACAAACGGTCTAGAAGCTTTATGTAGTGAAATAATTCATTGAGTTTGGTATCAAAAATACAGGAGCGCGTTTAATGGGTCCTGGAAGAAGACATATTTAAGATCAATAGATACATGTATCTTAGCTTAAACAAACACCATGTTTTATTTACACGTAACTTGTTTTACTACTGCAATTGTACCAATACTGTGCTAGATGCCAAATGATTGCAGCTTTGGTACACAAACAAATGTATACCACATTAAAATATCCACCAAATAAACTAAATAGAAAATTTAACATAATCATTGTATGATGTTATAATACATTTTTGTACATTGATGCGTACTAGATTTATTTAAGGCACACTTATTTTATAATAGAATGACATTTTGTTACACGTTTTAACAGTAACTGTTGTATTTTGTGTAAGACTTGTTAATACTAATTCATTCTCGTAATAGCTAAGCAAGTATTATGAACACGCCATTATTGGAATAATGAATCCACGTGTGTGTGTTGTATGCAAAACTAACAAAGGTTTCGATGCCAATAATAAAAAACCCTTGTATATGCTCGGTAATTCGCACAGAAAGGTGTTGTTTTATTGACCTGTATGAAGTAATGTTGTTTTTCATAGCATTGTTATTTAAAACACCAAAAACACAAAGCCTCAATCACATGCCAAACAGAAGCCTCAGTATGTTGGAAGCCAACATTTGATCTGCAATCAATCCCCTGCAAGTTGTTTTATTGGGAGATATGGCAGATTGACAATGATGTGTTTTGATGATCCAATTTAGGAGAAATGGCAGTATAACAACGATACGTGTTTTGGCATGTCAATTAATTATTAGTAATTGCCTAATGTATGATATGGGTTAAATAAGGCGGACCAGTAGAAACTAGTAACTGAGAAAGCAAGTAAGTAAATAGTTACTTTATTTAACGAGGTTAAATAATTGGTTTCCCAATCTATCATGTGGGCATCAAACTAAATGATTATATATGTCTATTCAAATCTTACGAGAACGATACAATTATACCATACTATTCCGTCTACACGTCATTTCAGTTTGCAAAACCTTCCTCTTTCTTGTTCAAATATGCTAGTTTAAATGTATGAGCTAACCAGGAAATTCAGATTACCAATATTGTTTACATTGATTAAAAGAAGTAAGTATGTATAGAGCTGCAGTAATCACATAGAAAATATGCATTGTTCTTCATTTCTTGGGAAATATGTGCAGCTCAATATTTTAACTTGAGTCAAAATATTTAAGTTTTCACTTAAAATGCTTTGTGAATACTCCCTGGTACACTTCTTCTTTTATTTAACATGTTACATATTTTTCTCAAACATTGTTGAAATATAATGTGGTTTGCTATTTGCAACTAGCTAATGGCAAATATATATAGCGATAAATTATTGAAACCCGTCGTAAAATTGTTTGAGGTGTGCATTCAAGCAAATGACATTAACAAAACAATAAATGTACTGATGGAAAACCGATTGAATGTTTTTATTTCGAAGAATGTCGCAATTCATATGTTTCGATCGTTTACTATTTATTTGGGTAGTCAACCAATCAATCGTTTTATCAAAGCATTTACTGAAATCTTAAATGTGCGATCAAATTTAAATTCTTTATTATATACTGAGTTCCAAACGTTCCGCATCCGATATATGGTGCGTCTTTTTACTAGAATCTCCAACTTATTTATAATAATTCAAATGCGCATGTGTAGAGCGATGTGTACTTGATATAAATCCATGAGAGTTTTCGATTTGAGGATATGTATCGATCTATAATAAAACCATATGTGACACCACTCCACGATTCCAAAGTACACAAAACGATAAACTACTATTTTGCAGTTGAAGGAAGGTAGTAATCGTAAATAAATACCGCAAATGATCTCTCTTTGACCACTGACAATTATTGATGTTGCACTAGAGTCTGTACAACAGGTCAGATTTTAAGAAACAACCTCCTTGACATAAAAAACACAACGTAAAAGCAAGTTTCCCATAATTTTAATGTTGGATGGAATACAATTAAGCTACAACAATGCCGTTGTTCTTGGTGCACAAATATAGCAGCATTAACTGTCTAGGTCAGCGGCATTGACCCTTGACCTGTTGTCACGTGGTACGTCATATACAGTTTTTTTCGTATTGAGATGATACAACAGTCTTATTATGATAGAGACGTGTCAATTTATTTGACACAATGTATTTATAATTAAACACCAGCCTCTAGCGTCTTATATACCCGAGTTCGTCACCATTTTCTATTTTTGCCATAGAATTAAGCGTACATTTTTAACTTATTTGACTAACTTATTGTGTTTTTTCGTAACACAGACACGATGCAAGTAAATTGGAAGTGAAATAAAGTCGAAAATAAGGAACCCAAATTAAGGGTGCTTGAATAGACGTTTTTACCATTTGTGATGGTGTGATCATTCAAGCGTGACGAAATCCAACGGAAGTAGGTTTAACATAAACACTAAGGGTACGAAAATGGATAGTGTTCCTAAAAAGTTCTTTTAAGTTAACTATTTAAACAAAAACGAATTTTTAATTAAGATGCAGAACTTTTGGAACTCAGTATACTTTAACAAATGTAAAATGTGTAGTATGGATATTTTATACTTATCATGATTAAGTTAATAAAATCCTACAAAATATTTGCAGTTATTAAATAATTATACAGAAGTTAATTGTACGTTTACGATTTTCGTAAGTACGTTGATAAAGTACCCTGGTGAATAACATGTACATTCAAAATTGACAATGATGTTTTTTATTGTACCAGAACTTGTAAATGTTAAAACAAATGAAATGTGAATCATCACTTTGGCATATATCGATATAGTAATTACAGTTATTTCGAGGATACATTAGGACAGGTAGAATGCTCTATAAAAACCATGTGCTAATACTACTTCGGCTCATCATAAAGGTACAAATTCACCGGGACTTATATAAAGTTCTCGACATAATGCAAAAAGTCGTTTTGTCGATGCTCGACATAACGAAGTTTTACTGTAATAAATCTTACTAACCTTGCTTTCTAGAGTCTAAGTAATTAATCCGCTCGTTATTTGCACTGTAGCAAGAAAAGCCAACATAGATGTCACTTCAGATAATTATGTTATCTATATCCACTGTGTATTAACGAGTCGATTTCCGACAATTACAATAATGATTACTCGTTGAATTAAATAGAACGGCAATAATGAGTACAGTAATCAGATTTTACATGTGCTTTCAATAGCAATAAATGATACAAGTCGATTTTTATAGTAATCCAATAAGTCAAACAGTGATTTGGTTGATCAAAGCGGTATAAAGTAATTAGTAAATGAAACAATTAATTCTAATACATATCCAAAGTAATGTTTTCCACGGTGTTGAGTTATTACAAATAATTATGAACTAACAAATAAACGCTTATGTAACTATTCATCAACAAACAGTGGCAACTTGTCAGAACAAGATACCCGCTCTGATATAATATTGGAAAATATTGCCTGGCACTGAGAAGGCGGCTAGTTAATAAATGTCCCATGGTTCAATGCGCATGTGTTAGCGCTACTTAAGTAAAATACGTCAAGTTGTTAAAGGATTATTGGATTTGATCAACGATAGTAGCAGAAAACGTCTCATTGTACTCAAAATATCCCTGTCTTAGAGTGAGAAGGTCGTAAGTACAAATTTAAATCAATATTTTAAGAAAACAAGAAAAAACTGTCAGAAGTTTACTCATTACTTAAAAAAGCTGTTTCAACATTAGTTTGGTCAACATGACAATTTGCGATTCTCATGAACATAAGCTCATGAGAAGCGCCTTGTGGAGCTGATTTTAAATATATATCAGTCCTATAAGGTCGTAAGTAGTTGTTATATTGAAAAATAGGTAGCTACAATGTTTTATATAGTTCTGATGAACTAAAAGATGATGTAGCACTAGGATGGAGCTCAGGATATATGACTTTTGGGATATAAACCTTGATTTACTGCACATTGGGATTAATTTACTTAACATAGTCATACGACACATACCACAAATGCACACTACAATGTAGCGAACCGAACAAAATACAAAGGACAAACAAATGTAAATGACATATACAGACTTTGACCCAGACGTAGATCTATTTATTCACACATGAAAACAGAATCATGAAGTTGAAATGATTCTTGAAAATTGTATAAGCATACTTAACCTGGCAGTGTTTAGTGTGTTCACCTTGTTAATGATCAATTATACAGGACATAAGGTAGACAGACTGTCTGAGTAGCAACTTATGTGCTGGAAGACAAATGCACATAATGTCTAATGGATATCATCAAACAAAAATCGCGTTTATTCGTTTAATAGAAAATAATCGCATTAGAACAGGTTTTCCACGAAAACACGGAAACATTACGGTCAGTCTGACGTTTGTCGGTTGTGTTCATTTGAAAGACAGCTATAAGCAAACGACATAAAAACGAGCATTATATGTATATACAGTCGGTCTTTGTATGTAAATATTCATCGTATTCTTGATTAAAATCTGATAGGTCGTGGTCTTGTGCTAAATATGCGCTAACGGTTGTATTTATTAGGGCCTCATAAATAGTTGTACACGATGTCCAAAAAGAAGTACTCAGTTTCAATGCATTTTTATCAAATAGTTGCGTTCTGCTATCGGAAAGCAAAGTTGTACATTATAAGCCGAAATGCATGTTTGCCCCGAAATTACTGAGATTCAAACCTTTTTGACTCCGTATACATTTGTATGTACAAAACGCATGTCAGAATTGGCAGTGGTTCTAACAAAACATATTACCAAGTATAGCAAATAATAGATTGTACATTTGGGTTATAAACAGTTACAATATCCAAAATAATATCGCGTCGCCAAAGTGCCAATTACTTTGGGAAATTATCCGTCTAAATTTGGAATAAAAGAAATATTCATTTACAATGGTTGTTAACTTCCACATGGACACAATGTAGTCGTAACGACTGAACTAAAAGCCAAAATGGCAGAAAGATGATACGAATGTTGCAGATATGGTAACAATTAATGTTAGGTTCCGGTGGTATTACAAAAAGGTATACAACATATAACACTAGCTGAATAATTAAGTGGTACAGTCCTTTCACGGTCTAATGAGAACTATGTAAATATAATATAGTCCGCCAGGTTAACTATGTTTATCTAGGTTCACCGCTATTCTTTCAAATAGGTTAGTTCCCTAATAAGTATAACTTATTGAATCGACTATAGTTTTCATCCGAATGAATTATTTACCTCACAAATGAGAAAGGGAAATTCAAGTTGAAGATCAACCACTGCACGGAGTTTCCGTGTGCTGTTTTTATAAAACTGAACGGAGTATAAAAGTTCAATTTTCAAAATTTAAACATGCTTTGAAACCGACTTTAGATAGATGATGAACATTGATGTAAACATTTGACATATCTGGATACCATCATGATTGTTTAATTACTTGTAACATAATTACAATTATGTCCGTACGGTGTTAGATGCCAAACTAATTATAGCAGTATGCCATGATCAAAACTCCGTAAAACGAGCAAGATTGTCAGTCACCTGAATCCTTTACATGTTTTGTTGCATGTATTATGTTCTTAATCGGGACATCGAGGCCGTGATTATTGTACATAACTAGGGGAATTACCTTCGAATGTCGAAGTTACAAAGTTTGAGATTAAGAACTTTCAACTTATATTATTCTTAAAGACAAGGCGCATTATTCAGCACAATGCAGAACTAATCACTTCATCAGAAAATACTATGAAAGTATATCATGAATAGGCATCGTAACATCGAACCTACTGTAGCTGACAAAAATTGCTGCTGTAAAAAGCTACAAGTTTGTTCGTGTGATACGTAATTTGAGCTGAGAGTAAGGAAGTACGTAACGTATGTAAGTAACGCCGTTATTTAACGAGGCTGACACATAGGGTTTTCCGCTGATCTATGTGGGCATCAACATAAGCATATAGAATAAGAATATATAGTGTGAAAAATCATAGCTGCTCCAAATATTTGCTCTGATTGTCTGATATTTTTACAAGATCTCACGAGGATTTGCAATAAATTGACGAACAGTATTCTTTATTACATGTTTCCACCATCACTAAGCTATTTTCGAAGCCAAGACAGGGAGATTACGCACATTTTGACCAATTATTTATAATTGTCTTAAAGTTTTCTTTTGTCTTACATCGCAAGGGATAATCATTTTACCCAACATGTCAAGTACTCCTATTAATGTGGAGTCACTTCTATCATTGTTGTTAATTTCAGGTTTGCCAAGTTTACCTCACATTGAACAAAGGTACATTTTGTTCATTTTATGAGCTTCTATCCCATACTTTTAACTACTAAAATTAATATATTCCTTGTTTTTTTGTCTTAATCCCTTTTAAGGTAATTCGCTACCATTGCGCGACGTCATGACTATTTTTTCGACATCGCATCGATTTATATGAAATTTTCAAGGCTAAATCTATAAAATCTAAAGTTTCTGAAGATATATTTTTTTAAAAATCAATACACTCAATATTATACTTATTTAACGTCCCTCTAGTGCACGGTGACGTAAGTGCATTTCAAACGTTTTTTAGAGCGTCGGGTATAAATGTTTTTTGATTATTGTATAAAAATAGTCACTGGAAAGCCGAGCTCACGGCCTTTCATATGAATGTAAATTGAATAAAATATATAACACGGAGCGAGAACACTGTCAATTTTTGTTGCAGCGGAGCGCCGTATCACGCTACTTTTATAACGCCACTGGCCTGACGTTAAAACAATGTTATGCAACATTTTCGAGGTGAACCTATAATTGCGTTATATTAAAACACTGCTGAAAAATTTCTCAATCGATCGACGTAAAAAAATCAAGGGGTTGACCGCAAAATGTTGACCAAAAATCGATGTGAAATTAAAATTTACCCTATTTTTTAGTCCTATTTTGTGCGACGTCGTTAATAACGCTCTTATTAATATCCCGTCGGGGCATTTCTAACTGGTTTTCCTTTTTACTTAATTCGAGTATTAACTTGTCAACCAAAGTTAATTTTTACTGTATCATTGATAACGAGTAAATCAAACGGACATTGAAAGAGAAATGTATTGTTTTACAAAAAAAGTAGTTTACCATTTTATCAATGATTCAGTTACCTGTGGTGCTACCCACGAATTAAATTCAAAATTTTTATGTTTCAGACAAATCTCGCTTTTTACATTACATCTCATGGAGATTTAAAATGCACACAGTTCCGCATATGAGTTTACAGAAAGCAACATTCATCGAGAATAACAACAACATATGCGTATGTTTATGAATTAAAGTTCGAGTTATCAATATTATTGTAATGGGACACGGGACCCCCGTTATACCACATGTATATCATTTTGAGTGGGAACGGATGGGGGTGAATCGCGGGTTGGTGTTACAATAAATTCCATTTCTATAGCCGTGTTAACTAAATATTGATTATATCGAACTTGCATAAATCTGGAGTAAAAGTTACAGCAAAATGAACATTCATTGCGCTTATATATGCACAGGGGTCGTTCGTATGTTAAAGTATGAAAAGTTGTTGAATAAATATTGTTTAAACTAAAGTATGAAGAAATTTCTCCTAGAAGTTAATGACACAAGTTATGCGTAACGTACGTACGGGCAGACAGGCGGACGGACATCACTGATGCTATATGCCTCCAAAAATAAATAAGTGGGACAATGAACTATACTTACATAAACATTGAAGACATCAATTTTGGACAGTTTTTCCCGGCGATTCGATTGATATAATTATAATGATATTTATTTGTCTGCATCCTTTGTATCTGGTTTTCACGACATTTTGTTTTAATGCATGGTGTAATATAGAGACTAGAGAGATCTGTACGTCCGATGGAGCCCTAGCCAACGTTGTTATGAAATTCAATTCTATCAATGACCGTCTACTATTTGCACGATTATAACAATTTGCACCCAGCAAAAGGTAACTGATCAAACAAAGTAGCAATGTAACTACTCGGATTTTAATGTATGTCAAATGTTTCCAAGTACGTTATGCTACCCATTAGGTCATAAAGCGGATTTGAAAAAAGACAACTTGACAGGAATGACCATTGTTTTCAAAGTCGAAACTATATAGTTCAACAATATCTCTTTGATATTATCTTCAAAGATTCCGTTAGATCATTTTGGGTGTTAGCCAGATACCGACATGAAAAGACTAGTACTAGCCACTCATACGGGCCATAGTATATAAGGGGTTAGACAGTTTGATCTGGGGGATAGTGCATGAAGCTGAAAATGACTGGTATGATAACAGATGTATAGAATGTGTAAGAACCAGCGACTGTTGTGTAATTACTTGTTATCGCAAGTAAGATAAATTTTGATGCATCTGGTAAGATAAATTTCGGATAAATAAGTTGTTATTGTTTCATGTTATTATCTGTTTTTACCTTGTTAGTGGGGATCATTATTCACCACGAGACCATATGTCGTAGTGTTGACGTGAATTCGTTATTTCATGCAAATTTAACCGCAGAAAAAAGTTTATACACTGCGGCTAATACATCAAATAAATGTCAAGACATTTCTCGTGCAGACACCAAGACGTGGCCATTCCTTGCTTTAATGAAGGGAATGCATTACATATATACAAAAGCTCCATACGCTATCTGAGAATATTACCAATTGCACATTCAGTCTTATGCCTGCTTTAGTTCAATGGACAGTTGAAATTAAAAAAAGAATATTTAACATGCTAAGTTCCGTTGAGTAATTTCATGCAGTAGTTACGCATAGCTTTATCCACGATGTACGTAAATAGCACTTTGGAGAAAACCGAATTTGTTGACGTACACATAAGTTTTCAGATTCTCTAGCCATCCATTAAGAATTAAATGAGGTAATCAGATAGGGAAGGCAGCACTCAACCCAACCAGTCCTGTACAGGAAACATCACAACACATCCAGACCGAACAATACCCACATACAAATCAAAGAAAAATATCCGGCAGCATTTAACAAAAGTAGATAAAAAAATACAGGAATAGTTTACGGTACTTCGACCAAATAGTTAATGCTGTAAGAAATTTGCCCCATTCGAAATATTACTATTATTCGTTCCAAAGGATTTGCAATTGCTAGAAACAAATTATAGGCCACAATCGTTCGACATTGCTATTACACTCATTCCACAAATAATCACACTGGACAAAAAACATTAAGACAATTGTAACTATATTCATAACGATTGTACTTACTCCATTACTTAGACACAAACCATCCAAACCTCACTGTATTGTGGTACATCGCTTCTCAGTTACGTCAGGGAATTTTCTGTTTACATATGGCTTTGAGACTTACGGAACTGAAAACTGATGCAACGCTCTGACGGAACTCGCGATGCATTGCTTTTGAGTTTCACCCCAACCCGACGGAACTGAGAAGCGGTGATTCACGAAACACACCTTGAATAAGGTGGGTACTTAATGTTGATAAATTATCATCACTTACACTGATGTATGTTTGCTTGTTTGTAAACCTTGTAAGGAACTATCATTATTCACTACATACATCAATCAGTCGAAGTGACGGCATAATCTTGTCATGTTACTCAAGGACATTCACAGACTGTAGACGGTCTAATGAATCAAATCAATAACAAGACATTCTCACAGAAACAATAGTTATCATTTGTGTTGATGAAGTCAAGCTGACAAGCATGTTGCTAGTCGATCACTATATTATAAAACTTGTCACTTTTGTTGGTTTCGGTAGTACTGTGCTGCTCAACGGTATGCCAGCTGCGAGAAGCAGTTTTTTTAAACAAAGTCTATCCAATCATAGAATGTTAAACGGTCTGGTTAGCAACGGCCTCCATATGAACTATAGTAATGAGTATCGAACCATTTAATGGTGATCTAATCGCCTTCTATTGGGAAAGAACTACTTTATATCTCCCTTGTAGTTTTGATTATCTGTAATGACATATCGACTGAAGGGAAAGTTGTCATTTTCAAAGCTGAGGGAGCGTATACGAACGTGGCTCCAATATTACCGGATTCATATTTCATTCGTGCACAACCGTGCATGTAAGGGTTTGACTGTTTTGAGTTCTACATCATTATTAAATAACTAAACTCTTCATGTATTTATGCGGATAGAAATACCGGCGATAATAGTTCACGGATCATACGGAAAAAAAAGAAGAACACGCACAACTTTTATATTCAAAGTCGATTTTGAAACATCTCTTACAGCTGAATATGTATATTTCGATGGCTTAGAATTAGGAGGTCGTAAGTGCCATTTACGACCTTTTAAGATTCATACATATTTAGAATAAGCATCACAAGGCGCTTCTTATGAGCCCATTTTCATAAAAATCTAAACTTGTTATGTTGACTGAAATGAAGTTGTTACATTTTTTTAACCATAAGTAAAGAGTAAATGGCAGACAGTTTTTCCCTTTTTTCTCAAAATATCGATTTGGTAGTTTCGACCTTCTAATTCTAAGCCATCGATTTATACCATTAATATATACAATTAGCTGCAAATGTAATGGAGAATAGTCGCCTGTCTCATTTAGAAATTCGATTGACACACACAGTTCAAATATTTGTGGCTAGCAAAGGTTACTGTTTTGCAATTTGAACCGTAGAAGGGAAACTACATATGGACTGTTATAAAAATGACAATTTCTCAAGGCTAAATCTAGATTTGTCATTTGTCAAGATTTGTCATCGGATGATAGTTATCTACATGATCAGTGATAGTGTGTCTATATCGCGTGTACGCTTTTACGTTGTATCCATATACATCTTTGATGAACAGGATTACATGACTCAGTACAGAACTATTGGAATATCGTGTCGCTGAAAAGGTTCAAAAGAAACACGAGCCGTATGACACACAGAACAAAAAAAACAGGAACCACGTGACTAAAGCTGTCTAATCAGATAACTGAGTATATGTGTAAAGATTAAAGAATTGTTTAATGACCAACCCTGTACTATCATTTAACTCAGCACAAATATCTGTTATGTTTGCCTTTAGATGCCGAACTCATAAGACTCTGTATTATTAAATGCAAAATATAAGTAGATACATAATGGCAATAATTTATTTGAGGAGAACAAATGCTTGTACGCTTTCGCAACTTTAAGGCTCAGCTAAGGAGGCTGTTTCTATGTTACCAACGGCATATGCACTGTCATTTTTCAGTTTTGCTTTGTGAGTTATCCATGTAATGTGTGGCCTTCAGTGCTGTATAAAGCACGAACATTTCATTTAGTATGATGCAGGTCATCTTGTTTAAAGAGCTTTGGAAGACAACATAGTCAAGATCAATTGTTGACTCAACATATTTTATATCCATGTAACACGTTGTATTACAGGTTACGTACTGCAATTGGGTCGGCACTGTGCTAGTTGCCAAAATTAATTTAGATTTAGTACAAAAACAAATGTATAACACGTTAAAAATCCACCAAACGAACTGAATACTACATGAAACATAGACATTGTATGATGTTATAATACCTTAATGCGTTCTGGGTTTATATAATGCATACTTATTTCATAATATAACGATATTTCGTCCAACGTTTTACCAGTTATATTTTGTAACACTTTTGAACAATACTCATTACTTGTAATAGCTAAACATACGCAAGTTATATGAAGATGCCATTAATCGAATACTAGAACTTAATTT
Organism: Spisula subtruncata; assembly: GCA_963678985.1. Taxonomy (NCBI): domain Eukaryota; kingdom Metazoa; phylum Mollusca; class Bivalvia; order Venerida; family Mactridae; genus Spisula; species Spisula subtruncata. The sequence goes on from OY787676.1 coordinate 3,649,312, forward strand.
ACATGTGTGTTTTATGCAATATTAACGAAGGTTTCTATATTCTGGCTGCATATTTGTATCACGCAAATAAATTGGGAACACAATACATGTCTACATTGTAACATTTAATCTTTAAACTTATATTTTATTACCATGCTACTTTATTTTTCTATAAATGTGTTTGTGTCTTTCTTAATACTTGTAAATAATGAAACTATAGCATATTGTAAAATTTTCTAATGCAATTGTCATATTATGTTGTAAATAATTATGTATAGTATAATTCATGTACATGTATGTGATTGAACATAACTATTTGTTTGCAATCAATATCATTCATACTTTTCTTTTTTTCTTATAAATGTATTTCTCTGTAATTGTATATTTCAAAAGCCAACTAATTCTGGCGTCAAACATGTATATATGTTTATGCCAATAAAATTTCTTGAACTTGAACTATTCAAATACGAGTAAAGCCCATAGATATAATGATCGGGTAATTTGCGGTAGAAAGTGATTGTGTTGTTTTATTAACCTGTATGAGGTAATGTTGTTTTCCATAGCATTGTTATTTCAAACAACAAAACACAATGTATCGATCACGTGCCAAACAGAAGAAGCCATATTATGTTAGAAGCCAACATCTGATCTGCAATGAATTCGATACAAGGTGTTGTATAGGAACATTTGGCAGATTGACAAGGATGAAACAACATAAAAAGTGTATTTAGTACTCCTAGTGCCCTTTTTGTCAATTAAAAAAATATATAGATTTAGTTGTAAAGGTAATGGGGAATAGTCGCCTGTCTTGTGATTAAACACCGTCCAATATTTGCATCTTGCAATGTCTTGTTCTGCAGAGGCTGGACTGTAGAAGGGAAAGTACTTTTGAAATGTAATAAAACATTGACACTTTCTCAAGGCAAATCTAGATTCTTCAAAGATGTGTCTTTGTATGTTAGATATCTACATACTCAGTGATTGTATGCCTGTATCGCGTGCACGATATTCTGTTACGGACATATAAATATTTGTTGAACAGGAACAAATAACTCAGTAAAGATAAACTAGAATATCGTGTCACTGAAAATATTCATAAGGATACAAACGAAACACGAACAAACATATCAAACAGAAAGAACCACGTGACTAAAGCAGTCTAGTCTGTGTAAAAAGTAAAGAAGAAAACCGAGAAACCCTTTACTGGAATATAAATCAACACAACACGCTGTTGCCTAAATATATATATATAACGTGCAGTATTAGACGCTGAACTCATAATATACACTGTATTCTTAGGTTAATAACCACTAAATGCCTACGCGGACCAAAGTCAGATACAGTCAAATAGTCCGGTAAAAAACTTTGAAGTGACTGGAAATGGGGGTAAGTCTTGATAAATCAGCATCAGAATCATTAAATTGGTTTTAAATGCTTTGTATGCATGTATGTGATGTAGTGAAATGGGTTTATTCAGAAATATTTGGAATTCTGACTTATATATAAAACTGAAAGTAGGGTTAGGGCTAATGGACATTGGGTAAATCCGTACATGTGAGAAAATATGTTCACCGCGTTTGACGAATCAAAGTTTTCTTATCTGATACATGTCCCCCTACTTTTTTTCATTTTCTTGAAGCTGGATGCTTTTTCTATAGATGAAAAGATTTTGGGTGACCTTGGTCACTTTACATTGAGTTAATGTACAAATTCTATTTTGTGGTTTGTGACCTTCTTACAATCAAACCAAGTACAAAATAGATACATATTAAAAGACTTTGTCTGCGGCCAACAAAACTTGTTCGCTTTCGCAACTTTGACTTTTTCATTAACAACGACACATCGATGGCTTAGAACAAGAAGGTCGTAACTAACAAATCGATATATTGAGAAACAACGGAAAAACTGTCTGACATTTACAAACTTTTACAACTTCAATTTGGTCAACATGACAAGTTCTGATTTTTATTTAAATGGGCTCATAAGAAGTGCCTTGTGATGCCTATACTAAATATGCATGAATCCTAAAAGGTCGTAAGTGGCACTTACGACCTTCTAATTCTAAGCCATCGATCTTAAGTTTCGCTGTGTGTAATCAAGGTGATACAGTGTATTTGTCTTTCAGTGCTTTGATGTTAAGAGTAAGGACAATTCAGTAAGTAGTAAGCAAGTCATACTAACAAGACTTAAAGAAGTAAAATAATAATATGGTATACCATGAGCAAAGGAGCGTAGTAGATGCCAAATTAATGTACCTGTATCGCTCAAACAAGTGTATACATACTACGCTAAAAGATCCACCACACGAACCAAATAGAACATTAATCATAGTCATTGTATGATGTTATAATACCTTAATGCGCTCTGGATTTATTTAAAACACACTTATATTATAATAGATCGATATTTCGTAACACGTTTTACCAGTTGCAAGGTCAAACACTTTCGAACAATCATTACTACTCGTAATAGCTAAGCATATGCAAGTTTTATGAACACGCCATTAGTCAAATAATAAATCAACATGTGCGTGTTTTATTCTATAATAACCAATCGTTTTATGCAAACACGAGTTACGTTAATGGTAAAATAATTATTCACTTAGCGCTGGAAAGTAATTGTGCTGTTTTATTAACCTGTATGTAGTAATGTTGTTTTTCATAGCATTGTTATTTCAAACACAAAACACAATAAGTCTTAATCACGTGCCAAGCAGAAGCATTATTGTGTTTGAAGCCAACATTTGATCAGTAATGAATACCCTGTAATATCTTTAAAACAATATAGTTATCGCTGTATTTGTGTTCAATATGAAAAAAATGGCGGGACACATTGCGACGTTAATGACGTCATTGTTTGGAACGTCATCTCTTTGTTACGTCGGCTAATGAAAGCCAAGGTTTTATTTTATATATTGTACCGAATTTCAATAAAATCCGACAACGGCGTCATTTCATGGTCTAAGGTGATAAGCCGCCTTTAATTTATGCTTTGAGTTGAATAAAGTGGACTGGAAGACACTGGTAGTAAATTAGAAAGTAAATAAGTAACTACTTTATTTAACTAGGATACACACTTTATTTCTCAATATGTCATGTGGAACTCAACCTAATTGATTATGTATGAAGATTCAAAAATGACAAGAACGAAACAATTATACCGTGCTACCCCTGCCACGGGACATTTCAACTGTTTGTAAATAACTTCCTTCCTTCATTTTAAAATGGCGAGCATATCATTTAATTGCCAGTCAGCTTTGTGTTGAAATATGGCAGATATATTCGTTTATATAGGCAACTAGCTTTTGACAAGTACATGTACATTTGTATATATGATACAATACTGAAAACGTTCCTTAAATTGTTTGAGGTATTTTTTCTTAAATATTTATGTTGCAATGCATACGATCTTTTACTATTTTACGTGGATATTCAACCAATCAATCGATTCCAGGTGAACAACATGTACTTACATGTATTAAACACTTAAGGCAAAAAAACATTAAAAAAATCAAAATTGACAATGACGTACTTTAGTGTAGCAGAACTTGCAAATGGTAAAACAAAAAAATGAAATGTGAATCATCACTTTGGGAGATATTATTATAGTAAAACATCGTTATTTTTTGAAGACATCGGGACGTCTAAAATGCTCGATATCAACCACATGCTCGTAATAGTGATGCTCATCATAAAGGTGCAAATTCGCCGGGACTTAAAAAAAATGCTCGATATACTCGTAGAACAAGTGCTCGTATTAACGATAATCGTCATAATAAAGTTTTATTGTAATACATTTTACTAACCTTGCTTTCTATTTTCTAAGCAATTAATCCGCCTGACATTGACACTGTAGCAAGAAAGTCCAACATAGATGTCACTCCATATAATTAAATTATCTATATCCACTGCGTATTTACGAGTCGATTTCTGGCAATTACAATAATGCGTAAACGTTGAATTATTGAGTACGGCAATAATGAGTACAGTGATCAGATTTTACAACTGTCATGTGCTTTAATACCATTAATGATACAAGTTTAATTTTATAATAATCCGATAAGTCATTCAGTGATTTGGTTTACACACAGTGGTATCACTATAAAGTAATTAGTATAACTTATACCAAGTAATCATGATGCATTACCAAAGTAATGTTTTCCTCGGGATGAAGTTATTACAAACTATTTATGAACTAACTAATAAACAGTTATGTAACTATTCATGAACAAACATTGGCTAAATGTCAGAACAAGATACCCGCTCTGATATAATATTGGAAAATATTCCCTGGCGCTGAGAAGGCAGCGTATTAATAAATGTACATGGTTCAATGCGCATGTGAAAGCGCTACTTAAGTATAAGCGTCGAGTTGTCAATGTTTCGAAGAAGAATTTACATGGATTATAGCATTTGATTAACGATAGCAACACTAAACGCCCCATGGTACACATCATATCGCTGGCTTAGAATGAGAAGGTCGAAAGTACAAAATCAATATTTCGAGAAAACAAGAAAACTGTCTCAGATTTTCTCTATACTTATGGTAAAACCAACTGCTTCAACTTCAGTTTGGACAACATGACAATTTCCAATTTTTAAAAACATAGACTCGTTAGTAGCGCGTAATGATGCTGATTTCAAATATGTTTCAGACCTATAAGATCGTAAGTAGTCGTTATCTTGAGAAAGAGGTAGGTGCGATGTTTTTATATAGCTCTGATTGAAATGAAAGCACTAGGACGGAACTCAGGACATATCGATGGCTTAGAATTAGAAGGTCGTAAGTGCCACTTACGACCTTTTAAGATTCATACATATTTAGAATAAGCATCACAAGGCGCTTCTTATGATCCCATTTTCATAAATATCGGAACTTGTCATGCTGACCAAAATGAAGTTGTAAAAGTTTGCTTTACCAAAAGTAAAGATTAAATGTGAGACAGTTTTTCCGTGTTTTCTCAAAATATCAATTTGGTAGTTACGACCTTCTAATTCTAAGCCATCAATATGACTATGGGGGTAATAAACTTGATTAAACTCACATTGGGATTAAATAAATATTGCTTGATATAGTCATTCAAGACATACCACAAATGCACACTATCTTACCAAACATAACACCATGAGGAAAAACAAATATAAATGATCGTTACAGGCTTTGACACTGACGCATTTATTTACGCATGAAGAGAGCATCGTGAGGTTAAATAAAGATTCTTGACAACTTATATAACCATACTGATTCTAGCAGAGTTTAGTTTGTTCACCTTGTTTATGATCATTATTCAGGACAGAAGTTGGACTGTCTGAGTAGCAACTTAATTGCTGGGAGACAAATGCACAGAATGTCTAATGGGTATCATCAACGAAAATGCGTGGTTATTCGTTAAGAAGAAATAAACTACATTAACACAGGTTTCTCACGACTTGAGTACGAAATCTTTACTGCTTGCCTGACGATTGTCGATTGTGTTCATTTGAACACACGATAGGACAAACGACTATAGCTGGAATTTTAAAATTAAATAAACTGCATTATGTTGATCAAGTTCTTATATTATTAAATTAAGAAATCACAAATTTGTTTTTATTGAAGAGATGGTGCAAAAAGTATCTATACATTCTACTTTTATGTCTCTCTCTTTCTCCCCCCCCCCTCTCTCTCCCCCCCCTCTCTCTCTCTCTCTCGAAAAATGATTTTAATACCATTTATTTTTATACTATTTGTTAATATGTTTATAATGTATGGCATAAATGTAAATGTATTTATAAATGAATAAAATTGAAAGGGCAAAAAAAACAATGCACTAGCGGTTGTATTTATTAGGTCCTCATAAATTAATGTTCAAGGTGTTCAAAAAAGAAGTATTCAGTTTCAATGCATCTGTATCAAAATAATTGTAACAAACTTGTAAAAATTAATGTAAGGCTCCGGCGATATCAAAAGAAAAATAAGGTATCCAACAGATCGCTGGCTCACAACTACTTATGTACTTATAAGACTGATGCATATTTCTTTTTTGGGGGGGGGGGACTGATACATATTTCAATTCAGCACCACAAGGTCATGAGCCTATGTTTATGAAAATCGGAACTTCAAGTCATGTTGACCAAAGTAAAGTTGAAACAGCTTGCTTTACCATAAGTAAAGAGTAATTTTCCTACATTGTTTTTTTTCTAAATATTGATTTTGTACTTACGACCTTCTCAGTCTCAATCAGCAATATAACACTAGCTGTTGAACTTAGTGAAATAAGTGGTAGTTTTATGTATGTACCTGGTAAATTAGAAAGGGGAAATTCAAGTTGAAAAAATACAACCACTCAAATATTCGAATTGTATTTAGATGTTGGTTCCAGTATCACAAAAACTAAATAAAAGTTACAAATCTTACAACTTATAATGGAAGGATTAAATAAATATAGCAAATAACACTCTCAAACACGTTTCGGTTGATATAAAACAACTATGTAAATTATGTGATCGCTCTAGATAGATCTTGTTAATTGATGTAAACATTTGACACATTTAAATACCATCATATGTTGGGTTTAATTACTTGTAACGTAATAATAATTGTGTCAGTAATACGGTGTAAGATGCCAAAATAATTACCACTGCAACTCACGTACAACTACATGGCATGATCAAAACTCCACGAAACAACAACATTGTCGATGACCTCAATCCTTTACATTTTTGTTGCAGGTATGTTGTTCTTAATAATCAATAGTTGCATTCAAAATGTCAATCATTGCGTCCATGCCGACGTTCTTATTCGTGCTAGTGAACAATTAACTCGTACTACAGAGACATAACCGGGTACTAACATCTTTGTACACGGCTGATGGAATAATAAAACGGATAATAACAAAACTTATCGATGGCTTAGAATTAGAAGGTCGTAACTACCAAATCGATATTTTGAGAAAACACGAAGAAAATGTCTGACATTTACACTTTACTTATGGTAAAACAAACTTTTACTACTTCATTTTGGTCAACATGACAAGTTCAGATTTGTATGAAAATGGACTCATAAGAAGCGCCTTGTGAGGTTTATTCTAAATATGTATGAATCTTAAAAGGCAATTACGACCTTCTAATTCTAAGCCATCGATATGTCAGTGCTATGAACACAAACTTACCATCTGGGTGCTTAGTTTACTTGCAGGTGTTTTATGAATAATAACAATTGTTTTATGAAAGGTATAAAACGTGTGTTTGTATAGTTAATTGACTATTGACATTATGCTGAAAAGCAATTGTACTTTTATATAGATATATAGGTATTATTGCGTCTTATTATATCACCACACACAATGGAAACAAAACCACAACAATACGTCAAACACAGGCCAAGGCAGATATTCACAACTGAAGTCACAACTGAAGTAAAGAAATTCAACTGAAAATATATTTCAAGAATGGCGTATATGTTCTTGATCATTATTATGGCCCTTGACGAAACTTATTTCACATAAGATTCTTTGTAAATACCAACCCCGACTATTATTTGTTGAATAACTACAGTAACACAAGAAACTGGTTTCATGTTGGAATATCTCTATTCAGGTTCACTAACATCTTAACATTTGTATTTAACCGATATCCTAGTTTGTTTTACTTGCATTGAAAAACGTCTCACAGACACACCAACTAAGATACAAAGTATACTTCATGTACTTAAACAAGGTAATGTGCTGTCATGGCCAGACAGATTAAAATAAAGTATTAAACCTATTGGCAAATTTTAATGCCTTGAAAGTTCAACTCAGTGTGTCAATTCGAAACCACAATCATCTATTTCTGACTTGCCCGAGATTAGGACTTTTGCGCTTATTTGGACGACAAATATAATTATATTCTACGAATCGTGCAGTTGCGTTAATATCGTAAAGTGCGAAACTGTCAACACATTAATAAAACTAATGTATAACCCATCTTCGAAGCTACTGAGGTGAAATGTATTAATGTGCTTATTCCCTTTTACATCATCTCTCTGTTCATGACACATTAATGTAATGCTGTTAAACCATTTGATTTTGATGGAACAACATTTCGTGTTTATTTTATGGCAAAAAATATCATTTCGATGGGACTTTTATTCGCGGATTTTGCATTTCAGGTTATAAATTCAAGGGTCAAAATAATTATGGTTCGATAATATTTGATTTCGTGGTTGAAGGTGAACCTCGAAATCAATGAAATTTAATCCCCTACGAAAATAAATGAGTTTACAGTACTTATTGTTACAAAAACAAAAAAACTATACCTGGATGTCTAATAAGAGCTACTAAAAGCCAGCGATATATCTATGTAACAAGAAATACTGGAGTACAAGAATATTTGGCAAAACTTTTGCAATAAAACCAAACCTGATCGTATATTACCATTAGTCTCAAAATATACAAACAAACAAACAAAATAAAATGCTTTGATTATAAACAGAACTACAATTACATTAAGAGGTCTCGGTGAAAGAAATTCCTGTGGTTTTATTACATATAAACTATAAGATAACACGTGCATAGACTTACGAAGATGGGAGTTCGAGAATTATCCAGTTACATTTTAAACATTTATTACGTTAGTGGAAACATATGAGGTTTAAAATATAATTATTAAATTTGAATGAAAAGTTATACTCCGACAGGGAACAATTAGAGCGTGGGATTTCATGATTGTGTTGTTAATCATGTTGTTGGTGTTGTTGCTGTAGATACAAGGCCACCCAAACAACACAAGTAGGTTGTTGCATATTGATATGGGACACACAAGCATTGATTTATATCCATGTACCACAATATTTAACCAATAATCCTCTACCTGAGACTAATCTGATAGATGAGCGATTTAATAAAATATTTGATCACTCTTGTTGGAATAATTAACACGTTTTATTGAACAGGTTCACGCTTCTATGTGTACAATATTGGCCAAGGTACACGGTGACTCAAAATGATAAAAACATCTATCTAATAAATTATATGGCTTTATTCGCTGAATGCACACACCAGGCAATGCTTTATCGCGGAGATGTCTGTTGCTTTCGGCTCGTTAATAATAACTACCATTGGCAGGATAAGTGTCAGGAAATTTAGTAATTATTCAAACTGTTTCTTGTTCTGTAGATATACTAATATATTCTCACAATACTCGGTGCCAATTTCATGCGCAACATTCGTATGAATATTATTTTTTTACTTGAATTTATTACCGCCGTAATTTCTGCAGACGCATGGTGTATTGTTGTAAAATTAGATAATAGCAACATCTTGATATTTTAATGTATAATGCTTATTTATTTCGTATACTTTTCTTAGTATAACGCGCTCATTCATAGCCTGCTTAATTTCTTCTAATATTTTGTTGACGACATCATAAAATCCTGTCTGATCGGAGGCTCCCAATTTATCAGATTGACGACAGAAGGACAGAAACTTTTAAGCTGTTAACTTTCCTATTATTTCGTGCATTTATTGCCACTTCGCTTACAGTTTTGCTCTCGCGATTGATCTGGTTTTATTTTCTGTTGTTTTTTTGTACTCGGCTGTTTCAATGATAATTTATGTTTAAGTTATTTGTAGTCATTTTCTATATTTAATCACAATATCGCTGGCATGTAATGCGAAGTGCCACTTACGACTTTATAAGACTATTGAGAATTCAAAATCTACATCATTTTTTCATGAAAATCGAAACTTGCCATGTTGACCAAAGATAAGTTCATATAGCTTGTTTACCACAATTAATGAGCGATTGTCAGACAGTGTTTCTTGTTTACTCAAAATATTGACTTTGTAGTTGTGACCTTCCCATTCTAAGCCAGCGAACTAGTGGTATATATGAAGGATGAACGCTGTATTGTCGTATTTATGTTTTTTTCTAACAACTCCTCTGGAATACACATGCAATCATTATTTAATTTAGAAAAAAATATATACATGAACTTAAAACATCTTGTTATATTAACGGCTTCGATCAATTTAAAACAAGCTAACCATTTGAGCAGCTTAATAAATTTGGCAACTTATATGTATTATACAAACTATTAATTTACTTAGATGGAGGGATTGTAATCATAATTATGTGATTAAATGTTTAAATCGTGCTAGAGTAATACGTCTATTTATCGTTTGGCTCTAGGTTTGTACTATGATGCCACACGAGCTTTTATACAAACATGATGCGTTCACAGTGTATAAGCGTCGATTTCCGGCAATTACAATTAGGAATTACATATTACGGCAATAATGAGTATTCATATTTTACATGTGCTTCCAATAGCATAAAAGATACACGTTGCCTTTATATGGCAATCGGATAAGTCATACAGTGAGTTGTTTTACGCTGTGGCGTTTTTACTGTTGATCTAATTTGATATATTACTTTCAATGGTTAAGAGATTAAGGTGTAATTCACATGACATTTTATATGGCCCATTATTGGTAATAAACTATAATCTATTCTATTCAATGTATTACTCTGATAATACAACAAAACTCGCACCTGAAACAATAGTTATAAAAATAGTTGTTTAATGGCAAGCTTTGCAGGTGACAATATACGAGAGGTGTTCGAAAACTAATGCAGTTTTGTGCATATGTGTGTAGTGTCGGGTTTGGCATATGCACCAATTGAGCAATACTCTTTGCTTTGGTTCTGAAAATAAAATTGTCCACAATCGACCTTAAATAAACTGTTATAAATATACTGGCATTGCTAATTGAATAACGATAATTCAATTACGCCTCTGCGTCATTAAGCATGTGGTTAACGTAGCAGTTGCGGTTTTGTTTTTAATGTAATTATTTTAAGGGGAAATTACATGGATAATTAGAAAAACCACAAATGTCATCATAGCTTTTGTTGTTTGGATTGTCACTTTATCGTGTTTATTTCTACAACGCAGCAGATTCCAGCTGATGATAATAAACAGCAAACAAAGGTCGCAATACTAAGAGCCTTTTGATTGGTAACCTGGAATAGTGTTGGCTTTTCTTGCTCTGACATCATACCTTTTCATTCTGACGCCGTACATAACGTTTTGAATTCATGCCCACATATTTTAATTTACTAGATGACCAGTTTAAGGCACATATAATGTAATTGAAAGTGTCACTTCTATAAAATATAAATCGACGTATTCGTGTTCTTGCGTTATGTTAGAATGTGAGCATGTTGTGACAGACAAATACTTGTAAGACTAAGATGATGTGTAATTTATTCAACGTTCAACTGGACTAGTATAACAAATATAAAAATAGAAACTGCTTGTAAAAAAGTTTCCATGATAATAAATTCAAACATTTCTAACTCTAAGTGAGGCGGAGATTGTTATTTATTAGACCACCGCATATTAGCTAATGGGGCACTGATACCTATTTTGCATGCAAATATGACAATTTGTAACCACTGCATTACGCAAAAAAAACGATTATAGCGTTTGTTTTCTTCAAATAATGCTAAACAATTCAATCAACAAATTGTGACCTAATTACAATCTACTTCAGAACAGATTTCCATCAGGAATGGATTTTTGTTCAATTATGGTCATTACAATCGCATAACTAATCAAAGTATAACGAGGGCGATTGGAATAATTTAAAGAAATTACCATGCATCAATGTCAATGACGGGGGACCATTATCTTGTTAGTGTCCATGTAATGAACTCATATTCTTGTGGGCAATATTTTGATGTTTTTATTTCTGATTTAAGTGCCTTGCAAAGCAATTTAGCTTTCTGTTGAAATGTGGCAGACATACGAGTTCCTCTTTACGTGGTTGCAATCGTGAAAGCCCGGTCATTTCCGTTTGTCTCCGATAAATACATATATTTTGCACTGCATAAAAATCGAGGTGATCAGAATGTACGTCGCTGGATAAGACTACAAACTGTGCAAACAACAGAGCCGCGGGTGAATGGGATATCGAGAAAAAATAATATAAGTTAAAAAGTTTGTGTACAAACTTTAATAAATTATGATGAACCCAAAATAATGATATGCAATACGGTTGAAACCTAATGCCATTACATTGTAAATGCGTTTTCAACATTCGTGGTATTTAGCTGCAATTTCTTGGAGGAATTGTTAAAATGAGTATATGTTATACAGATGTCATGTTCTCACAAAACAGAGTCAATACACAATATTTGTTATTAGCCTGTCAGATACTAGCATTTTATATTACTTTACTTACATATTTAAAATGTCTTAGCATCACATAAATTACCATAACATGTCGATGTTCATATTTTTATACTGACATTTTGTTTTAATCTAGGTGCAAAATTGGGAAAGTTGAAAATCTGTGGCGGGTATAACAAACATTTCTGATTTTTGTCATTTTGGTATTAACACTGCATAGCCTATCATACACATTTGCAAAATGTTCTATTCACGTTACATGTATCCAGTGTATATCAATTGTGGTACTAACTATGTTAGAAAAGGGTCAATTTTCTAAAATTACCAGCTTTTGTCCGTGACGTCATTTTGTAGTAATTAACGATGCCTGTTTTCATTCTTGCACTCAATTTTGTTTTAAATAGGTTGCCTACATTTGCACATATGGCTTAACTGATCTTCTTCTAAAGCGTATTGATGTTATTCAGGAACATATAGACGTTTCGGTGGTCTTTGTGAGGTACACAAGCGATACAAATAGCGTGAACGCAACTCTATTCGTTATTGCCTTCCTTTAACTAGAAACAGTCTCATAGAACTGGTATCAGTTTAGTTATTATCTTAAAGAATTTCCCCAAAATATCTGTTTCTTTGAGATGAAAGCTGTTAGGAAAGTTACGATTTTCTTTGTTGAATGCCGGATCGCATTGATAGGTAAAACATGAATTATCTCCACAATACATTGGACCGTTGGAAATAGACACGCCGTGTGACGCTGTCTTCTTAAAGGTGGATTGTATCAACAAATAATCTGTCATTGTGGGATCCATATACAGGCCAACAAACAACGATACTGACTATGCTACTAGCCTTCTGGATGCCATCTCCAAAATTACAACCAAATGTAAGAAATCGACCATCTGGATCACAGGTGACTTCAACCTTCCAGATATCCAATGGACAAACAGTTCTATTACTGGTCACAACTACAGGAAAGCTATTAACGACACCTTCCTTCAGCTTGAACCAGACCTGGGCCTCTCACAGATCGTAGATTTTCCAACTCGTGGTAACAACACGCTAGACTTATTCCTGACTAACAGACCACAACTTGTCAACAGATGCACAGCCATTCCATGAATAAGTGATCACCATGCTCTTTTCATCGACACTAGCTCCTGTGCAACACGGAAAAAACAACCAAGACGAACCTTACATAATTATGTGGAATAAAGCAAACACAGACAACATAAAACTTGAATGCAAGTCACTCTCCAACACCATCATCGAGTCTGCTCATAAAGATCTTGGTATCAACCTACTTTGGCAAATGTTTAAAGAGGGCTGCCAACACATCATCAAGGGCGAAGTCCCATCAGGACAAAGCTCGCAGAGGTTTGAACATCCATGGATCTCTAGGAATATCAGCAGGATGTCAAGACTGAAGAAGAGAAGGTTCAAACGAGCCAAGGACCTGGAAACCCAACTGACTGGGCCAAGTACCAAGACATCAAGAGATGCACACAGCAAGCTTGTAGATCCACCCACAACGACCATCTTAACAACATGTTGAGAGAGGACAATACAAACCCCAAGGTATTCTGGTCGTACATCAAGTCAAGGTGGAAAGATAGTTTTGGGGTCCCCCAACTGAAGAAGGATGGCATAACTTACTGTGAAGCACAGAAGAAAGCAGAGATCTTGAACGACCAATTCTCTTCAGTGTTTACAGATGAAGACATGACCCGCCGCCCCTCACTTCCTCCCAGTAGCACACCTTCTATGAACCCTATATCGGTCACAGTCTATGGTGTCTACAAACTACTGCAGAAACTGAAGCCGCACAAAGCCGCACAAAGGCTCAGACCAAATCCCTGCCCGTCTCTCGAAACTTGCAGCTAGTGAACTTGCGCCAGGACTCACAATCCTCTTTCAGAGATCGATCAACTCTGGCCAGATTTCACACGACTGGAAATCAGACCACGTCTCACCTGTCTTCAAGAAGGGCAACAGATCATCTGCCTCCAACTACCGTCCAATCTCTCAAACATCAATCTCTTGCAAACTCCTAGAACACATCATCTCAAGTAACATTGCTTCACATTTCGACTCCTTCAACATCCTAACAGACAGCCAACACGGCTTTAGAAAAAAAAGATCCTGTGATACACAGCTTATACAGACAGTAGACGACCTTGAACGAGAACGAACAAGTTGATGCAGTTACCCTCGACTTCTCAAAAGTATTTGACAAGGTACCACACAACCGTCTTCTACAAAAGCTTGAACACTACGGAGTCCGAGGCACTACTCTTTCTTGGGTTAGAGATTTTCTCTCCTCCCGCACCCAGCAGGTCGTCCTAGACGATTCGAGATCATCAACTGCGCCCGTTACACCTGGGGTACCCCAGGGTAGCGTCTTGGGCCCGATGCTCTTCCTTGCATACATTTACGACCTACCAGGCAAGGTCACCTCCAAGGCAAGACTAATTGCCGATGACAGCCTCCTATACCGAACTGTGAAAACCCAAGCAGATTCAGAAGAACTTCAGAAAGACCTAGACCGCCTCCAGGAATGGGAGAATGACAGGCACATGGCTTTCAACGCGGACAAGTGCGAAGTTATCCACATAACAACTAAAAGGAAACCACTACAAACCAACTACTCCATCCATGGTGTTCAACTATCAACCACTACCTCTGCGAAATACCTTGGCATCACAATCACACCTGATCTGTCCTGGAACCAGCACATCAACAACATAACTTGTAAAGCAAATTCAACTCTATCATTTCTACGCCGTAACATAGGGTCATGCCCGCAGTCAGCAAAAGCATCTGCCTACAAGACGTACGTTCGACCGTCTGTCGAATATGCTTCCACCGTCTGGTCTCCTCATACTGACAGCCTCAACAACAAACTAGAGATAGTTCAGAGAAGAGCTGCCAGATTTGTCAAGCGTGACTTCAGATGAACAAGTAGCGTTTCTGATATGATCACAGACCTAAAGTGGGGCACCCTACAAAGACGCAGAGATCTTGCAAGGCTGTCCATGCTCTATAAGATACAACATGGACTGGTCGATGTTACACCAGACCTGCCTCTACGGCCATCCAGGTCTACCAGGTATAACCACCTACAGTTTACACAACTGCCAAATCATCATATCAGCACAGCTTCTTTCCAGCAAGTATCGCCCTCTGGAACAGGCTCCCCAGGTGGCTGTCAGCCAAGTTACGTTGGCAGGTTTTCAGACAGCTTTGGCAGGACTTCAGTACTAGCCAACTATACTTCGTTTTATCGTGATTTTAAACTGTACAAAACTTGAGACTTTCTTTTAAAAAAACAACACTGTATATAGAAGTGCCTGACTGCTGTGTGTGAACAGTTTTTAATACATCGCGAAAATACTCATACTGAGGGATGCGATTAATGAAGATGATGGTGACTAGTGAAGATGTATGTTGCGGTATGTTATTCTCCTTATTCAAAATACTATGTATAAAACTCCATTTCGATGATTGAAATGCGTTTTGTAGACGTTTTAATCACAAAACTATGTTTAACAAATATATCAAGTATTCTTACAATTGACATTACGATCATAGGCACTATTGATGAAAACTACCGAACATTTTTACCGTCCGTTAATAATTTAGGCTTTTCTCGGCATTAAACACCGCACTATGCTACATAACGTTGAATATAATTTTAATGCGTTAGTCATGCAGTATAGTTTTGGGGTTTTAAATAAAATAAACCAACGTAATGCGATTTTTCTTCTAGATGCATACGTCCAGATTCGTGAATAAATGTTTTAGGTCAAGCCAAAAAATGCGATTTGAAGAAAGCTTTTTGATAACTTTTCAAATTTACCAACTAGAGTTGAGTCCCTTTCAAGTAAATATTCATGCAACCAAAAAGCAAATCGTATTGATGGGCAAAACACGAATGTTCTCCACAAGTCATTGAATTAGAGAAGTTGTATTTAGTTATGTCATTCTCCTGATAAAGGTAAATATTTATGCAACAAAACATACATTTAGTCCTTCGTCTAAGTTTTAAACGTGTTGTAGTCGTCTATATCAAATATCCTTTACTTACTCATGTGTATGCCTGACTTCTCAGTTTTGCGATATTAGATAAACCTTATTTAAGGTTGAACGATGTTGTTACATTATAAAACAAATATTTATTATATTATTTATTGTCCCATTTCTACATTTCAAATGTCAATGGGATCAAAATTCGACGATATTGTATCTATAAATGACACGCATTCGTTAGATTGCACGTTTTGTCAATATATGAAAAACACGATGTGTAATCTTACAACTAGACGCTAAAAACAACGATATCTTGTAAAAATACGACATGACTTTGTAGTTTTGATGCCTGTACATTCTGTGACTAATATAAACAATATATATCATCTAATCGGCTCAGAGTATAGTCATATCGTCTGCAAGATCATCATGTTTTCGCGTGGGTTGTTATTTTATTGGCTACAAAATGTACATCACGAAATAAGCAATATTGACTATTAAAAACATGTGGTTTTATAAATGTTTTTGCTACAGGCACCGTGAGCAACATACCGGTAGCCAAACGATAGTATGTCTGATTTATTACTATAACGTCATTGTGTAAGATCATATTATCATATCAAGTTACTGTGGTGAACATTCGATCGTTAGATAAAATGTGTTCACACCTCCTTATGGATAATATCAAGTCATACACTCATAACAACGAACTATACGCTAGAACGGTTGGAACATGGATCCACCAATAAGTAGAGAATGTTCATGATCCATAGACGAACATCAGCTCGATTTCGAGGTCACTATGTTTAAACTCATTGTTACCATTGAATTCATAACGATTTTGGGTCCAAAACGTAATAAGTGTAGGTCTTAAGATCGTTATATTCACAGATGCGTTGCTGACCATTATCAGTATACTCTGGACTACAAAGATTAAGTATAATAGGAATGCCTGCACACATCCAAAATAGGAACGAGCAAGGAAAACATGTCACCAGATGCACATCAATATGATTTAAAAGGGATTTATATACATAAACAAAGAATGTATTAATTCTAATGATTATAAATAATGGGACAGAAGATCATAAAATAAATCAAATGTACCTTCGTTCAAGGTAATTGAACTTGAAAAACCAGATATTTACGACGAAAATAGAAGTAGCTTCACTTTAATAGGAGTACTTGGCAGGTATGTTAATTTGTGATAGGCCAATGGCGTAATGACCTGAAGCATACTGTACCACATTAATGTCAAGAGGCATTTCTTATACTTTCTGTTATCGAATTTCCTTACTCGGTGTTGTTGGTTTGCTTTAGTGTTAGTATTGATGGACAATATGTAGTTAACAGTACGAGACTTTGTGCAAAAACATTGTTTTTGATGTTTATTAGTCTGGAATTTGAACATGCAATAATAATCGGATATTGCTGTTATACCACTAGCATGTACGAATGCAAACTGAACATACTATTTTGAATAGTGAATCATATATAAACATTACAAATTGGTGTACTTTAGAACAATTGACGAGTGTATATTATTTAGAATTTATTGGAACAATCATTGCAGGCGACAAACGAAAACAAATATACAATTCAACAGATATTCCTGGGGAATTAATATGTGCTCTCAAAACAGATGTATAAAAATATCATAAAGCGCATGCAAGAACATACAAACTACCAAGTATCAAAACACGACTTTTTATACTTCGAGGATCCTAATCTAATAGATTGTTTAGAAAATAATACTCCCGTATTAGTAATGTTTTCAAGATGTATTTTTGTGACTTTGCAATTTTCAGCGATGCTAACTTTTACACAGGCATTTCCTTGGATGGCCCTGTCCGGGGATATAACGACATATTATAGCAAAATATTTCAAATGTTACACTAACTTTCTAGAAATAGTGTCTTTTAACTAATTGATCTTTTCTATGTGTTTAAGTGACATAATTATATAGTAATCCTTAGTGTTCTTACGGACTATTTCACCATTGTGACCCAACATATTAATGCAACTTCTTCAGAAAATGTAAACATTAAATAACATGTATCATGTATGCATTTTTTTGCATATTCACAGTCCTACTTCACAAATGTCTTCAGTTACAAATGCAATATCAGCGAATTGAGCAAAACAATACAGCATCTCAGTCGATAAGGAAACCAATATTGTAAAGATATATTGAACACAATGGTTTTATAACATCACTATATTGGACGTTAAGCCAAAGAATCAAATCAAACACAATGGTGTGCTTCATCCTGTACACCAAACATCACCTAATTCCACATACTGAGTATTAATTGCAAGTTGTATATTGGCACTTTCTCAGTTTTATCGACTCTGTTGCTGGGAATAAACTTGAAATTAGTTTTATTAACGATCTTGGAACCATTTATTTATATAACGTTAAACTTTGGCAACCATACCGGTACAACTCAATATACCTTTTTGTATACGATTTCATAACAATATCTGAGGTTAGGTTATTATTTTAGAATATACAACGCCCACCTCAGTATAGTTTTGTGTTCATATATCAATAGTATCGCGAGTATAATCTATACTCGGTATAATAATTGTGAGTGCGAACTGTGTGTGAGGTTAGCCAATACTTTACTACTACAAAATAAAACAACATTTTATTACACAAATCTTATATAACAGTGTGAGTAACATTGATAATGCCATCCTGAGATAAGAGTGTCACTGCTAGGTAAATCCCATACATTAACATTATGTAACCATTGGATAAGTGTTAGGATCATATACATACCAGTACACAAAGGTGCTGAACTATGACGTCACCACGAGCCGAATCACACTGCATGTCGTAGTTGGGTGACTTTGGTGATTTTGGTGATCATATTCTCTTTAGGTAGAAGATTTTATTACATGTAGTTGTAAATTTCAAAAACTAAATAATGTCAGACCCAGTCCACTAGTTTGTTTTTACCCCTTCGTACATATAAAAGTACTTCACATTGCACACATATGTTCCTGGTAGTAACGTTGCTGTTTAAAATTCTTAATGTTACTGTAAAATCACGAGATTGAATTTAATTACCATTTGAGATTTTGGCAATTATAATTATATTTCGATTAAAATATCCATTATGTCATAAAACCTTTGTTTTATTCCCTGGAGCATCCTTTATTCTACGTTTTACAATACCGACATGCTGAGGGATTTACGTTATATGCTATTTAGAATGCCTTAGGTTTTTTAAATTTTGCTACTTTTCTACAATTTCAAGATTACTATGCCATTTCGACACTTTCATCATTTCGGAATGAATCGTTAACTTCATAAGCGTTCGCAAATAGCTGATTTTTATGACGTCATCACGATCAATTACATCAATAAAGTACAGAATAAACATCTGTCAACACCAAATCATAATAATGAAATGACACCGGGTTTGTTGCCGGGATGTACATGTAGTTTTGAAATGACGTTCTGTTGGCTTTTTTCATTTTGTCCCCTTTATCTATTACTAATACGAGGGGAGTTTCAAATGTTCCAAGAGAAGTGCTATAATTTGTTTAAATTACTTCAAATTTTGCATTCAAATAGAAGAACTCTATGTATGACACCACTTTAATCATTTTAAGATTTGTACCATAATTCACCATATTTGATGTATATGTTAATTGGTATTTTCTATCGATATATGCACCAATTAAAACTGCCTTTTGAGTAAATTCAGTATCTATATATGGTCAATGGTTACTCCGTCCAAATATCTGACAATCGAAACATTATATAAACTTTGCAATAAACATAGGTTGAGAATCATATACAGTCGACACTCGTTATGTCGACATTTATGGGACCGTCAAAGTTGTGTCGACATATCCGGAGGTCGACACATCCGGATCCAAAAATACTGACAAGTTTTCCTACCTTATATACAAGTGTATAAGCATTGTATGTACGTGTATTATGATCCGACATTAAACTTTCGTTTCACTGTTATAGCGGAGTTGAAATATTAACTAGTCGTATTTTTTACATATAGCTTCGTATTTTTCTGAAAATGATTTTGACGTTAATTTTCTTTTAATACCATTGAGTCCCGTGGCCGATCCAGATATCCTCCCGGACTGAGTACCGGGCCCTTTACTGGATTGCTCGACTGAATCAAGAGTATGTATCGATCTAGATATCTCCCAGTAGAACTGGGTCTTTCTACAGATTGCTCAATACAATTTTCCGTAGACAACATAGTTGTCACGGCAAACATTTGTCAAAGATATCATTTAAAACACAAAACTGTTGATGAAATAATTATTTAATTTATGCGCTGAGACAGGTATCAAGTTGTTTTCAAACTTCGATTTAACACCATTCAATTTCAGTGTGAACAATTTAATTGTTGAACAAACAATGGGTCGAGACAGAAATATTTTTCACGGTCAATTAACAACTTTTCTATTTCAATCACTTTGATTTGATGTCAACTCAAACAATGACAATAAGGTGCGAAAATATCATTTCGGCCAGAAAAGTCGTGTCGATATAACCGGAGTGTCGACATAGGCATGTCGAGTCAAACATCAGTTTTTATATAGAACATATAGTGACCAAAATCAGTGATTTAAAAGTATGTCGACTAAACCGGAGTGTCGATACAAGCGATGTCGACACAACGGGTGTCAACTGTACAACATATCAGGGGTAAATAGCTTTTTAGGGAAGCCATTTCCAAAATGTACTCAATTTTAATACATTGCATAAGTTAATTTAATTTGTGTATCGAAATAAACATTAGTTTTACTAAGTATAGCAAATTCTCCACACTAAAATATGTGCATTACATGTTTTATATAAGTATGTGAATTTGAACAATTGTAATCACATACGTTACGAATTTGTCATTCCACATCCACTTTTCTGGTATTCAAAAATTAAAAAGGTTACACAAACTTTGTGTACTATCATTATAATCATCTCATAAATAAGCATTTTGATGGAATAATATGGACTAAATTTTATGTTGATTCTTTTTTTTGGAATTTTCGCGAATATGCTTATGGTAACTCGTTACTCCTTACATTGCGTAGATACTGAATAGAAGATATTTTCAGTTCGAGAGTCGGGAACGTCTAGTTAAAATCGGCCAAGGGATATAATACTAACGATTGTCTCAAAACTTTGTGTTCACACAGGTTGATTTGCATTCGTAAGAACATACAACGTGGTATTTACACACTGGTCCTCGATCGGAATTACTCGGGTCTTTCCGTGATGAATCCAATTCGGAAGCTCCCTCGGGTGTATGTAGTGTATTAACCGACGAAAATTAACTACTTGATCGGACATGCATAGTTTAAACATCCAATTGATTATCATTGATGAAACATATTATAAAAACATGTATGGCTTTAAGTTTTATATACAGTTGGTCGATTCTTTGCAATTTCCTATCATAAAAAGCAATATCCGAGTAGATCCCTATTTAAACAGACATGTTTGTGTGCATTGATGTAACTTGTTCATCCTACGTCAAATGCACCCTTCGGCTAGACCTGTACAGAAAAATAAGACGCACTTTAAATACCTGTTTTCAGACTCGTATCAGTTAATCTATGACCAAGGGATGGTGTTCTGACGTACTTTTGTCAACTAAGTTCACTAGATGGTAAATCCAGACTACTTGTAATGTATAAATCTCTTATTGAGACATGTATACTATTTACATATCTAGCCATTATGTTTAGACATCAGCCATTACAAAGAGAATAAAGAAAACAGTTCGTATTGAGTCGCACCATTTACAGTACATCAGCAATACAAATACATGGTGGGCATAGCACGTGACTTAAGAACGTATACTGCAAGTAGATCTGTCTGCAAGTTTTCTTTTATTCTGTGATCGATTTTAACCAGACATGTTCAGCACTCAAGAATTGTCATGATCACTGCAACATGATATGTTTCATCATAACGACACAGTTTTCGTTCAAAGTCAACTCAACTGGTATCCGTACGGTTTTTTTTTTTACTTTTTTGATGACATATTTTACGTGTAGTCGTAGTCTATAATGTATCGTGCTTTGTTGACAAACTCAAGGTGTACTTAGCCATCTTGCTTTAAACCATTGTCTGTGGTATAAGATTGAATAAATGATTCATTATTACAATAGTATACATCAAGCCCAAAACTTTCTTATAACGTTGAATAAGTAGGTATGAACACGTTGTATGGTTTGAATAATCCGTCCACTGTGAAATAAATGATCCGCGAAGATTTTAAGCAAAACGCAAAAACATTGTTTATGGTAAATTAAAAGGATAATATCGCTGGCTTAGAATTAGAATGTTATTACTACTACATTGTACTCACAATTGTATAGAACTGTCTAAGACCTATTTGAAATCTTCATCATAAGGCACTTCTAATATGCCTATTTTTATGAAAATCGAAACGTGTCATGATGACCAATATGAGCTTGCAGTTTATGATTTTTTCAGTATTATAACAGTAAATTTCAGACATTTTTTTCTTGTTTCCTCAAAATATTGATTTTTACTTATGACCTTCTCGTTCGAAGCCAACGAATAAGGGTTACTAATACCATAATATTAATAATTTTATTTTCACTGTAATTAAAATATGCTGCTGGTAATCTTACGGACATGCATATTTGATGGAATAAAAGCATAAAGATGCAAAAGTACAATGAAGAATAAATCGGCATATACTGAATGCATTTATATTGCTTATACGGTTTGGCTAGCATATCAATCATATAATAATTATATGATGATCTTAACAATTATTGTGCAAAGCGCAGAAAATATCGGATAATTTACGGAGGGATTAATGCTAGTTTTTTAGTCTATACTTGATTATTCATATTTCATATTAGCTACCGAACTCGCAGTGTTAATCCACCAGGAATGAACTTTGAAATAATAAGTAAGCTTAAGCATTGCATTTCAAAAACTTCGTAAACTAAAATTACTAAATTATTTTGTCCAACACCAGGCAGTGCTCTAGTGTAGGTGAAAAACACACACCAGACAGGGTGAGCACACAAGGCAAACTGTATGCGAAAAGTAAAAGTCATATAATAAACATTTTCATAGCAATAAATGTAACAATATGTGTCCTACTGTACCACATTTTGGTGCCTTCATGATGGTCATGTATTCAAACACCATCTCAAGATCTAACTACAGGAAAATGGTGAATTAAAAAAGTGACATTTCTTACAGATCCAATAAAAACATGTTTCGATCTTGAGTGAAAGAGTTGAGAACGAGATAGATGATGTCACGAAATTATATCGTGACGTCATCATATTGACAATGATCATGTGACTGCTTCTATGACTAGACTATAGTCATGTTCGACTGGACTGTTTCTTGGAGCCTGTTATAGTCTGGTTACCGTTCCAATATTGTAGGACAAATATTATAAGCGTACTTTGAGCATGTGGACGGGAACCAGACTATAAAATACTTAATGTGAAATCATCAGATGCAGCATATCACCTCAGATGATACGACATACTAACTTACACTTCGCCGTGTCACAAAAGGCTTGTATATTGTATTTGACATTTTCAATTCAGACAGGTTTATCTTCTGCAGTGTCTAGACGATAAAACATTTACTGTGCAATGGACTAAACTCTAACTTCTGCAATCATAAGATAAAATCAGCATATTTTAAAGTCAATAAGGCATCACGCGCATTTTCTTACTTTTATATTTGCAGTGTAGCCATACCATGTGACCATGACATCACAAATCATATGGCATAGACATATATGAAGAAATAACATACTTACGATTGTTTTCATTTCCGAGTCAAGGATTTGTTGTAACGGTTAAAAGCCGTTTGTGATGTCATGGTCACGTGATATGGCCACACTGATTTAGCTGTTATGTACACGATGTTTATATTGCACACCAGTCTGGCTTTGTGACAATATCGTCACGTATTATTTCATGCACCAATATCATAGTTCAATTACAGTAGGACGAACATAGCATGTAAGAATTAATCAAAGTTCAGTTTACTAAATATGCATAGGTTTGTGTCAAATATCGTTTGTGAACACCGAATGTCTATGTGACTTGACCATCCTTGGTCACTATTGTGTACATGTATAAGTGTAGCATATAGCGAGTCAAATAATTAAAGGCAGTTACTTTTTATTCAAACGGTCATACACGTACCTGTATACTTTTCTCTTTTTTTGCATGTATAGTTTTGATGGTAACCTAGTAAATCGTTAATAAAATATATCAATCAAATTTGGCTATTATATGCATGTATAAACGTTCAGAAGAATTGCAAAACAAACAGTCTAGTTTGATATGTATCAATTGAATAGTATACATATTCTGCTAGTACTAGTTGTTGTGTTGTTTTCTCACGTGTTGTTGATGTGACGTGTGCTTTATTTGTAATTGTTTTTATTAGACTCATGTGGTCATATGGGAATGGTCACGTAGTCATACATGTTACGGTACACATGAGTTGGTACGAGGGTCATTTAATAAATTCGTGGACTGGACTCGTCATTTTAATACACATTGACACAGAGAGTAACTAATTACATCACATAAAACTACAGCCTCTCTGACACAAGTGCAGAAAATTTTGCACGTAACGACGCATTTTTAAAGAAAATATGGCTAAAATAAAACTATCACCTTACCGCAACCACCACACAACGTAAATATATTCTGACGTCAGTGACGTTATTGGCGTTTTGTTATTTCTCAAATGGTAAACCCGAAATTGAAGTATGTCATTAATATCGAATTAAACACAAATATTTAAGTTGTATATTATTAAATAGATCTACCACAACATTTTATGTATCCAAAGTAAAAAATTAAGCTGGACTTAATGGTTGCATGATAAATTGAAACGCATCGCACGTTTTGACTGGCGTTCCCTCAAACGTCCTTACGTCTCAAAATTTCGTTCGATCCCTGTATCAATTTTAATACCATGTTGCTCCTAAGAAATTTGATTTTGTCACTAAAACACAGGGACACTGAATATTGCATGCTTTCCGTTTGCTCTCATTAGCAGCTTATTTGCGTTTGTTGTGTATTTTCAAGACAAGTGCACAATTTAATAGTTGCATGAATTTCCTCGCGTAAATTCATCGGTATTTTGACGTAACTGAAAACGTGATAGGCATAGATCAAATACTTTTCAATTCAAACTCAAACGTCCAAACAACTTAATAATTTCACAAAATATTATGATAATATCCTGCAATAATCTGGCAAACATATGGGACTGTAAATTAAATAATTCGGAATGTATAACTAGTTGAACGAGTGAAAAGGATACGTTACGTCGGTCGGGGGTGGTAGCGCGTTACTATGGTAATACAACGGCTCAGGAAATATTACTGTGTTGCATAATCAAAGAAAAAATTGTATCTACGGTAGGTAATAGATAAATGTTTATAATGATATGAGCAATTATTATTTAAATATGAATATAATAAAACGAGAACGATTGTCTACGAATATATTGAATGACCCTCGTATGTTAAATAAAATCACAATTTCTCATGAATTTAAAACAAAAAAACCTTGTCTATTGAAAGTCAATACATTCCCAACAGGAATGGGTAATTTACGTTTTCCTCTTTCAGTATTGTCCTCATGGAATATCTTGACCTATACTTGATATATAACCAGTCGTTGGACATTGATAGGGCCATTTGTTTCATAAAGCTATAGGAAATATAGGGATTTAAATAAGAAAACTGTCTCCCGATCGCACCTTTCCATGTTTATTTTATGTCTAAGCAGTTCAATACATTACATAAGCATGTGTGGGTGAATCAGTAAGTATCATTATTTATCATTTTTATTCTTCACCTTAAACAAATCATATTTCCAATTTGCTGATAACAATACAAAATCCTATAAGAATATACTAAGTCTTAAACGTCATTTTTTTGGAACATAATGTCTTAAATATGAACATTGAGTAGAATTTAAATGAAATACATGACTTGCATTGACATTTCAAAGCGATAAACTGTTAATATTTATATATACGAATTTATCAATTGGTTCTGGAACAAAGCCGCAAACATACACGACGTAGGCACCTTAGTATTCTATTCGTGGTCTATTAATCAAGCTTATCAACATTTTAGAAGCTTTATGTAACGTGCTACAATAATCACCAACAAAACGTTGGTTATTCTTAGATTTTACTTAGAGATGGTCATCTCATTTTCTTGACTTAAGTCAAACTATTTACGTTTTCCCTTAAAATGTTTTGTGAAACCGCCCCTGGTCTATTGACAACTATTGAAAGATAATCGTTAGTCTGGTCTGGTTAGTACTGGTGATAGAATAATTCTGGTCTTAGATTCCCTGCAATCAAATACACTCATTTTAGTTTCGACTTAACAAAAGAGATCGGAACACGACATACATTGAATACATACTCTGAATTTTAGACAAGAGTTCAATTTTGTATGGTAAGAAATGATGCTAAATAATTAATTAAAATTTCACTGCATTGGTGCATTACTAAAACAAATATGAGGAAATCGGACAGGGAAGGCAGCACTCAACTTATCCAGCCGAACACAGAAATCAGTAGCACCACAACACACGTAACTACACGGAGCAATGTCCACACGTAAGTAAAAAAATGATTAGTCCCCGCCGCAAAATTCTAAACAAATAGTGTGAAAGTTTGTCTGGTACAAATGTCGTTCAGTTCAATAGGAACATTATTTATTGCATCATAAATGCCACACGTATTTCAGATAAATTATTAAAGTAAGTTTATAATGTTAAAAAAATACCGTAAAGATTTCGGAGAAATATTTTACACATAATACTATAGTATACGTAAGTATGCAAGTTTATAGTGCTGTATTTGTAATTTGATATTGGTATTACATACCCAATAACCCAATCTTATTATCATACGGTTTCATGTATCGTGGCTGGTAACTGGTGCCAACAACATAGTGTTTCACCCACTCAGCTTCCAGTCACCGCATACAACGCCAACTAAAACTCTTCAAAAATAACACTTTCATATATACTATAACCAAACAGTTTTCGAGGGTTGTATTCTGCTGTTCAACCGCTCAACCACCCTTTGCCATTTTAACTTCCTCTCGTCATTGGGCTATCAAATGCAACATGTATTCGAGTCTCCCTTGGAAGACGATACTCTTATGTGTGCTAGTCAGCCGTCATCAACACGCAGCGCACTAATTTACACAATGTGGGTTATTATTGCTCAGACAAACTAACCAGTGGTCCAGATGAGGATCGAACCTCTCGATCACAAAGCGCGCGTCGTATTTCTAGACCACTGCTCCATGCACATAAAACTATAGTCTAATCCTCGTAAAAGCTTCTGTTTCTTTCTAGAATTTGTATGTGATGGTATCATTTTAGTGATTTAATGCACTCACTGACCTGTATCATAAAGTATATGGCATGGCACATTGCTGCCATCATATCTAATACGAATATACTTAACTTACGTACAAGAATCTCCTGGAAATATATTTGATGACTTTTTGTCTGATTGTCATTATATAGCAGTCATATTCGTAGATGGGAGTACACGTCGTAATGTTGTATATATGACCCTGAATTCTAGTTCCATTAACGTTTAGAACATTCTTCCATCTTATGAGTGGAATTCCAATCGATTGCTACCAAAAGAAACATCACAGGTTATTAAAGCTTAATGAAGAATTGGCTATTTATTACTAACGAACATTTATAGAACACATATATAAGCACAAGAGTAAATAGAGGAGTCAGTTAAGGAAATCAAGTATTTCATGTACAATATATCAGGTTTGAATGCAACAAGGATTTTTACAGAATGGCAATTATTCACACTGAAGAAGTAAAATCAAATCCGAAACATGTTTGTGAATGAAATAAAATATTGAAATTATTAGGTGAGACTAATTTCTTTTTTATTTAAGATAGAATGAATGCAATAATTATAACAAAGAACTTCAGACTTTCTGGGCAATACCTCTCTATGCAATAACCGTACAATAATAAAAATCGTCAGACTGTATTTCGGAATTGTATTTCCTTACAATTATGTTACGGCAATGCCCCTGACTGACCTTAATACATATCATATTTGTATTTCCGATCAGAACAATTTTTGTTCTTATACAACATCAATCCAAAGTTTGTACTATTGTCAACATGACACGTATACTCATGCCATTTGTGCACTATTACGCAAAGTCGTCCTGGCAATGAATTGCAATTAGTCACGTCTATGAAGATGTCACAGAATGATCAAATTTTTCCTGGGAATCATTGTCCTTGTAGATTTATCATTATAGACATCTTCACAGACATTAATTTGTGACGGTAAGTATAATATAATCTTTGGCTTTTCGTCAATAGAGGGCATAAAGGGCAGTAAGTAAGTAAGTATTGCGTCAATATAGGACTCACTCAGGAAGTCCAATTTGTATCTATTTGGCTTCCTGTGAAATTTTCACGTATTTGTTGAATAATTTGAATTAGCTGAATAAGACAAGGTATATGTTTAATGGCCTATACTGGAGCTAAAATGTGTTTTGTTATAATGTTCTTATATCTTCAGACTAAATGTTAATATTAACATGCTCAATTCAATTTTTTTCCGATGTATAAATGACAGGAAATATAATAATGACGAGATGGATATCTCAAAACAAATTTAAAATTAACAAATAATACAGGTACGGAATACAGTCTGAGAATATTATGTCTAAAACAAACTGTGCGTGTTATGGCTAAACATTATAGTATATGCATAACGCAAATATGCAGCATTTGGAGACCATGATTTTATGCATTTTACGACGGTTTGTTAAAACAAAGGGTTAGTTGCTAAATGTACTTATACATTCTGGGCATGAAAAAATAAGTACCCATACCGCGATATGAACAGTTACCATGCTTGCTTCACAAAATGAGAAAAAAAAACACAGAATATTGCAGCTTATATGATATAGTTTTATGGCTTAGCTGCCATTTATGCGAACTGGTTGGACTCACAATGAAAGCGGCCCTGTAAAAATATATTCTTTTTTAATTTTGATACAATAGACCCCTTTCACCAAATCTCCACCTGACTGATAAGCTCATGAATTATTTAGAGGAGGCAGAAAGCATCCGCTGGTGATAAGCCTCCAGTAGTAAATTCAGTATACATGTGGTAGTATTTGCAACAATATGGTACATAGCTGTTGCATTATTGGTTGTGCGAACCCGCCAGAATAAAAAAAAGGGAATAGCATTGCATAGAATTCCTAAATGCTCGTATCTGATTTGGAGGAGAGAAGCATGGTTTAAAAACCTTTACTGACTTCATAAAGACTCAACTCATTCAGAGCAAAATTAATGGACAGATACTTCTCATGTTTGTAGATCTAATATATATACATTTCATAGAAGGTGTGTTTGCATTTATACTGCATTTACACAAATCTTTTTATTTATAAATTATTATTTTATATTCCGTGTTCATAGTATTATATTCACATTTTCAATTAAAACAATTTAACATAGATCTACTAGCAAACAGTCATACTTGAAAGCTTCCTGAAATGTTGTGTTGATTAAAGGCCTACCTAAGATCACCTAAGGTAATGTGCTAAAATATTTAGCACATCAGCTGGTTGTCCTTGATTTTATCTATTAATTCATTACAATAATCTACATGCATGTGGTTTCCGAAAGACAAACACATGACCACTTCCTTAAGATCACCACTGTCAATTATCTATATTAGAATCAGTATTTAACACATCGGTATAACTAGTACAAGTGGTTCATTATATGACCACATCAGTGTGTTTCATTTTGATACGATTCGAAGTATGAATGAATGATACTTCATTAATGATTAGATCATAGGACTAATTGACTAATTTACTACTGTATGATAAATTCAAGGTTTTTCCTTTCAAGGCCTATTTGAGGCAATTTCTTTTATACGGACATATTGTAATATAGTCAATTTTGTTCTGTTGAATATTCGATCTTGTTGAATCATGCATCAAAAAGAAAGAATATTTTAATCTATAACGCTTAAGGGCCATTTACTATTAGTGTTAAACAAAATCAGACTTGGTTTGTCAAATAGGGATCTGGCATATACATTTTAAATTTCGGATGCAAGCATGTCAAGGATATGGAATGACATGGTGCGAATGCTAAGTTACCTTATTGTGTGGCCTGATCGATGTGCAGCTAGGTTAACCATTCCAGAGTGTTTCAAACCAGAATACATGTATAATAAAGTTAGTTACATCTAGCATTGACTGCTTTGACGTATCTACTGAACGGCATCTGAATCTTACTGCTAGAGCTCTAAGAACAATACAAGTAAATTTCATACTTAATATCACCTTCTGGGTCAGTTAAGTACATTTCCCAGGGCTGGGGAGGACGGTGTCAGATAAACAGATCACCCTAGAATCTGGGTACATTGTACATGTTAAAGCTTATATCAGGTGATGAAGTGCTGACCGACCGTGGGTTTTTAGTGTTGGATCCCTGTCGCTGGCTCGGAAATACATATGCTTTGAGTAACACCATGTTCCTCACCTTTGGGACTTTGAACATGACCCGTCGTACATGTCCGCATACAAAGTATTGGTACCCATCTAGTGACTTATAACACTTCATGTCAGACTTGGAATAGTAACTTGCACTTTCTGCAAAGTAATGACAGATGTCGAAGTATGACACATCAGGCCAAAGTTTCACATTATCTACCCACATAGAATCTCTTAAATTGAAGGGGTCAGGTAAAGTCCCATATTCAACTGACAGTTTGTCCAAATACCCTGCGAAATCATTAGAAGATAACTTCCTTGCATCAACAAGTTTAAAAGCCTCAAAATTAATTAAATCTTCAATTAAACACAATTAATCAACACAAAGTATAGATTTTCTCAAACAAAGTACATAGGTATAATATGGCTTATCAGTCAATGTTTTGCCTCCAGCTGAACATGTGGTCAAGATAATGATATGCATAGAGCTATTTTTAGTAACGGTGAAAAGGGTCTATTGTATTTGACTAAATTATCATAATTACCCTGCTCGAATTATATTATCTTTATATGTTATTGATTCCACGGAAAACATAACTTCTAGAAATACATTGCTAGAAATCAATGTACTACAGTTGCTAAAGATTTTCGATCTTGTACTTGATGCTCATTGAAATAAACATCGAACAGACATAACTTAAACATTCTCGTACATGTCAACACAAGTACAGTATAAACACTATTAGCACACATAAATAGCTTTGATTTGTGCATTAAACATTATCTTGGTAAAGATAAGGCAACTTCTGAGGTCTTTATAACGTCCAGTTTACGTGTTAGAAACAATTATTACACATAACACAGGACAAACGCGTCTGAACGACGTAGCTATTGACAAGTAGAATGTGAAAGCGTAATTATAAACGTGGTTAATGGTGATCTAATCATACAAGTTAAGTTGCTCACAAAAAATTTTACGTTTGTTGTATTTTACCATCCAAATAACATGCTACAATGACGTTTGATTTTGTTGGTTGAAATTGGTGCAATGACTGATACTTGTATGTATATTATTGAACAGGACCTTCGAGTTCATTTACATGTAGTTCATCGAGTTCACTCAGTATGTAATTTTCTGGGGTCAGAAAGGTTTGTAACCTTGGCTTGTACCAGTTATATTGAGTTTGTATGGGTATCCCGAACATAAACGTATTTAAACAAACGTTGTTTTAGCATTTAGGAAGTGTTATCTGACAAAGGGCATAATAAAATTGTATAGAGTGCTAACGACTCAATTATCATGTTACATGTGTCAAGTTTAATTATTCCATACACCTGCGTCGCATGTAAGGCTATGTGCTATCTGTAGTACACCGATATTTCTTAAAACCAATGTTTTTCATTGATAAATAACAGGAAAACGTACCATTAAAACGGGCATGGGACAGATAACTGATCCGAATTTAGATGCGGTCCTTAATGAGATAGAAAACAAAATGTAAAATTACAATAATCATTGAAATATTTAATTACATTTCATCATAGGCTTTTGAAATTAATACTTGTCATTTCAGATTATTTTGCAGACAACCAGTCTCCCGAGAAATTATAAAAAAGTGGATATAATGTTCATTTGAAGGAAGATGAAACAAAATGACTGTCTTAGATTTTTTATTGTTCACGTTATATAACATGACGAATTATAAAGCAAAACAAAAAATAACTTAAGTGAAATTGTCCAGTTATTTCCCAAACTAGCATTTTGTTACAGGAAATTGATTGAAGTGGCGATATTACACATTTTCCTTTTCTTGAGCACGTTAAAGCATTCGGACAATTTAATATCAAAACGGTTTGTTTTTCCAACTGACCCTAGTACCCGATGCTTATAAATTATTATAAAGAACCAAATGCGTTTGGAATTTATTAATGCCCAGGTCAATACTATAGTACACAGGCGTTTGGTAGCTAAACAGTTTAAGTAAAGCATCTAGTGTGATCTTCTATCAAGAACAATGATTGGCACAAATGCTGGAATATATTTCCGGAATTAATTGCATATCAATTGGTAGAGTGTACACACGTATGTATAGATGCAATACTTCACTTAAAAGTAAAAAAAGATTAACTTCCATGTTAACCAACGGGCGGAATAACATACAAAAAATCTCCCTGAAAAATCGAAATAGATTAACTTCCATGTTAATAAACGGACGGAATAACAGACAACACTGTAAAAAGTTTTAAGAATTCAATGCGTCAACAATTGCCTGGTTGACACAAAATGTATTCAAAACAGTTCTATTGAAAAGATGTACATGTACTTAAGACTTGTGATCTCTTTTTCAACCAATAAATTATAATCAGTTGTAACCTTAATGCGTATTTATGTATGTGACTGCGCCTGATAAAAGGGGGCTTATGGCAAAAATTGGACATTTTCTTTTTTATTATTTCTGGAAAGAACACTATCTTACGGATATAGAATTGAAAAAAATGGACGAATATCTCAAGTCGTTCCGATTTTATGGAGGTTTTAATAAGATAACTAATTGCTTTTTTGGTGGAAGATCTACATAATTAATGTGTGTCAATTATGAAGAAGTAGGGTCAGGGAAGCCAATATTGGTTTCATGTCTCCAACTTTATGGAAATGGTTTAATGTATTGTCAAAACATCACTTCAAATGTTTTGCAAAAATATATTTTTGAAAAATAAAATTAAACTGTTGCCACGGCAACAAAAAAGATCGTTTTGCCAAAATTTTGAAAAACAACACATTCTTAAAAAATATATGAAACAATTAGTTTTATTCCACATAATGTTCATTAAAATTATAACATACCCTTGGTAACAGTTAAAACAATAATAAAACACATTTTTTGTCTGAACATGAAATTCAACTTCGCCATAGAGATTTAACAACTGAAAACGCTTCAATTCACATCCCTATGGAACAGAAGCTTTTTCATGGTATGACATTACATCATTTAAAAAAAGTTGTCTGAACTGTTACCATGGCAACTAAATTATTTTTCACAAAAATATAAAAAAATCCATTTTTCACAAACTTGAATGCAAAAAATAAAGTTGTTTCCAAAGAGTGAAGAAATTATTTAATGTGCAGGTAAAATATCCTTCTCTTGTTTGCACAATGGGTTCATTGCTGTGAGGGAGTATGCTGTGCTTCAAATTTTTTTGTATCACTGAAGAGGCATGTGGTTTGCAGTAAAGTCATAGTCTAACATTATCAGTATTTTATAATGTGTTTTGTGTATTGTCATTCTAATTATAAGGCATTGTTTGAAGCCAATAGTTTACTTCAGTTAACCAACTGACAGCCTTACTCTTGTATACTTCAATGGGGTGTTAATAGAACACTGACTGTGACATGTACATGTTTGCCTCTCATGCGAAATAGTACACCATCAAAAAAGAGGGCCAATATGGTACTTGGTTATTTTTAATGTAAACTAGGTAGCCATTCTTCATAAGAATTACAAAAATCCTAAAATGCTGCCTCTACTACATGTACTTTTTTATTCAAGATAAGGCTGAGCGAGTGACATCTAAAAGCTGTACATATACATTTAGTTAGAGAATGATAATTCAACATGCTACTTTTGACACTTTTTAAAACACATGTAGTGTAATATTTCTAGTCACAGGAAATCCATGTACATGTATAACAGTCTAGCAGTGCTATGAAGGATTTAATGAATAATGATATATTACAATGTAGTAATCAATAAAAAAGTGATGTGCTATTTAGTGAGGACCTAGCATAAAAATTGACCATACATAAATGTATATATAACTTATACTTAAAAGTGCAGACAGCAGACAACACAGTTATAAATAAACACAAATTTATTGCTGGCAAATTGATACAGAAGTAGAAGTCAAGCGAAAACAGTGAAATCAGACAATTTTCATCTTCCATTCATAGATTCTTCTTCCCTAGTACCGTTTCAGCTGAAAATATACCAAAATATAACACATAATTATACTTTTCTGACATAAACATACATGTCATTATTTGCATTACCAGTTTCAAACTGGAGGGGACTATAAGATTCCTAATTACTTTTTAAATGTATTACTGACTCCATGGGTTCTAATCAATGACTTGATTATTGATAGTGTATAACTGAAATTATAGAAGTTTTTCAGAATCTTACAGACTTACATATGCATATCGATATAATAATTATATGTTATAATGTAAAGGGATTAGTACTTTAAAAAATAATATAAATGTATGCAGTATCTTTAGACATAAAGCAAATTTTGTATATATGCAATACCAATTTACATTGTATCTTTGAATGGTGGCATGTGTCCTGAATACTTTTTGTTAGTACTTAGGTGTTGATTCTACCATATCTTTTTATACAATCCCACTGTGTGATCAATTCCCATAAGACATAAGCTGCCAGCTACTCATACATCCTCCTCTGCAAAAAATTAAGGTCAATTAGTAAAAAATAAGTTAAACTACTGTCTGAATTGTGACAAATAAATGCATAGCAGACCAAAAAATACAGTAGTTTGAAAACAGTGGCTGTTATGATGGTGAACAATCAACATGTATAATCAGTTGGATGACTTATTAGGATAAACCAACAAACTAACTGTTATACAATGCAACTTCCAATATATGGTATCCTGATTGATACCACATACCCAACTTGAAATTATACATGATTTGGTCATATGTTAAGAAGATCAATACATGTATGAAATTTGAACAGTTGGCTTGAACCAGGCTAGAATGAACATTTAAATATGCCTACATAAGAACATGAGAGCAAACACATGATATTTAATCAAGCCAAGAAATTGCAAAAAAAATAATGTGAGATATTTTATGTGTGAAAATTGCAATTCAGATGTGTCTGGAAGTGTTAAATGAGAGTAGAAAATAAAATGCTATTTCATTTCTTTGACATAACTATTAACCCAAACCAATAATTACAAGTTTAACATGCAACCAGTAGTGTACCACACTTAACTAACTACTTAGGAGCACCCTATGTTTAGTTGCACATCTAGACAGTTGAAATTTATGCAATAAAATTAACCAACCTAATTTGTTTAATTTCACAAAGAAAACTCTGGGGGGGGGCTACAAAAATGTACATGTACATGTCTGTGCTAATACATGTACTGAGTGAATCTGAATTTAACTAGGTGTGCAACTAAACAGACAATGTTCATATGTAGTTTACAGTTATTTAAGTCAATTAGTGTCGTGCAGTTCTGAATGTAGCACCTTGAAATCAGACTAGGGGGGGGAGTTTAGTGTAAGCTTGTTATACATGTATTGTATAAAACGTACATTTAGATGGAGTGACAGTATTAAAACATTTATAAGCTGAATTCTGAATTTCAAGCATTCATCAACACAACTTAATTACCTGTACAGAACGGAAGAGTATATCAACATGATGTGTTAGGAATTCTCCATATCCATCTACAGCTCATCATCCATGCAATGTGCTAGATAGATCAGCCATTTCATGGGTTTATAGTGTTGATCTACAAATGAATTAAACAAATAACTTCATGATTCAATAATAATTAATTAAATAAATAACTTCATGATTCAATAATAATTATGTTCAATTCAATGTAAGGTCCATATAAATGTCTAAGTACAGTTCGGAAACAGATTAGATATGACCATCTACATTAATTCCAGAATGTGTTTACTGAGTATTGCTCACATTCAGCGGAGTACGAAAGTTTTGAGGTCGAAACCATTTAGATTTATTGGCGATTCATAAGACTTGCTCTGCTGGGTAAAAGCTTTATGCAGCAAGTGTGCATGATATTGTTTTGTTTTAAATCATGTTACAGCCCCAAAGATTATGCCTACCAGTTTCAAAACATCGATTAAACCCGTAAAAGTTATGGTTGCTATAAAAAAGTAGAAACAAAACATTCACTTCCGGGTGGGTCGGTTTATTTTTAGAAGTCTTCACTGATACAAATGACTATTAACCAAGCCGCTAATGCATGGTAAAGTATGGCAGAACTAATCTTTAACCTAACTTACCTTCAAGTAAACAAGACTCATGCTGTAACATAGTTGAAATACGTAAAACTTTACAACAATCTTTCGTACACCAGCATCGCGTGGATTCAGCAGCAGTGACTGAGTTCAAAGGTCGTATGACGATTTTTGATGACGTATTCAAGCGGATAAAACCACAACAAGCCGTATCACGGTATTATTTTGTCCGTCAACAATTTTTAAGGGTGTAGGTGGGGTAATTTTGTTTTAATCATGCACACAACGACATCATCATGCTGACAAAACGTGATAAAAAGTAACGTCGATAAATTGACGTTTTTCTCGGAACGACGTCAAAGTCAACAAGCCCCCTTTTATCAGACGTCGTCACGTATATTGTGTGTGTTCATGTTATGTGTTTGCATTCACATACGTCATTATGATCTGTCGTGCATAGATGCAGACGTTAAGATTGGGCGTGTTACTATCAAGTGTATAAAAGGAACATTATAGTGAAATTTAGAATCATAATAACAGGACATGAACAATTGTTCCTGGATGAACTTTCCAATTACATTAAGAAATTGACAATACCATTTTATGATTTTACTACTAAGTGTATCTGAAGAACATTGCAATGAAATTTACTATCATGAAAACAGAACATATACAATCGTTTATGGATGAACTTTTCAACTACATACCGAAATTGACAATAAGAGATGTTTTGAATGGGGAAATATTGTAATTGAGACCGTTTGGTTTTTTTTGTTGATGTACCAAAATAGTGATTTCATTTACAGATGAAAAAAGATGCTGTTGTTGGCATTCTAAATAATGGATACTTGCCAATTTTGATTTGTATATTAGTATAATTTGATCGCCAACCTGGTATCGTTTCGACTATATCACGATGTATACCCATAGCATCACCCTCTCAGTGCAAAACAATGAATTTTGAAGAAGGGGAGGGAAAAACATTTAATTGGTCAAACAATGCAGATTTGTATTAAAAAACTATAGCTCTCGGAACAACCCAATGATTAACCACTGTTATCATGTTGTTCCACTTGTAGTATCAGTTGCCACAAGTTCAAACTAAGATGGAATGTTGACTGGGGTCCATGTTCGAATGAATACCCGGGTTTATTTGTGCGAGTGATGGTCCTTAAAATGTATACATTCAATCCATAGCTAGGTAACATGATTATATCGAAGTTCACGTAATCAACAATATAATATATTTCAATAATTTAGTAGTATAAAAGGCACTTTGATAATAATATTGGATGACTGCTAATAGTGCCAAACAATAATGGATATTATCGCGTGTAAGAACAAAACTAATCGAATCCAAGTGGTTCTCACAGGTCAACAAGGACAACTAAATCATCCGTACAGTAAGTATGATGGGTATCAGGTCAAAATAGACTGAGCACGACATGGACATTTATAAATGATATTGAGCTTTCACACCAACATCAAATATGCACTAGGTGTCAATAAAAAAGCTTCAAATGATGCTGTCTTAGGTGAAACTGGGCGTCACCCTTTATTATTCGACATAATTAAGCATTCGGTTAAGTATTATCAGAGATTATCCGGTCCTAATTGTCCTCCGTTATTATTGTCTGCTTTTAAAGAGAATTGTAATTTGCATAATCAAGGTACAGCAAGTTGGATATCTAGTATTAATTTCGCATTGAATCATCTTAATGTCAATAGCTATGGTAACAAAATTATGTCTCATGTTTTAAAAACCAAAGCAGTTAATAGTTTTAAATCATCAAGGTCAGGAAGAATGAAAAACTGTGAAGTGAATTGTATACGTAAATTACGCACTTATGCTTTGTTTTAGAACATTTTCGAACATGAATTATACCTTGATATTATAAAAGTACCTGAAATTAGATCTTGCTACACTAAATTTAGAATTAGTGCACATAAATTACAAATAGAAATTGATAGATACAGCAATACACCTGTTTGACAGAGATTATGCAGGATTTGTGATCTAGGGGAAGTTGAAGATTAATTTCACTTCATGTTTGTATGCCCTAAATATCAGTCTTTAAGGAACATATATTTGGACGAAACATCACAGATTTGTAAAAACCTTAACTTTCAATCATTAAAAGACAAATTGATATTCTTATTAAGTAATGAAAAACATGAAATTATTAAAAGAACAGCTGAATACATTTGATCCTGCTACAATTCCAGGCTAAACCAGCTTAATAGTCCTGCGTGATGTGCATTTCAATTCAATTGTGTATTTTGATAAAGTTTGTTTATATAATTATAACATTATGTTTGTCATTTAAAATGCCTATTTTACTTTACTGTTATACTAGTCCTTAGTTAATTGTTTTACTACTAATCAGAATCAAGCCTGTGTTACTTTATATATCTTATGTTCTTGAACATTGTTCATCTGTTTTTGTGTGATTTATATGCCCGAGAGGGCCCTTAATTGGTAATAAAATTTATTCTATTTAATTCTATTCGCCAATCAATAAATACCAAACGCATGAGGTTCATTCACACCAATTTATGAGCTTACATAGAAAAAAATTTACGACTTCATTGTCCGAATGCTTTCCAGTGCTCAGGAAAATGGGAACGAATGTAATTGTTATGCACATTAATGTCAAAAAAGCTTGTTTAAGAAATAACCTGGCAAAAACATTTTTCTGTTTTATGTTACTTTGCGGTTCACGAAATTGACGGTAGAGAGTACTTTAATAATAAATCCCCAGAATAATTTCAACAGGAAATGGTAGAAATGATAAACACTCGCAGGCAGTTATTTCTAAGGCAGTCATCTTCCTTTGAATGAAAAGTGTGCCCGTTTTTTTTCAATAATTCCTCAGGAGACTGGTTGTCCGTAAATTGCTCTAAAATGACAAGTATTAATTACCAAAGCCTTTAATGGAACGTTGTCAAATATCATTAAACAGTTTGATTGATAAATGTC
The DNA here is from genome assembly GCA_963678985.1 of Spisula subtruncata. Lineage (NCBI taxonomy): Eukaryota > Metazoa > Mollusca > Bivalvia > Venerida > Mactridae > Spisula > Spisula subtruncata. The sequence continues at coordinate 3,689,031 of OY787676.1, forward strand.
TTTATATTTATTGCATTAAGGACCGCATCTAAATGTCGATGCTTGTACTTTCCGAAGCCGTTGCAATGGTGTTTACCTGTGATTGGTCATTGCAAAATAATTAGTTTTAAATAATTACATTACAACTACAAATTACCAATGGTCTAACACAACATGTATGTGTATTTGAATTACTCATTATGTTTACAACACCATGAAAGAAGTGTAAGATAGTGTTGTCAATAATTATTGAACCGTTATGTCCTTTGCCAGTGCACTCCATGATTTACAGTCTGACAAATACCAGATTATTTAAGAATTAAAACATAACAATTGCCTTCAGCTGTTCATTGAAGTTGTTCATCATTGTTATTGAATAATAAAACATTCTTTAAAACGTTTGTTCAAATACGTATCTGTTCCGAACACAGAATAAATATACACGATACAAAATCACCCTGACTTCCGAAAACCCGAAGGTTCAAACTTCCTACAGAGAAATGTTTGTCTCTTAGAAGTTCTCCCGGAGGCTTCGGGAACATATTCCTCTGGTCTATGGGAAGCTTCCCGAAAGTAACAATACATTTATTGAAATCGTATGTAGTCGTATATCTAGGAATTGCAACGAGTGTATACTGGGTTTTTAAAAAATAATGACAATATTAATATCATACAATGTACCAAATCAACCAACACCATCAAACGTTAATGTAGCATGGTAATAATGGAACAAATAAAACCTACATCAAAACATGGTGTTTTGTGAGCAATGATGTATGACAACTTTGACAACAAATAATGAGTGAAGTGTATGCAATAATTGTTTCTTACACGTAAACTGCACATTATGCCGCCTTCAGAAGTTGTCGTATTTTCTCCAAGAGACTGTACAAATCCAAGCGAGCTATTTATGTGTTCTATTAGTATTTAGATTGCACTTGTGTTGACATTGAAGATGAGGGTCTGGTTATTTCCGGTTGCTGTGCCTCTCCGGGAACATCAAGTACATGAATATGTATTTCGAACAAATTAAGTAAAGTTGGTTCCAAAGGAAATGCGTTTCTTAAAGTCACATTTGTCAGTCGCATCAAGTACATATTACATTAATGGAATATAATTCGAAGTATCGGTTATTGTATAGAAAATGCTGAACTACAAGAGGTGTTTGGAGAGGCTCGTTTCAAAAACAATTGTTACATACTATGTATTTATCCAATTAATAAACGTTAATGTTAATTGTTTCCGTGTTAACTTTAAAGTTTCTTTATTTGGAGTTTACTAAATATTAACTTCATTCTTCGACCCATTCAATAAAATGGCGTGCAATGAGTTATCGATCAACCATTTAAGTTAGAACTAAGGATAAACATTTAAACTGAAACTCACGATGAATTATGGACAACGGATGACAGGCTCATTGCTCATTTCAACAGTTAAATTACCAATTGAGTACAGTTTAATGTCGCAAACAACTTTAGCATTGGAATTGTGTGATCAATAATAACAATATCTGTCAATTTGAGATATCCGACGATCGACATTAATGGCATTTATACACTAAATAGCTTATTGAGTAGTTATCAATGTCATAAAAGTGGATTCCTGCTATTATTCTAAGCAATACATGACATCGATCGTGAAAATTGTGTAAAACTAACACGAATCCCGAAGCAATCAAAACCTACAGCTTCTTACCAGGACCGGTGATTATTAACATTGGAGAAAGTACTCCATGCTCCAACTCATACTCCGTACTCCAATTGGAGCATTTCTTAGTTACAAAAACTGCTGTAATTTCTTTATTACTGAATGGAAACATGAAATGTTGGTTCATTTTCTTGATTAGGTCATTTGCTACAAGTTGATGTTGGTTTTGATACGAACGCCTAAAAAGCAGTTTGAGCATGTAGTACGGATTTTCAGTATTAGCAAATGGATAAATGTCTCAACCAGCATCCATGAAGACAAGTTATAAGTATCTACCTCGTGTAGCAGACAACGCGAGGAACGTGAAGCAGGTTTCCATTATAAAATGACTTTGTTTGATCAAATGAGGCTTTTATCGACTGCACTGTATCAATAAATTCATCAAATATTCTATAAATGTATGATCAATGCTAAGGTAATTGAGTACGCGTACGTGTACTACTCATGCAACAATAAGAGGAAAAACTATCCCCATATATAGATTAATGTTTCTTAGGACCTGTCTGGAGCATGTTCAAGTATCCTCGATCATTACTTACTATGCGAATTGAGAGTCATAAGTGCTTTTTATGTACTGTTTTGCTTTAACTGTTTTGGTCAATATATCGTATACTTTGTACTTAAAAAGTTCTTATTCCAATGTAATACATTTACTAAACACGACGTGCATACAGCGTGCAAAGTTGATTAATTGTGTTACACGCTGAAAGTTCAGAAAAGAGGATGCAGCATGTGTTTATATCAGCGGAGAGCTGTAGTATTTGGAATTTAATCATTCAGAGTACTGCACTTATGATTGAAATACGTGTAATTGAACATGCTATCATGTAACAATTTCTAAAATCAAATCAAACTTTATTTTGCAATCCGTGACAAGCTCTTTGGTAAAGCTTTTGCTACATCGGTCAGTCAGACAACGGCATAAACGGCTCAATGGGAAATAGCCGTTTGCAAGTTTCACCAAAACAACATTTTCAGGTGTTTCATTATCATGAAAAAGTGAATTTGATCAGTGCCATATATTTGCAAATCGTGCTGTAATTGTGGTCTCGCACACAAAAGCCGTACATTAATCAGTTTTAACTTTAATTCAAGGGTTCAATTGTGTGCATTTATATGCAATTTGAACATTACGTGCGTCTCTGTTTAAAATGCTTGATGGTGTTATGAGGTGTTGTCTTGAAAACATTTGATATAGTGTCAGAACTGGTATTTCATATGGCTTTAACATAGTTGCGAAATTGCTTGTTATTGTTTCTTTAATTGGCTTTCTTAAAATAGTGATCAATTAGTATTGTCGGTGGATGCTATGGGAAAATTCTGTTTGTGCATTTCGAGATCTGTTGTTTTTGTTGAATTCTATCTTCCTATCCCGATTCGGAATTAGCGTTTTATTTTGTTGCTGATCACTAGACTGATTGCGGTTATAGTGATCGAGTATGATAGAACTATGTCCCAACATGGTGCGTAATATATGTATGTTTAAAAAACTGTAGCAACAACCATAACGGCATCATGATCATGTTCATTGTTTTGTATATTGCCAATATGAATAATACTTGGAATGGTATTCTCAATTATCATTTGTAATATTTCTTAAACAGTGGTTTACGCTTGGAGTTTATTCTTGCGACCGAGTTCAACTATGTGTGGATACACTCATAGTATACTCTGGTCACATACGATTGTGTGCTGTCTAAAAATGTTTAAGATCATTTTACTTGCAACTATAATAAGTATACATTCACTAATTATTTCAAATTTCAAAACTAGTAACCCAAATAAATATGTGATACTTTATTCGTATGTCCATGTACAAAACTATAACTGTGTCGTTACGTATTCTTTCGAGTCTTTCTATATTACATTTAACTATACATCGCCGTTTTAGTTGTTTGGTTAATATAAAAACGTACAAAACTATACTATTAAAGATACGTTCATGTGCAATAAAAAGTCGACCATTGATTGCAGCATTCAGCAAAAATCCAGAGCAAAAAGGTCAACAACTATACAAATATGAAAAATATGAATATAACACAATGGACATATGCAAAAGAAATCCACAACATAAATACATTTTGTAACAGTATCTACAAGCGCAAGTCACAAGGGAGAGGAATTCGCTTGAGCAATTCCATCGCAGGATAAATATTTGTAGAAGTATTATATTGCATTGCGTGTACAGAGGCGAATGGCGATATTATGTCATACCTCATACGAGCCATTCGCCAGTGGTTTATCAATCAAAAGGATTGCAGTTCACGTATATGTATTTGACGACGTCAAGAAATGTTGCAAGATCAGACTTATGTCGAAAGAAATATATCTTCACATATAGGATTACCTTTTACTAAGGACAACACATCTCAATGACAGTATGCAGCACAAACGACTGTAGAGACAATAGTTTACATAGTTACAACATATTCACTGATATTACCACAGTACAGTCTTGGTACAAATATACTCACCTAATTCCGACCTAAATGAACAAACGACTATTAAAGATTTTTACGCGGTAATATTAATACGTTGATTTCTAAGCGACTGCTTTTCATAGTCGCTTCTAGACCTGTGATCTTGAATTCGGTGTGTTGTTTTCACTTACAACTGACTTTTGTATAGATGTTATGAAAGGTTAAGTAAAAGTTAAAGTGTTTATTATTATAGTGTCATCCTTATTGAAAGGGTCAGCCAGTTTGACTTTTGAGGCACCTGTTTTTCGTTCGCACAGTACCACCCGAACCATCGGGATCCTGACAGAGATGGGGCTATGGTAACTTGATGGCGGCTCACCAACCTGTCGCATCAGTTCTAACCCAGTTACGCCGGGATTCAAACCTTCGACCTTCCGCTTCGGAGGCGGACGCCCTATCCACTTCGCCACGATCGCGTTATATAGAGAGTAGCAATTTCCAAACATTCCTACGAGGAATCGCTCAATTACTACATGAAACAGTCTACATGCTTTCCCAAATTATATCTCTAAGTTATATTCCGGTTTGTCTTCATGCTAAATTATCATGTAACTAAGTTTCGTACGTCCATTCATCATTGGTGTTAATTTGAGGAACGTCCTTTTGTCTTGTACAAGTGCATATTTTATACAACTTTATGTGCTCTTAAATTAAAGTTATTGCACTTAGAGTTAAGCAGAAGCGTCTGGAGGCCACCAAATTTGACAGATAATTAATTTAAGAGGTCTGGCAAATAATATAATTAGATCTTTCGAATTTACTAAAACACGGATAGTTGATGAATGGTAATGCTAAGGCATAACAAGGTTCAAAGGAATGGAGCATTTCAGTAAACGTAGTCTAACATTCCGGTTAATCAAATAAACTATCTAGATGGTAATAGGTTCAATGTAGACAGACACATTCATAATCGGAATAAGACATTTTGAAAACAGTATTTTGCAAATTTCATTTAATAATAACGCAACACAGATATATGTATATGTTCATCTGCCCTATTCACCGCCACTAATTACATGTACGTGATCACAAAACTTTTTAAAAGATGCACATGTATCTTTAAGGTAAATAACCACTAAATGCCTACGCGGACCAAATTCAGATACAGTCAAATAGTCCGTTAAAAAACTTTAAAGCGACTGGAAATGGGGGTATGTCTTGACAAAACAGCATCAGAATCATGAAATTGGTGTTAAATGCTTTGTATGCATGTATGTGATGTAGTGAAATGGTTTTATTCAGAAATATTTTGTATTCTGGCTTAAATATGAAAGTGAAAGTAAGGTTGGGGCTAACAGACAGTGAGTAAATCCGTACATGTGAGAAAATCTGTTCACCGCGTTTGACGAACCAAATTTTTCTTATATGACACATAACCCCCTACTTTTTTTTCATTTTCTTCAAGCTGGATGCTATTTCTATTGATTAAAAGATTTTGAGAGGGCCCAATGGACAAAAAGTTGACATTTTTTTTTTGGCTGACCTAGGCCACTTTACATTGAGTTAAAGAACAACTCTATTTAGTTTCCTTGTATCAATGTTATTGTCTGTTCGTACAAATAAACTTAATAAAGCCATATAGGTTTTTACTGTTACTTAAATAATGTTGAATATTAGGAAAATGGACTTTGGTCCGGTTAAAATATTTTTGTTAGTTGATTAAAAGTTGCTTAAATAATTGAGGCCTTGCATTTCTCGAATATATTAAATATTAACATTCAACAGATTACATTGTCAAGGTACGCGATCAAGGAGGAACACAGCTGTCACATCGGTACAGGGGATCTTCTCCGAGACGGTCGTAAGTACAATTTCTTGAACGTTTCCGTAATTCCTACACTACATACACTACGTACGTCGTACGTTACGATCGCATCAAGGATTGTCGACAATGATGTTAATACTTGAATGCATGACAATGATATGTATAATAGTCAGTTTCCATTTCGTGCCATTTGTTTACGTACTTTCGCTTCTATACGTTCGGGATGAAACAGCAGTTATCTAAATTCAAGCATAATGTTGCATAATTGAGGGTCGTATTTATCATTTAGTGTATTCGTCTGAAGGGAGCATTAAAAGTCCTGCATTAAAAGCATATTGACATTTTCACTTACGTATGTCTGTCAAAATATTGCTAATGCAGCAAAAACTGCATATCTTGCATATGCTATTTCGAAAAAGTTTCCGATATATTATATGTACTACAAGGTATCTTGGCATTGGTTATTAGCATCATTAAACCGCAATTGCTTAGTACTGCCACGTGCAATTACGCGTTACAATGTGTGTTTAATATAATCACAAATACGGCATGATTAAGACGATGTTAAACCCATACAAGTCAGAATGGTATAATAGATGTGTCCTTTGCAACAGTACTATAGCTCTTTGATGGCGATGACACTCGGAATTGTTGAGAACTGATTGTTGGACGATGCTCAATGCATACAAGTCAGAATAGCATAACAAAATTGTCCTAACGCCACTATATGTAGCTCCATTTATTATAGAGATGACAGGGAACTGGTTGCTGGTATTGTGTTGCTTTATTTGTACGAGTGAGCCTTTTGATGTAAAAGTTGCTGTGGCAGCAGTTATTATGTTATTCTTGAGGAAGACGATCAGTGACAAGTTCTTTGATAAATATACCTTTGGTTTGAACTACCACTGATTATCGTGTTAATTGTACATTTAAGTAGTTCAGCATGACATGCAATCTTAGGAAGACGTCACCATAACTGAAGTCATATTTATGTGTGCGCTCACTTATACTTATATGTCAATGTTATCGTGAATATAGGCGAAACAAATTACCACAGGCCTTAGTCACCAACACTGTTAGTCAAAAGCTCAAACTTAGACTTTATATTGCCAAATGTTCAATTTGCTCTCAGGTTGAAAACATTGTACCGATTTTGATAAAATTTGTATACGTACATGTTCAATGGGTAAACACAAATGATCAGATAAAATTGCACATGGTTACATCTTATTGCACAGAAATGGCAGTAATTTTAAATGTTGTCAATTTTAAGTCTAAGTCTGAGTTTAGGCTTACAACGTTGGTGAATAGGCACTGCTTCCGCAAGATGTTTTCTATCATTTTCTACCGTAATTCGTCACTTATATAACACATGTTTAAGGAAGATCGTGTGAATGTCTGGTACAAATTTAATTCCAGTCATTTCACATCTGTCAAATAAATTGAAAATAAGTACAGAAATGAGGTATTATATACCGGCAGACACACTTTCAACCGACTGAAAGTACGAGTAAAACATCATTTGTCTGAAAGTCTTCATGACACGACAAACATACTGCAATGTTAAGTTTCATAACACATCTGAATAACACAGTAATGTGTTTTTAATATTGACATTTCTCTAAATAGCTACGAAGACGCTCGGAGATATATAAATACGTGTTGGAGACAATATGAAAGCCCATTTAGTATTACCCTCTTCCGTTATATGGTTATGCTTTGATAAAAATATATCGATGCGAGTGGCAATCGAAACAAACCTGAATGGGGCTCTCGATGGTTAATTTCCAATTTTTTATTATACAAATATAATTGCATCGTGGTTGTTTACGTTCAGTTAAAAAAAGTTTTCAAGTATTCAGCCGCTCAACCACCGTTTGACATTTAGCTTCCCTCGGTCTTTAGCCTACTTATAAAACCACAACCGAGTCTTCGTACAGTGGTGCATGTGGATTATTTTTGCTGATGAAAATAAATCAATAGTTCAGACGATTGTTGAACTCGGGACCTCTCGACCACTAAGCTCACACCCTATCTCAAGACCACCGCTCCTGATGTTAATGTTGATGTTGTTTGGACATTTGGTTTAAACAATATTTATTTCAAACCATGATATACCTACATTTGTTTATACAAATCAATGATTGAGTAGCAAGCTAAGTTTATTTATAAACTCGTTCCTTTATTAATAAACTCATTCCTTGACATTTATATTTGCGTACATTATTCACCTTACTTGCGCGTTACCATTCGACTAAACAGTCGACAATCACACAATTAAATGCTTTTAGGCCTTTGATTATTCAAGATTGTTCAAGGATGTACCTGATAAGACTTGTAATACTTGTATAACATCGGACAGGGAAGGCAGCACTCAACTCAACCAGCCGTTCACAGAAAACTGTAAAAACAAAACATAACATAACACAACTAAATGGAGCAATGCCCACGCATAACCCAACGGAATAATTAAAAGCCCAAGTAGTTTTCTTTATTGACAGGTTACAGTTATACTTGAGACAGGAATAAAACCAAAGGTTCACATGTGGCGCTAATGATAGAAGCTGATACCGAATGTCCTTGTCAAGGACAGACTGTCTAGAATTATCTAAACAGTGAAATGCTCTTTAACAAGATTTCCCATGAAACAATAATAATGACAATACTGTCTGGCTGAACAATTGTCTAAGAAATTTCATCCTTATTTAGATGTATACGATGTTGCTCTAAGTATGTTCGACCTTTACTTATATAATGCTGTAAGTGGAAACAGGATTTTTCTGGACCGATACCATCTCAATTTCCACTAATATGGTAATAATTTTGTAGAAATTGCAGTTCCTACAAATCACTGATGTGGTAATAATTTTGCAGAAATTGCAGTTCCTACAAATCACCATTTAAGGAAATGAATATAGCCTTCTTCTACGTAAGTAAATACCAGTACTTAATAGAGTACATAAGTACAATTTGTCTAAACAAATACTGTACATAGGACACAGATAATTCAAAGTTACTCAAGAACAATATAATTATAGAACTTCTACGAAACCCATATTTTCTTGTCTGTCACGCATATTTTGGCGATGGCCCAATGTTCAACGCCTCCTGGTGTTTTGCACATAGTTAACTTACAAAAGCTCCATCTATCAGATATCATCCTTATAACTAATTTAGTTCTAATGGTGTTTATACTATTGAGGTGCGCTTTATTTTACCAATCCGGCCATACTGTCAAACCAAAGCGGCATTTACACAACAAGATTCACCACGAAGGTGCATTTCTACATGTAACTTATTCCCAAACGCCAATCTAATAGCCAGTTTACTGTATTGATTATATAATCGAAACCGTTCCAAAACGTTATTCAACTCAACTCAAGTTTATTGTAATACAACACCACTGGCTCAAAATACACACATTCGACATTTGATACCAGTGAGTGACAAAGCATAATTAAAATTTTATAAAAATCAACGTTTTAAGCAATACATAATTATATAATAAAAATGGACATTTCTAATTAACACAAGCTAGAAACAAAACATTCAACAACAAAAATGTTTATAATTTAGAATACTACGTTTCCTAATAACACATAGTTTCAATTTGTGGCAACGACTTGATTGCAAGATAGAATAACATTTTAAGTGCATTTTAAGTGCCAATTTTGTTTGAAATAACATTTATTGAATCATTCGGTTGTTTCGTATTTAAATAACAGATAAATAATTCTACCATGTTGCAACCTATCGCAAGTATTCAGGGTAACAAACGCTGTGAATGTCACCGACTCTCCAGAGATATTTCAGATAGCAGAAATGTAAAGTTTCGCGAATTCAACCCTGATTGCTACGAACCAAATTTGATTAAGATTTTAAAATAATTATTAGTAAATCAGGATTTCGCAGCAACAGGAAAAGGTCAACGATGCATGTTGTTAGTGAATCACCCTATTGTTATAATTTCACATTATGACATACAGGGATGACGTATTCTCGAGGCGGGTGAACAGCGTTTTATGCTCTAAAAATAACATATTTTAATATCATACGTTGTTTGTTAATATCTGCTTCTATAGTGGTAATTGAATGAAGCCATATAGCACATGGTATAAGATTAAGAGTAATTCGCTGCTGATAGGTATGACTTCGAGACACTATCATCATCACGATAAACATGACAACATTAAGTTTATGGTTTGTCGGGTTTAATTGTTACGTTAGTGCGGTTATTTGCTTTTATGAGGGTGACAGGGCTCCTCCGCATTTTCTGCTCGACTTCTGGTTGTCTGTTCAATTACTTGACAAGGGAATAACACTTTCAACATCGGGATAAACATGACAACATCGTGCCCTTGTAACAATTGCAGCATAGCTTATGTTGTAGGTTAGAAGTGCAGTGTGTCTGAGGCAGACTAACTTATCTCTGACGCCAATGACAAAACATGTTCTTAAATAAAATGTACTGTGCTAAAGGGTCGCACAATAACGTCTGGAAGCAAAGAAATTGGAGAGATAATTGGTTTAGCAGGGTCGAACATTAGGGAAACAGTTCGAATTTACGTAAAAACGTATTACAATGCAGGCACATACAAAATGCGCAAAAAAAACAGTCGCAAGGCTACTTACAAATTTATTCAATAAGCGATTTGACGATGATGTTGGTTGAAATATCAGTTTAAACACAAAAATGAAGAATCTTTATGTAACAGTTAACTTGCGTCGCTTCAAGAAGTGGGACAGTATTCAATGAAGTATTTGTTTATACTCATATATGCACGTACTGCTGAGTACACAGTAATCCTGACTGTATCGTGACTTCCGATAGTTAGTTTTATTTGTTTAATGTAGCTCCCTGGGGCACATTAAAACTTTAAATCTGAAAGCGAATTGACATTTTCTGTAGATTTATTTGTAAATTATTGCGAGTGCAGCATGGTTTGTGAGTGATTTGTAATGATATTTGTAATGGTGCATGTTCTATGAAGACGTTACTCCAACTCTTGTCGAAGAATAGATAAGGGAGAATGTCAGTCACTGTGTTTCCCTGGGGAGAAAAATACACTTAGTTGTGACGACAATGCATAAATGTAATTATTTAAACATTTCGGTCAAGCATAACCCATGAAAGTGCAAGCACTTATTTTTAGTTCTGTGTTTTGTTGAAAGGGACAGCAGGTGGAAGAGACAGTGGTGTGATACAAGGTATCCGGGCGCGATGCCCAATCTTGTTCCGAAGTGACACCTTGATGCTTTAACGTTCCCGGTGTATAGCACCGATACAGGCGAGACTAACTCTGGGTTGCTAGCCAGTTCATCCCTAGTTGGATGGGAAACACAGAAAAGCGTTTCTGAAATGATCACCACTGTACCTCAATGACTTATTACATATGTTATGACGTAATATTATTATATAAAGTCTGTTCGGCTTAGACAGCAAGCACAATCTTCTCGGTATAAGCATCGACGATTCCTCGTCATATTAAAGAGATATTCCCTATAACTAGCATATTTTTCTCTACTATCACATTAAATGAGCTAAATGTACAAAACACTATCAATTATCATAATTCGTCATAAGAAAATGTGCGCGAACATGTCTTTATAATGTGAAAAATATAATTTTTTTTATATAAATCACCAATTATTAGGTCAAAGGGAAACAACTCGTGACTATTTTGGCTCGTTACGGAAATATGTTTTAATTCCTTTTTAGGTGAATAGTGGAAACATTTTGTTGAACATTTGAGGGGTTTAAGCAATAATGATTCTCATGTAATGTATAATATTCCTGTATCGATTTAAACGACCAAACTTATAGGGAACGCCTCTTTAAGTAATATAATAAGCTGTTTTGCTTATAGTTAACTTGTATTTCAGTTTGCTATTTTAGCAAACAGACATCACATACTGCGTTGTTCACAAGGCCTTAGACTGATGAATCATACCAATAACAAAACATAAAAACAAAGGTTTTTATAATTAGAATATTTCACTGATGTAATCAATTAAGACGTCTTCAATCACTGCTCAAGTCCACTTAATTGGATAATGACCTACATTTGACCCTTTAAATTTTCAATGTGCTACGGAATGTCAACGCGTTATCGAACTGTGGATTGAGTTGTATAAACTATTGCTGGACTGTTTCATTAGGCAAGAGTTATCACTGGTGACCTATAACTTAAATCTCGTTGGCTTCATAGCTTCATAGAACGCTGACTTAGAGTGAGAATGTCGTTATAAGACTGATACATTTCTCAAAACCAGCATCAAAAGGCGCTTTTAATGAGCTCATTTTCACAGAATTTGCAACTTGCCATACTGATTAAAATTAAGTTTAAACAGCTTGAATTATCATACATAAGGAGTAATTGTCGGACTGTTTTTCTTGTTTTCTCAAAAGATTGATTTGGTATCTTCTACTTTCTCAATATAAGCCAGCGATATATCTGTGTAACAAGAAATACTGGGATACAACAATATTTGGCAGAACTTTTGCAATAAAATCAAACCTGATCGTTTATTATCATTAGTCTCAAAATGAACAAACAAACAAACTGAAATGCTTCGATTAAAAACAGAACTAGAATTACATTAACAGGTCTCGGTGAGAGAAATTCCTGTAGTTTTATTACATATAAACTATAAGATAACATGCGCATAGACTTACGGAGATGGGAGTTCGAGAATTATCCAGTTACAGTTTTAAATATTTATTACGTTAGTGGAAACATATGTAGTTTGAAATGTTATTAATACATTTGAATGAAAATTTGTACTCCGACTGGGAACAATAAGAGCGTGGGATTCCATGATGGTGTTGTTAATCATGTTGTTGTTGTTGCTGTAGATACAAGGTCACCAGAACAACACAAGTAAGTTGTTGCATATTGGTATATGACACACAAGCATTGATTTATATCCATGTACAACAATAGTTATCCAATAGTCCTCTTAGAGGGACTAATCACATAGATGAACGATTTAATAAAATATTTATCCCTCTTCGCCGACTTGTTGGAATAATTAACACGTTTAATTGAACAGGTTCACGCTTCTATGTGTTCAATATTGGTCAAGGTACACGGTGTCTCAAATTGATAAAAACGTCTATATAATAAATTATATTGCTCTGTGTGCTTAGTGCACACACCAGACACTGTTTTATCGCGGCGGTATCTGTTGCTTTCGGCTTGTTAACGATATTCGTAATAATTGCCATCGGCAGGATAATAGTCAGGAAATTAAGTAATTATTCAAACTGTTTCTTGTTTTATAGATATAGTTATCTATTCTCCCAAACAATACTCGGTGCCAATTTCATGCGCAACATTCGTATAAATATTAATTTGTACTTGAATTTATTACCGCCAATATTTCCGCAGTTTCATGGTGTATTGTTGTAAAAGACAGTAATGGCAACATCTTTGATATTTTAATGTATAATGCTTGCATGTAATATTAATTTCGTATACGTTTCTTTTCGTATAACGCGCTCATTCATACCCTGCTTGATAGCTTCTAATATTTTGTTGACGACATTATAAAATCCTGGCTGATCGGAAGCTTGATTTTAATACCTGTCACAGTGTTTTAAGACTCCCAATTTACCACACTGACGACAGAAGGACAGGAACTTTTCGCTATTTCCCTGGTTTTATTTTCTTGTGTTTTTTTTGTATTCGGCTGTTTCAATGATAATGTAATTTTTTAAGTTATTTGTAGTGATTTTCTATATTAAATCACAATATCGCTGGCATATAATGAGAAGTGCCACTTACGACTTTATAAGACTATTGCATATTCAAAATCTACATCATATGGCTTTTCTTATAAGCCTATTTTCATGAAAATCGGAACTTGTCATGTTGACCAAACAGAAGTTCAAATAGCTTGCTTACCACAATTAAAGAGCGATTGTCAGATAGTGTTTCTTGTTTACTCAAAATATTGACTTTGTAGTAATGGCCTTCTCATTCTACGCCAGCGAACTAGTGGTATATAAATAGGACGAACGCTGTATTGTTGTATTTTTTTTCTAACAACTCCCCCGGAATACGTATGCAATCATTATTTACTTTAAAAAGATATTTACATGAACTTAAAACATCTTGTTATACTAACAGCTTCGATCAATTTAAAACAATCGAACTATTTGAGCAGCTTAACAAATTTGGCAAATTATATGTATTATAAAAACTATTAATTTACTTAGATGGTGGGATTGTAGTCATAATTATGTGATTAAATGTTCAAATCGTGCTAGAGTAATACGTCTATTTGTCGTTTGGCTCTAGGTTTGTACTATGATGCCAAACAAGCTTTTGTACAAACATGATGCGTTCACAGTGTATAACGTCGATTTCCGGCAATTACAATAAGGAATTACATAATACGGCAATAATGAGAATTCAGATTTTACATGACTTTTTGTGCTTCCAATAGCATAAAAGATACACGTTGCATTTGATAGAAATCCGATACGTCCGACCGTGAGTTGTTTTATACGCTGTGGCGTTTTTACTGTTGATCTAATTTGATATAATACTTTCAATGGTTAAGAAATTAATGTGTAATGCACATGACATGTTATATGGCCCATTATTGGTAATAAACTATATTCTATTCTATTCACTTAGACAATAAAATAAAACAGGTACCTTAAACCATATAGTCCATGTCCCAGGTCTTGAAAATTGAAGATCCATTACCAAAGAGGTGAACAGATCCAACAATGATTTTCGGTTAGCTTGATATCTAAGCTGTCCGAAATCAGTTGATGGACTTGCGGGACATTTTGCCAAATGACCTTTTGGCGGCCATCTTTAAAGATGGCCGTCGTTATTTTAAGCAATCATAGGGTTTAGAAAAACTTCGATTATTCCTCACTCACAAGGGCTATCGTCTTGTGATTTGTCTTTAAATGTTTGCAATTAAAATGTGCATATAGCAATATATTAATATAAATAATATAATGTGGTTATTTATTAATAATTATTGATTTTTTATGGAAATTATGATATTTTTCGATTTTTGTTGTTAATTTTTCTCTTTCAAATCGGATCTGAGTGTGTATTTGACCATTTGTTGATATGCAGAGGAGGGTTCTAGGCGTCCATTATAAGCATTACATTGACAGATCTTCATTTAAAAATCCTTCATGAGCTCGAAATATTTGATACCTTAAAGTTTAGTAATAGTCCTGTCTATAAATGGGATATTTAGGTTTGACACAACATTGGATTGAATAGTAAATATTATTTGGTTTTCTGTAAGGGAATTTATTGTAATTGAAGAATATGAATAATGCCCAGCTGGCATCATTGAGCATTTTGTGAAAATCAAGATGTTGTCCAAGATGGCCGCCAAAATTCAGAAAAACAATCAGAGGTGCCAGAAATTAGGATCAAATCGCCTTTTTGCAGATTGGTTGTAGTTTAAATGTTTTAAACATACTTATTTATTTATATTCAATATTATTGATTGAGTTAGTGAATGTAAAAAGGCATCCGTGATGGCTGGAATCAACATGGTGGCTAAAATGACAAGCTGTTAGGAAAATATTTGTTTTTATCACAATTTAAGTTGAAGTGGTGTATAATAAATGATTGAACTGTAATATGTAATAAATGCTCCAAGAAATCTTTGAGTTTTAAGCATTGAACCATTAGCTGATTCAAAATGGCTTCCAAAATGGCTTCCAAAATCAATTAAATATTGTGTTAGTGGTCCAAAGAAGTTACAAATTGATACTTTTGTGATCGATAGCAGTGTAAGTTTTGCAAACATAATTACAACTTAAATACCCTGTATAAAATATAACATTATATCTATTTGGTGATCGACCTACCCCGTTTAAAATGGTATCAATGAATGCTGAAATCATAATTGTGACAAAATGGCCACCGCATACAGGTATGTCAAACTCAAAAAGTGCATTAAAACATGTATCGTAATGGAATGTGTTGATGTGAATACTGCTATAGGTTAAAAATATAGATCTACTGTACCATTAGAACACTTTATGTGCAGTATATTTGATATGACTTCTAAGATGGTTGCCAACCTTGTATGTTCAAATAGGAGTGGTATTCAATACTGATCTTATCTAATAGTTTTGGAGAATAAGGATAGCCACATAGTCACATCGCTTGTAACTGACCAAGTGTTGACTATGGTGTTATCTGGTTGGCTGTCCTTATCCTTAATTCAAGTACCATCAATATTGTGAACCACCGGTACTGATTGTCTAATTTGTGTTCGGTTGGTAACGTGGTACGGTGTATGCATAAGATATTTTTCATACATAGTTATACAGGTTTTATTTATACATTGCCGTCAAAGAATAGATCATCTGCACATACATCAAACTCGACGCATACACCGAGTTCACAGTAGCACCATTCATATGCCACGGAAGCGATCCGCTCGCCATTACACTAATCTACAGATCACCCAGCAGCAACCAAGCTTTTTATGAAGTCAACCACCTCCACCCTGCCTACACAACATCGACAAAATGGCTTACAGGCTGCATCAACTTACCAGATATCGACTTTAAAACTGGCATGATTACAGACAACACCTACCATCGCCATACTTGCTTAATATTTATAGACACGGTCACAGAAACAAGCTCAGAACAATTTTTCATCTTCACGACAGGGGTAAACAACAAACGTATCCTCTGTATAACCATTACAGCACTATCTTGGATTAGCGACCATAGCACTGAATTCATAGTGGCGAGGACCACAGCGGCAAGATGGAATATCCCGGCAAGAACGACACTTTTGTGGAAGAAGGCTGATATTAACATCATAAGCATAATCCAGGGCGTCAGCATTGACCTTGCCTAGCCCTTTTTTCATACCACTGATATTGACACATTATGAATGTTATTTCAGAGACTATGCCAACGTACCATATAAAATTACAAACCCATAAACGATCCCAGGTATTTCCAACCATTGTTAGTAGTAATCAGAAAAGTCAAACGTCTATGATGAAGAAGTGGGCATTCCGCACAACTTCAGTATAGACAAACTGGATACCAACAGCCAAGCACTCGACAAGGTCCTGAACTAAGCGTTGCGCATAATGACTGGTGCTTCAAAGTCTACACCGATTGAATTCATGGAAAAGTTCACTGGTATCCAGCCATTATACAAACGAAGGTAAGCCAAAGTCATGCTTCAAGCGGAGAAGTTCAGATCAATACCGAACCACCAAATGGCAACAAGATTGGCTGGATTTACCAAAAAATCGGATCAAGCGAAGCAGCTTTTTACATGAAACCAAGAAGTTAGACAAAGAATTTGCACCTGATTTGACCATAGCAAGTACACCTCTTGTCAGGGATGATATAGTCAACCCATTAGCAAATGATCTGTCTGCAGTAACTGTGAGACTCCAAATCCCTCAACTCGAGCCAGGCCAGCAAGATGATGAATGTGTTCGAAGGAGCCTGACACTAGCCATGTAAACTTGATACGCCAAAAATACCCTCCTGAGATATGGACCCATGTCTATACTGATGACAACAAAACACCAGAACTAGCCAAAATACTACATAACCTTAGTACTCACTGCAAACTAGCCCTACAGTGGATTCCTGCCCACTGTGGAATGCCTGGAAATGAAACAGCAGATAAATTGGCAAAACTGGGAGCACAGTCAGCACAACTGCCAGTACATGTGAGATATAAAGAGATAAAGAGATATAAAGATGCTGGTCTTAACAGGTCAGAACAAGCGATTATGGTACGAATACGCTCAGGACACAACAGGCTGAACCATCACATGTACCGGAAGTACAAATTGGTGCCGTCTCCGCGATCTGTCCATGCGGGGAAGAAGAACAAAATGTCGATCATGTCCTCCAAAGATGCAGAGGACACAACCAGGATCGAACTGCAACGTGGCCCACAGACACAACTCTCCAAGAGAAGCTCTATGGAGACGCTGATGATCTGCGGAAGACCAGAAAGTTCATCGCAGACACTGTGATGATAGTGTAAGACGAACGACTGAGGTGATGTGAGGTGAGGACAAACTTGATGTGAGAAAGAATATAACTGGTCACGGTACGCATGAAGCAAAGATTCCAAACAACATCCACACAAGTTTTTGGAATACTATACTCCCTTCAGACTAGAGCGTCACACCCATCATCAAAACTTGAGACCAATTTATAGCGACCTAGCAACTACTGGTCCATCTCAATCAAGTCTGCGTGAAGTGAACTGGTCGAGCTCACACCGTTACTTCAAAGCCAGATCAAGGCCCTTCTTGACACGTTTTAGATACTAGCTGACTAACAACAAGGTTCAGAAAGATATCCACTGAGAGTCAGTTGCATTCCATAACCAACTACAACTGTTACCTAGATGGTTGAGATCAGAGTAGCCCGTGATTCGGGACTTTAACAAAGCCTTCGGTCTAAGGAGAGGAGAGGCAAGCCAGCAAACTGAATTATTACAATATCAGTGGAACCTGCTGGGCAGGATTAGTACTAGCATAATTCTTGCAATCAGAACCCAACATGTACTGGTCGGAGAACAGTCCACCAACACAGCACCAGTCATCAGCCATTGGACAACTTTTTCTGTTGTATATCTACCACCTTCTAATTCATGCAACATCTACTCATCATCTGCTTGCTGACAACAACCTCTTGAACATGGTAATTACTAACGAAAATGCTTAAGGCTAACAAGATGACGTTGACAGACTACAACAATGAATGGGAGGGTCCATGGTTCATGTCATTTAATCCTTTTTTACAAGTATATGGTCACCCGTATCACTAGGAAGAGCACTCGTGTTGAGACTCCGTTTTTCATCCACAACAGCATGACACGTTACAAGTTGTGACAGAGATAAGTACATCGGGGTATACATAGATGAGGTCTCCTTGAGTAACAATGTTGCTACCATTGTGAGGAAAGCTAACAACAGCATCGCCTTCTTCTGGACAAACTTGACCCACTATCGAAACAGATTAGGGTACGATGTTACCAGACACCTGCCAAATCAATCCTTGAATACGCAAATTCGGCAAAGGGCCAACCAGGGCAAATATTTGTCAGCTGGAGGCAGTTCAGCATATTGGACGCAATTCGTCAAACGGTACTTTAGCACAACAAGCAACATCAGGCAGATCATTGGTGATTTTGGTTGGCAACTGTAGAACCAGATTCATGAGCATTGTCGACAGCGATTATGCCTTCTCGAGGGGTCTTATTTATAGTGGATAATCATGATTATTTGTTTTTAACAAAAATAACTCGCCGCTCACACGATCTTGTTATTGAATATCAATGGCACGATAACGCCCAAGAGGACGACCATATATACTATACAGAAAGAAGAACAATCTGCAATTTATTCACCACTTATGTAATGTTAAGTGGCCATCTTTGCTGCCGTTTTGAAGTTAAACCACAATGCATGTCTGATAAATATAATGTTTAATACAAATAAAAACTATTTGAACATACTATACGATTTTAATAAAATATGCTTATTCAGCAATTATGATGGCCATTACAGCCGGTAGTTGATTTCTTAGTATGCTATCTTAAATAATTTCAAACAATAAATAATGCTATGCTTGAATAGATACTATGTTTAACGTCTATACAACTGACAATTAGCAACAATAGTAATTTATGTAACTAATCGCTTGCACCACCGACATATTTCCTGATTTTGGCGGCCATCTTGGTCGCCATTTTGAATAAGGCAACGGATAAATTGAATCGAATCGAACTTTTATTTGAATGTTAGTTAACTACTTTAATTCCGATATCAACAAAAATCATTTCAATAAATGTTTTAATAGAATATATCAATATGTCAATTATTGCGGCCGTTGTAACCGCCATTTTGATTTCAGCCGACATGGATGCCATCCTACAATATTCTAATCGACGAATAACGATATATATAATATAAATACATGTGTTAAAAACATTTTAACTACAACCAATCGGCAAAAAAGAAATTTGTAACTAATTTCTGGCATCTCTGATTGTTTTTCAGATTTTGGCGGCCATTTTGGACGCCATTTTGATTTTTACAAAATGCTCAATGATGACAGCTGGCCATCATTCAGATTCTTCAATAGCAACATATTCTCTAACAGAAAACCAAAAAATATTTACTGAACAATCCAATGTTGGGTCTAACCTAAATATCCCATTCATAGACAGGACTATTATTAAACTTTAAGGTTTCCAATATTCCGGGCTCAAGAAGGATTTTCAAACCAAAATCTGTCAATGTAATGTTTATTATGGACGCCTAGAACCCTCCTCTGCATATAACAATCAACAAATGGTCAAATACACACTCAGATCCGATTTGAAAGAGAAAAATTAACGACAAAAATCGAAAAATATCATAATTTTCTTAAAAAATCAATAATTATTAATTAATAACCACATTATATTATTTATATTAATAAATTGCTATATGCACATTTCAATTGCGAACATTTTAAGACAAATCACAAGACGATAGCCCTTGTGGGTGAGGAATAATCGAAGTTTTCCTAAACCCTCTGATTGCTTAAAATAACGACGGCCATCTTTAAAGATGGCCGCCAAAAGGTCATTTGGCAAAATGTCCGGCAAGTCCATCAACTGATTTCGGACAGCTTAGATATCAAGCTAACCGAAAATCATTGTTGGATCTGTTCACCAATTTGGTAATGGATTTCGGTCTGTCACATGGACTTATAGTTATAAAACACATTGCTGAGCAGCATCTGCAACCGAAACGTATTTTAGTTGATTAATGGCAATCTTTGCAGGTGACAATGTACGCGAGGTGTTCGAAAAGTGATGCAATTTTGTGCATCTGAGTTGTTTTACGCAGTGGCGTTTTTACTGTTGATCTAATTTTATATATTACTTTCAATGGTTAAGAGATTAATGTGTAATTCACATGACATTTTATATGGCCCATTATTGGTAATAAACTATATTCTATTCTATCCAATGTATTGCTCTGATAATACAATAAAACAAATACCTTTGGCAATAGTTATAAAACGCATTGGTAAGCAGTATCTGCAACCGAAAAATTTTAGTTGTTTAATGGCAAGCTTTGAAGGTGACAATGTACGAGAGGTGTTCGAAAAGTAATGCAATTGTGTGCATCTGCGTGTAGTGTCGGGTTTGGCATATGTACCCATTGAGCAATACTCTAAAAATAAAATTGTCCAAAATCGACCTTAAATAAACAGTTTTAAATAGACTGACATCGCTAATTGAATAACGATAATTCAATTACGCCTCTGCGTCAGCAAGCATGTGGTAAACGTACATTTTTGTAGCAGTTGCAGTTTTGTTTTTAATGTAATTATTTTAAGGGGAATCCCATGGATTATTAGAAAAACCAAACATGTCATTATAGATTCTGTTGTTTCGATTGTCATTTTATCGTGTTTATTTCTACAATGCAGCACATTCCAGCTGATGATAGAAAACAGCAAACGAAGGTCGCAACACTATGATTGGTAACGTGGAACATTGTTGGCTTTTTTTTCTCTGACAACATATCTTTTCATTCCGACGTCGTACATAACGTTTTGAATTCATGCCCACATATTTTAATTTACTAGATGACCAGTTTCAGACGCACCTGTGATGCACATATAATGCAATTGAAAGTGTCACTTTTGTAAAATATAATTCGACATATTCGTGTTCTTGCGTTGTGTTAGCATGTGAGCAAGCCATGACGGACAAATACTTGTAAGAATAAGATGATGTGTAATTCATTCAACGTTTAAATGGTCTTGTATAACAAATGTAAAACTAGAAACTGCTTGTAACGAAGTTTCCATGATAATAATTTCAAACATTTCTAACTCTAAGTGAGGCGGAGATTGTTATTAATCAGACCACCGCATATTAGCTAATGGGGCACTGATACCAATTTTGCATGCAAATATGACAATTTGTAACCACTGCATAGCGCAAAAAAAACGAGTATGACATTTGTTTTCTTCAATTAATGCTAAAACAATTCAATCAACTAATTATGACCCTATTACAATCTAATTATGAAAAGATTTCCATCAGTAATGGCTTTTTTGTTCAATTATGGTCATTACAATCTCAAGGTCACAAAAGTTTAACGAAGGCGATTTGAATAGTTTAAAGACATCATCATGCATCAATGTCAAATGACATCTTGTTAGTGTCCATTAGTTCAGTCAAAATAGCCTTAAAATGAGCCGAACCCAAAACAAATCGTAAAAAAAAATTTTTTTTGCACCAAAATGAAGCATGAATCGTTGTGCACTTCAGAAAAAAAGTTCTCACAAATTTGAGGTTGGGCAAAGGGGTAAAATCCAAGATGGCGTCCAAGATGAAAATTACCAAAAAACTAACAACATATATGTTTCAATGTGGTCGTTACATGGATAAATATAATGCTAAACATTTGTTATGAAAGAGTTCCTTAATTTGTGTCCATCAATTTGATATACAGCAATGACCCCAGTGAGGTCAAGGTCATTTCAAGGTCAAAATACTTAGAAAGACTGAAATATTTATATTTCCCCTGTTCTTTACTTAAAAATTTTCTGGGCTTGGTACTTAAACATTGCAACAGTGAACAGTAAAACAGTTTATAGAGCAAAAATCAATTTATCACGTCTCTGCGTTTTGCATTAACACAGAAAACTTCCACATGTATAAGCAAAATATGTAGGTGTTGTAACAGTTTTAAGATTAAAACAGCGTTAGAAAAGGGTCCATTTTCAAAAATTACCAGATTATGTCATTTTGTAGTAATTAACGATGACTGCTCTCAATCTTGCACTCAATTTTATTTGAATGTGTTGCTTACATTTACACAGATGGCTTAACTGATCTTCTTCTAAGGCGTATTGATGCTATTCAGGAACATATAGACGTTTCGGTGGTCTTTGTGAGGTACACAAGCGATACAAATAGCCCGAAGGCAACTCGATCCGTTTTTGCCTTCCTTCAACTAGAAACAGTCTCATAGAATTGGGATCAGTTTAACGTAATTATCTTAAAGGATTTCGAAAAAAATCAGTATTTTTGAGATGAAAGCTGTTTGGTGAATGCCGGATCTCATTGATAGGTAAAGCTGAATTTTCTCCATAATACATTGGACTAGAGAAGATGTATTTTGCGGTATGTTATTCCACGGTGACAAGGCGATTACCACAACTTTCCGCTCACCGTCGAAATTTCATACTTCTGACAGATGCACCGCATCCTTATGACGAATTCACAAATGGCGCAAGGGCCTAAATCGGGTAAGCGGGAGACAAAAAAGTTTATTATAAGAAATTGCAAAATGATTGCCACTTACGAAGCACTCCATCGAATTTCTGAGACATTATGCCATCCCATTGGAAGTTTATCAGTCGTAAAATATGTAACATAACTTAGAAATAGTGTTTACAAAAAGTAATGTATCGCTCGACACAATTCGTACTCGTAAAGAAAATGTAATATTCTGATGATAATTGATGTGGCATACCTGATGTGACCGTCTTAAATCATTGTATATATTAGGAGTATGTGTCACACGAACCTGCTTGTTTCTATTTCTCATTGAAAGTCTCGTTTTTTGGTGAAAACATACACGTAAACATAAATATCAGAGCACCGCACAACACTGATTATGAACACCGCATTTCTATTCCGTTTCACTGAAATCGGTGGCACCGCTTATTTCTGCACTTGGCTTTAAACGATATGCTCAACAAGCTCTAGATAAGCCATCTTTGGCTGCATTTACTTACAATAATCCTCGATTTATCTTAGTTACATGTCCAAGATTTTATCTAGACAATAATGGCATCAAAAAGGTTCCCGATCACGTAATCCCAATAGAGTATTTTGGCTTTTTTCCGTAGGCCTTCAAGGAGGACATATTGAGTCTCATTTATCAGTTGATCTATTTTTGTATTACTGAATGAACTAAGTGTGTTGTTGTCAACGCATAATCTCTTGTTAGGACTAGTAGCTGAAACTAGTCAGTTGAAGCTATTTTCTCTGGTATTGGTGTTTATTTGTGGACCATTCACGTACAGTGGTACGTTTCCATAGTTGCATCCACGCCCCCTACCCCCGAGGATGGGTCGGGATTTTTACTTTTTAGTTGTCACAACCACCGCATGTTGGGACAACTAAAGATAAAATCACAGGTATTTCCCCGGCCCTTGACATCTATGTATTGTCCCCGGGGTATTGGTTGAGGGGTATCTCAACATTTCCACGACAGTGCCGGGAAGCTCGGAGGCAAAACATGACCATTTCCCGACTATCCCCATGTGGACTCCCGCGCAGGGCGGTGCATGCAGCTGACTGGTGCGTAATAAGAGAACTATTTTCAAAGTCCATGGATATATCTTTATTGCTTTGAGGTACTGGGCGTGGTGTCTCTATTACGTGTTGGACGTCTTTGCTATTACAGAAGTTGAATTGGTCGACGCTGATTGACGGTCGACTGTAGACGAACTGATATTATCGTCAGCACCAGTATGAAGAAATCGCCTTTTCTTGCTTTTTGTCCTGTTCAAAGGTCTGAATGTCTCTTTTTTCTGTAAGACAAATGATCAGAATTACACGGTGCCAAAACAAATCATTAAGACGCGGTGATTTTACGGACATAGTAGAGCAGTGCTTATATTTCTATAATGTCAGTGTTGACCGGTGCATAACTGCGAAAAACGTTTTTATGTAAAAATAGCAGTTATATACAATAAAGCATGCAAAAATGTGTTGCAATTTGTTTATTGTACCATAAAATACTATTTAGCAAATGGTATTTTTCATTAGAAGGGTTTAAACTCTGCAAAAATACGATTTTTCGCGTCACGAAAGTCACTTCTTTCACGACTTGCTAAAACTTTTTTCACTATTTTGAAGTTAATAGCAACTCAATTTTGATGCGGTAAACGGCAAGTAGATCTAAAATATATGCTTCATTCGATGGAATATCATTATATTATCAAAATACCTGCTAATCTCGTTTTTTCCGGAGATTTCATTACTTGCCAAAAATGCGCATCTATTTTTTTGACAGAAGGATGCGGTGCATCTGTCAGAAGTATAAAATTCGATGGTGAACGGAAAAGTTGCGCCTTGTCACCGTGTATTCTCCTAATTAAAGAGACTATGTATAAAACTCCATTTCGAAGATTAAAACGTGTTTTGTAGACGTTTGAGTCACAAAACTATGTTTAACAAATATATAAAGTACAATGTATCTTACAATTTACATTACGATCATAGGCGCTATTGATGAAAACTACCGATTCGGAATAGTTTTACCGTCCGTTAATAAGGTAACGGCTTTTCTCGGCATCAAACACCGCACTATGTTACATATTTTTGAATATAATTTTTATGCGTAAATCACGCAGTATAGTTTTGGGGTTTTAAAATAAACTAAACCTACGTAATGCGAGTTTTCTTCTAGATGAATAAGTGCAGATTCGTAAATAAATGTTGTAGGTCAAGCCAAAAAGTGCGATTTGAAGACAGCTTTTTGATCACTTTTCCAATTTGGATTGAGTAAATATGTACGCAACCACAAAGCAAATCAAATTGATGGGCAAAACACGAATGTTCTCCACAAGTCATTGATAAGAACTGGAGAAGTTGTATTTTGTTATGTCATTCTCCTTATATAGGAACATATTATGCACCAAAAAATACATTTTGTCTTTCCTCTAAATTTTAAACGTGTTGTTGTTCTCTATATCAAATATCCTTTACTTACCTATCTGTATGTCTGATTTCTCAGATTTACGATATAAGAAAACGTATACTTTTTTAAGGTAGAGCGCTGTTTTCAGTTTATTAAACATGTATTTTGTTATGTCAATCGCCTTATAAAGGTAAATATATATGCAAAAAATACATTTTGTCTTTCGTCTAAGTGCTAAACGTGTTTTTGTTCTCTATATCAAATATCTTTTACTTACTCATCTGTATGCCTGACTTCTCAGTTTTGCGATATTATATAAAACTTATTTAAGGTTGAACGCTGTTTATGCATTATAAAGCAAATATTTATTGTCTCATTTCTACATTTTAAATGTCAATGGGATCAATTAACGACAATATTGCATCTAAAAATGACACGCATTCGTAAGATTGCACGTTTTGTCAATATATGAAAAACACGATGTTTAATCTTACAACTAGACGTCAAATGTCAATTGGCTAAAAACAACGGTGTCTTGTACAAATACGACATGACTTGGTAGATTCGTCTTACGTCTATAATACTACTTTGACGATTTCATGCCTGTACATTCTGTAACTAATATAAACAATATATATCATCTAGCTGTAATGTTAACATGGCAATCGGCTCAGAGTTCAGTCATATCGTCTGCAAGATCATCATGTTTTCGCGTGGGTTGTTATTTTATTGGCTACAAAATGTATATCATGAAATAAGTATCATTGACTATTAAAAACATGAGGTTTTATAAATGATTTCGCAACATGCACCGTGAGCAACATACCGGTAGCCAAAGGATAGTATATCTGATTTATTACTTTAACGTCATTGAGAAAGATCGTATTACCATACGAGAGGTGCTCAACTTATTTATGAACAGAAAATGAACATCGATATTTTGTAACTCTAACAATGAAATTGAATAAAAACTTTTATATTGTGTAAAGTAGTGTATCAAGAAGTATATATAATAATTGTAAATTTGACAAAACGTTAGGGTTAAATCATAATCAGCATTAGGGCAGAAGGTGTTGTTATTTGCGTTTTGAAGGTCCAAAACTCGTAATAATTACGTTTACATTTTCCTTCTTTAATCGTCGTTTTAGTATCAACCAGATAGATAATTATATTGTTAAAGCATGAGTAGACTTCGACATCCACTGTTTGGTTATACTATATATCAAAGTTATATTCTTAAGTGTTTTTGGGCGTTGTATATGGTGACTTTTTGAAGCTGGATCTGAATGAAACTGACCATGATCTTAAAACAGTCACTAGGAACGATACGTAACAATTTTTTGTTGAAAACCTGATTTAAAACGGTTTGTACATAGACCACAGCCTTCAAATTCGTCAATTTGATATTGATTTAGATGTGCGTATTTCCATAATAACAAACGCAATGCCTTTACACGTGAATGGCCGCGAACACACAAAGCTGGACAAACATTAACGTCTCCCTATCCTTGTGACCTTTAGTAAAATAGCATACCATAATCTATCATAACATTCTTTAAGATTCAGCATTGATTCGCCATAATGAAACAAATTTTCCACATAATGTTGTTTATTTCGCATTTCTAGATTTCAAGACTTTTTGCTGCGAGGCATGATTTTCTTGATTTTCAGCGTAGGAACTTCGCATTTTCCCAGAACTATGCATTCGACTGTTTCGAAAATAATGTCACTGATAGTTCCTATGGACACTTCTATCTGTGGTTCTATTCCACGTTTTGCTAAGGGATTCATCATAGATATCATAAAACCAATTTAACTTTATAGTGTAGGTTTTGGCAATGTTGGGCAATTTTCAATTTATGGTGCAATTTCACAAGTACTGAAAAGAGAACTTTAATAACACTTGTTACGACAAATATTACTGATGTTCTCATTAAAGATGCAAAATAAAAATTTATTAACACATTCTTGATGCTTAAAAAAGGGCCATTTTGCCTCAAAACAGGAAAAACAACATCATCTACTAAATTGTTGTTTTAAGCTTTAACCAAATGAAATAAACAATGCATGATGATCATATGTTCAACCTAAAACATTTTTTCGCATGGTTTAAAAAAGATAGTTCAATTGTTTTTATTCAATATTGCACAATCGGTGTTCATGTTTTGTTCATAAATAAGTTGAACACCTCTCGTATTAAGTTATTGTCGTGAACATTCGTAAGATCGTTAGATAAAATGAGTTCACACCTCCTTATGGATAATATCAAGTTATATACTCATAACAACGAACTATACGCTACAACGGTTGGAACATGGATCCACCAATTTTAAGTAGGGAATGTTCATGATCCATCGACGAAGCTCATCTCGATTTCGAGGTCACTAGGTTAAAACACTTTGTTACCATTGAATTCATAACGATTTTGGGTCCAAAACGTAATAAGTGTAGGTCCTAAGATCGTCATATTCACAGACGCGTTGCTGAGCATTATCAATATACTAAGGACTACACATATTAAGGTTAATAGGAATACCTGCCCACTAAGTTAAATCCATAATAGGAGCGATAAAGCAAAACATGTCACCAGATGCACATCAATATGAGTTTAAAAGGATTTATATACATAAACAAGAAATGTATTAATTCTAGTGATTATAAATATGGGACAGAAGATCATAAAATGAACCAAATGTACCTTCGTTCAAGGTAATTGAACTTGGAAAACCAGATATTTACGACGAAAATAGGAGTAACTCCACTTTAATAGGAGTACTTGGCAGGTATGTTAATATGTGATAGGCCAATGGCGTAATAACCGGAAGCATACTGTCCTACATTAATGTCATGAGGCATTTATGTTTTATAAACCTCTCTTGTTCCTTTTGTTATCGATTCCTTTCTTAGATCGATGGCTTAGAATAAGAAGGTCGTAACTACAACTTACGATCTTATAAGACTCTTACATATTTAAAATCTCCAGTACGATGCGCTTCTAATGAGCCTATTTGTATGAAAATCGGAACGTGTCATGTTGACCAAAACGAAGCTGTATAAGCTTGTTTAACCATAGGTAAAGAGTAAGTTTCGGACAGTTTTTGTCTTGTTTTTTTTTTCAATGCATATCAATTTTGTCCTTATGACCTTCTCATTCTAAGCCAGTGAGATGTTGTGTTTTGTTTTAATGTTGATACTGATGGATAACGATTTGTTTATTTTTTTTCTGTTTTACATGTTTCTAAGTTTTTAATTTGAACATGCACGGTTCACTACTGACAACGAGCAAGTTATAATTATCGGATATTGCTGTTATACCACTACCATGCACGAATACAATCTGAACATGCTATCTTGAATAATAAAACATATATAAAAAATACAAGTTAGTGTACCTTAGAACAATTAATGAGTGTATAGTATTTAGAATTTATGGGAAAATGGAGAATTATTCACAGATATTCATGAGGAATTATTTGCTCTCAAAACAGATGTACAAAAATATCATAAAATGCATGAGAGTACATACAAACTACCGATTAGCAAAACAAGATATTTTATTCTTCCAGGATTCTAATCTTATAAATTGTTTAGAAAATAATACTCCCGTATTAGTTATGTTTTCAAGATGTATTTCTGTGACTTTGCAATATACTGCGATGTTAACTTTTACACGGGAATTTCCTTGGATGGCCCTGTCCGGGGATATAACTGCATCTAGCAAAATATTTCAAATGTAACACTAATTCTCTAGAACTAGTGTATTTTAACCAATTAATCATTTCCATGTTTCAAAGACATATGCACTCAAATGAAATTTAAATAAGAAGTCCTTGAAATTTGGCAGAAGTACAGATGAAACCTCCATAAATACCATGGACAATTTTAAAAAGTACCTTACCATACTAAAATGTTTTACTAGAAGCTCCAGACAATGTGCATCTTAGACATATTTTGGTCATTTTCAGACGCCAAATTCAGAGAATTGTTATTATTGTTGGTATATCAGTTTTGTTCGCACAAATGAATGTTTTACTATTTTTACTACTCATAGTTTAGTTATGTAATAATAAAACTGGTACAAATGAAAATAATATGCAGCTTGTATGATTTTTTTAAAAAACAAATGAGGTAGTTCGATCAAAGCGACAGCAATAAATTGACCGTTCTTGCTTGTTTTATGTAAAAAATTGATATTTTGGAAAAAGTAGCAATAAGAAATACTTCTAAATTGGCATACGTGTACTTTATTATATGCCTAATAACAACATACAAAAAAGCATAGGTCACCATGCATTTAACAAAATTACAACACAATATATAAGTACATTATAGTTAACGTCAGCATCAGACTATAAATTGGGTAAATCCAAATAATTGAACACAATCCTTCACAGTCAATATATATTTCTTCACATACATCATATCAATAAGAATGGCCATTCAACCAACTATAACAAGTGTCTACATGCCATCTAAAGTGGATTTCAAGAATTCACACAGTTTTCCAAGAATTTTTTTGTTTGATGTTAGGCGTGCTTTTCCTTCATGTTTCTCACTGAATAGGCGGACAAGACCATTCGAATCACTTGATTTATAAACTGATAGCAAGTGAATATAACACAGACCAGAGGAAGCAATTTTGTTCACCATTGTTGCAGAGAGCACCTTTCTTTCAGCATTACGGGCTGTTTCCTCCTGAAAGATTTGGCGCTCAATACGCCACACAGTTGAAAAGCTGAACATTGTGATTCCCAAAAGGGGTATTCAACTTATTGAGAAAATGTTCGGTATTAAATTATCCACTGCATGCATGTTATTGCACAAACACACGCCAAGATAACAAATACTTTCATTAACAAATTCAATATCAGCGATATGAGCAAAACAATACTGTATCTCAGTGGACGAAGAAGCAAATAAAGTAAATATATGTATTTAACACTATGGTTTTGTAACATCAATATATTGGACAGTAAGCCAATGAATCAAATCTAACACATACTGTAGTGTTCTTTATCTATACAAAAACCATCACGTATTCCCAGATACTAAATACTTATTGCAAGTGCGTGATTTATTATTTTCTATTGGTAATTTTAAGTTTAATCGACTCTGTTGGTGTGAATGAACCTGAAATTAATTTTATAAACGATCTCGGAACAAGGTATTTATACATCGTAAAACTTTGGCAAGTATACAACTCAAGCTATGTATACGGTAACACAGCGTGTTTGTAGTACTAGAATACATAATAATTACTTAGGTTAAAAAATATCTTATTAATTTTAGAATATACGTCGCCCACTTGAGTATAGTTTTGTGTTCATATATTAATAGTAGTTTCACGAGTATAATCCTTAATCTTTATAATAATTGTATGTGCGAGCCGTGTGTGTGGTTAGCCTATACTTTACTGCAACAAAATGAAACAGCATTTCATTATCACAATAATGATAATGTCATCATACGAGTAGAGTCAATCGCATACATTATGTAACCATTTGATTAGTGTTATGTTCATATATATACACATAGGTGTTGAAATATTACGCGACCACGAGACAAATCACTCAACATGTCGTAGTTTGGTGATTTGGGTGATTTTGGTGATTTTGGTGATCATATTCTCGTTAGGTAGAAGATTTTATTCCTTGTAAATTTTAAATACGTTGTTTTAAAGAATGTGTGATTTTTACTTAATTCGGTCAAAAACAAAACAACTGACAGTTCCAGTCCACGAACTGTATGATATCCCTCGTACATATAAAAGTACTTTGCAGTGCACACATATGTTCCCGGTAGTAACGTTGCTGTTTAAAATTCTTAATGTTACTGCTTAATCATGAGATGAAGTTAAATTACATTGTACCATTTGAGATTTTGCAATTATAATTATATTTCGATTGAAATATCCGTTATGTCATAAAACCTCTGTTTTATTCCCTGGGGATCTTTTATTCTACGTTTTACAATACCGACATGCTGAGGGAATAACGTTATATGCTAATAAGAATGCCATAGGCTTTTCTAAATTTTGCTACTTTTCTATAATTTCAAGAATAAACCGAATCGATACATGCCATTTCGACACTTTCATCATTTCGGAATAAATCTTTAACTGATTTTCATGACGTCATCCCTGAAACCGACTCATTCACGATCAAGTACATCAATAAAGTACAGAATGAACATCTGTGACAATACCATATCATTATAATGAAATGCCACCGGGCTTGTTGCCGGAATGCACATGTAGGTATGAAATGACATTCTGTAGGCTAATTGCATTTTGTCCCTTGTATCTATTTCTAGTACGACGGGGAGTTTCAAATGTTCCAGGAGAAGTGCTATATTATGTTTAAATTACTGCAAACTTTGAATAGAATAATTCTATGTATGACACCACTTTAGTCATTTTAAGATTTGTATCATAATTCACCATATTTGATGTATATGTTATTCGAACAAATGTAATCACATAATTTGTCATTCCACATCCATTTTGTTCTTGTATTACTGTCAAGAATAATTTATTTTTATTTGCCGCAAAACGTCAATTTGTGTTAAAAAAGAAACACAAATTTTTGTTTTGACGTTACGTCACGCCAATTCTATTGTTATGACGTGACGTCACAATGAACGTTTTCTCACCGGTCCGCGCCGTTACTATATAACTATGTGTGTATTATGAAATAAAGATCTTTGATCACAAAACAAATCCAGGTTCGTAAAGAGACTTGTCTCTGATTGTCTAAGGAAGGGGATTGCTTCCAAGAGGCGCAGCAAGAAGAGGTCTGCTTCCAAGAAGCGCAGCAAGAAAAGGTCTGCTTCCAAGAAAAGGTCTGCTTCCAAGAAATGGTCTGCTTCCAAGAAAAGGTCTGCTTCCAAGAAGCGCAGCAAGAAAAGGTCTGCTTCCAAAAAAGGTCTGCTTCCAAGAAAAGGTCTGCTTCCAAGAAGCGCAGCAAGAAAAGGTCTGCTTCCAAGAAAAGGTCTGCTTCCAAGAAGCGCAGCAAGAAAAGGTCTGCTTCCAAGAAGCACAGCAAGAAAAGGTCTGCTTCCAAAAAAGCACAGCAAGAAAAGGTCTGCTTAAAGAATCAATTCAAGAAAAGCAGTGCTTTCAATAAAAGGGCTGCTTCCCAGAAAAGGTCTGCTTAAAGAAGCAATTCAAGAAGAGGTCTGCTTCTAATAGTTTGCTTTTAATAAGCAAAGTTCTTTATTCCGAGGTCTGCTTCTCTGATTGTCGTGAAGCGTATCGAATAAAGAGGTCTGCTTCTCTGATTGTCGTGAAGCGTATAGAATAAAGAGGTCTGCTTCTCTGATTGTCGTGAAGCGTATCGAATAAAGAGGTCTGCTTCTCTGATTGTCGTGCAGCGCATCTAGTAAACGGTAAATTAAGACATTGTCGCTGTGGAAGAGACCCAATACTTTGACAATTTGGGGGCTCGTCCGGGATTATCTACCGTACAGTAATTACCAGCTACACAAGATGCAAGACGAGGAATGGATAAGACTAGGTGAAAGAGTTGGATTGTCAGGGGGAGAGTTGCTTTTCTTCGTCAAGGAGAGAGAAGAAGAAAAAACTGGCTAGAGATGAACGCCAGCAAAGAAGAGAGGATGATCGAAGAAAAGCAGAAATGGAACTGCAACTGCAAATCAAAGATCGTGAGCTTGAGGTTGAGCAGCTTAAAACGAGGAACACAAATAATGAAGGTGCTAGCAAATTGATGAGACCAAAAATACCGAAGTTTGAGGAAGGCCATGACAATATGGATTATTATCTAGAGCGATTTGAAAGATTTGCCATCGGTCAGAATTGGGAACAGGGTACATGGGCGACAAGCTTGAGTTCGTTGTTAACAGGACAAGGACTTGACGTGTACATAAGTTTACCACAAGAGGAAGCCAGTAATTACACTACATTAAAGAAAGCCATACTGAAAAGGTATGAGTTGACAGAAGATGGTTTTAGATCGAAGTTTAGGACAAGTCGGCAAGACAATGGGGAGACAGTATTTCAGTTTGTGGCTAGAATAAGGAGGTATTTCGACAGGTGGATAGACCTGGCGGGTATTGAAAGAGATTACCAAAGTCTTGCTGATGTATTCATTAGGGAGCAATTTATTGAAGGGTGCTCACCTAATTTGGCGATGTTCCTGAAAGAAAGAGGACCTCATAGTATGAAGGAAGTGACTCAACTAGCCGAGCAGTATTTAGAAGCGCACGGAGGAACGATTATGTCCTCGGCTAAAGGTGACAAAAGTCAGCAAAGGTCCAAAGCCAATATAAGTGAGGGAAGACCAAACCAAAGTCAGACGACAAGAGATTTTACGGAGCATAGAGATGTCAGAAAGACATGCTTTAATTGTAGCAAAGTAGGGCACGTAGCCCGAGATTGTAGACAAGGGAAGAGGTGCTTGGTTTGTAGCAGAACTGGACACTTAGCCAAAGATTGTAGGCAGCTGAAATCATCATCACCACAGCACCAAGGACCCAGGATATCGGCTATGTGCATACAAGCCATGCCAGACAGCAGTCCAGTGCAGAAAAATATCGAAGATAGAAAGCTGATGTTGGCAAATGGAGAGACTATCAAAATTGTTGCGGGAATATGTACAATAGACGTAGTACCAGGTGAAAGGAACCTGGAAATTCAAAAAGGATTCGTGGGACAAGCAGAGGTCAACGTGTTACGAAATACAGGTTGTGAACTGGCAGCAGTAAGGAGTAATTCGTGAAGAGAGACCAGTACCTTGGTAAAGAGATCGCAATGATAACTATTGATGGAGAAGCAAAGATGGTCCCGTTAGCAGAAGTGTGGATAGACACGCCATATTACACCGGAAAGATTGAAGCAATGGTACCTAAGACTTTAATATGTGATCTTATTATTGGAAATATACCAGGGGTATTAAACAAGCCAAACAATGACTGGTTAAAGCAGCACACGTCACAATCAATTGCAGCAGTTATGACCAGAGCTCAGTGTAAGAAAGCGGAGCTACCAACGAGACCTTTAAAGGTACCAACACCTTCTTGTGAGAATGAAATTAACTTTGAGAAGCTTAAGAAGACACAGAAAGATGATGAATCCATAAGCAGTTTATGGAAGCTTGCTGCAGAGGGTGAACAAAAGAAGATGAAGAGTGGGGCATCTTACAAATATACAGTCAGTAAGGTTTGAACATGACAAAGGATCTTACTCTCAAGAAATAAAACAGATTGTCGTTCCAAGAACACATAGAAGGAGAGTGTTAGAATTAGCACATGAGTCAATTGTGGGTGGTCATCTATCGGCAAAGAAGACGGAAGACAGGATAATTTCCAGCTTTTATTGGCCGGGTATAACAGGAGATGTCACTCGATACTGCCGGTCATGCGATATGTGCCAGAGAACAATTCCAAAAGGAAGAGTGAAGAAAGTACCTCTCGGGGAGATGCCTATTATTGATGATCCGTTTCACAGAATCGCTGTTGATTTAATAGGACCAATTATACCTGCATCTGATAATGGAAATAGATACATACTGACAGTTGTTGACTATGCCACAAGGTATCCTGAAGCTTTAACCCTGAAGAAAATTGATACAGAAAGCGCAGCTGAAGCATTGTTAGAAGTATTCTCAAGAGTAGGATTTCCAGCTGAAGTGCTAAGTGACAGGGGAAGCAAGTTTACATCGGATTTGATGAACGAAGTAAGCCGTTTGATTTCAGTGAAGCAACTGTTCACCACCCCATACAACCCAAAATGTAACGGTTTATGCGAACGCATGAATGGAGTGCTGAAAAGCATGCTTAAGAAAATGTGTCAAGAAAGACCAAAGGATTGGGACAGATATCTACCAGCAGTGTTATTTGCATACAGAGAAGTTCCACAAGCAAGCACAGGCTTTTCTCCTTTTGAATTGATGTATGGAAGAACAGTCAGAGGGCCAATGCAAGTGTTAAAAGGTTTATGGACAGAGCAAGAAACATCAGAGACGCACAATACTTACCGATATATACTAGAATTGAAACATCGGTTAGAGGAAACTTGCAAAATAGCCAAAGAAAGTCTTTCAAAAGCAAGGGTAGTATACAAACACCACTACGACAAGAAGACTAGGAGACGAAGTTTAAAAGCCGGTGACAAAGTATTAATACTTTTACCTACAGATAAGAACAAGATGACATTACAATGGAAGGGTCCTTACGATGTAGTCGCAAAGCCAATGAAATGGATTATATGGTTCAAGTCGAAGATAGAACAGCAAAGTATCACATCAATCTGCTGAAGAAGTATGAAGAAAGACCGAAAGAGATGATTGCCGGTGGTGTTGTTGTTATTGAAGCAGTTACTGATGACGAAGAGGGAACTGTGGATGATGAAAACTTGCTTAATTTGCCAAAGACAAAACCATCAGAAACATATAAAGATGTACATATATGTGAAGATTTGTCGCAGGTACAAAGGGAACAAGTAGAATATTTACTTTGTACATTCAGAGACATACTTACTGATCAACCGGGAACAACTACATTGGCAGAACATAAAGTAGAGCTGATTGAAGAAACACCCGTTAGAGTAAAGCAGTACCCATTACCATATGCTAAGCGACAAGATGTAGACAAAGAAATAGAGAGCATGCTCCAAACTGGTGTTATAGAACCAGCTAACTCTGATTATAATTCGCCAATCGTGATTGTCTGGAAGAAAGATGGCAGTAATCGTTTTTGTATAGATTTTAGAAAGCTGAATGCTATTACCAAGTTCGACACAGAACCAATGACAGATATAGTAGATATACTAGCGAAATTAAAGGATGACAAGTACTTCACGAAGATAGACTTGGCAAAAGTTACTGGCAAATTCCTGTCGCTAAAGAGTCCCGACGGTTTACGGCATTTTCAACATACAAGGGGAGCTTTCAATTCAAGAAGATGCCATTTGGAATGGTCAATTCAGGAGCAACCTTTAACCGAATGATGAGGAATATAAGGATCCACCATGAGCTTCTATGTAGGATAAGGATATCTCACCCGAGGGGTCGGATTTTAACCAGGGACGAGGCTTGCCAAGTTCGCTGGTTAAAATTCCGACCCCGAGGGTGAGATTTCCTTATCCTACATAGACTGTCTCATGGTGGATCATTTTTCTTCGACGCAATTCGTGAAAAAACAATCGAAAATATAGCGTCGTAATGTGCCTACACAGTTAAACTCTGCCTAGGAAAATGCCCCTTAAATAGTATAGAACCTATTTTTGTCCTTCTTGTTAGCTAAATACCAAGTTTATTTACTATGCAGACGTAGTATAAGTAAAAGTAGACCCACTTAAAGGTCGGAATAAATTCACGTGCGGTTGCTCATGTAAGAAAGATGTTGCTAATGTAAGATAAGATTTTCTTCCATTAGCAACGCGCTTATCTTACATTAGCAACACCGAAGAAACTACTGCTTCACTGTGAAAATGTTGATAATTATGTAGACGACATATTAGGACATACTGTTGCTTGGAATGAACATTTGGAGTTGATTCGAGAAATATTTTGCAGGATACGGAAAGCAGGTGTTACAATACGACCATCTAAATGTATGATTGGGTACAGCAACGTGGGATTCACAGGGCATACAGTAGGAAGTGGAATGGTACAGATGGAAGAGGATAAAATAGAACGGATTAAGCTAGCTTCGATTCCGAAAACAAAAAAACAAGTGAGAGCGTTTTTAGGACTTGCTGGATATTACAGAAAATTCATTCCGAGATTCGCAGAAACAGCTGCTCCATTGACGGATTTGACTAAGAAGGGTCAGCCAAACTTGGTAAACTGGGGTGACGTTCAAGAGAAAGCGTTCGCTACATTGAAGAACAAGTTGACAAGAGCGCCAATACTAAAATTGCCTGATTTTAACAAGGCGTTTGTGGTACAAGCAGATGCCTCAGATACTGGAGTAGGGGCTGCATTACTCCAACAGTATGATGAAGGCCTATTTCCGGTAGCATATGCAAGCAAGAAGTTGCTACCACGCGAAAGGAATTATTCCGTGACAGAACGAGAATGTTTGGCCATAATATTTGGTATACAAAAATTCCAGAAGTATTTGTATGGAAAAGAATTTATCATTCAAACTGACCACCAAGCATTGTCATATATACAGAAAAGCAAGCTAGAGCATGGAAGAATAATGAGATGGGCATTATTCTTGCAAATGTACAGATTCAAGATTGAAGCCATCCGAGGAGTCGACAACGTTGTTGCAGATTACCTAAGCAGAGAAGGATGTGATGATCCAAGCAATGAAGAAGTATCATCGAGCATCGATGATTCACAGCATACAAACCAGAAAGAAGAAATTTAATTATTCTTATTATTTAAAAAAAAAACAACTTGTATTTTTACTGGAAAAGGGGGTTGTCAAGAATAATTTATTTTTATTTGCCGCAAAACGTCAATTTGTGTTAAAAAAGAAACACAAATTTTTGTTTTGACGTTACGTCACGCCAATTCTATTGTTATGACGTGACGTCACAATGAACGTTTTCTCACCGGTCCGCGCCGTTACTATATAACTATGTGTGTATTATGAAATAAAGATCTTTGATCACAAAACAAATCCAGGTTCGTAAAGAGACTTGTCTCTGATTGTCTAAGGAAGGGGGTTGCTTCCAAGAGGCGCAGCAAGAAGAGGTCTGCTTCCAAGAAGCGCAGCAAGAAAAGGTCTGCTTCCAAGAAAAGGTCTGCTTCCAAGAAAAGGTCTGCTTCCAAGAAAAGGTCTGCTTCCAAGAAGCGCAGCAAGAAAAGGTCTGCTTCCAAAAAAAGGTCTGCTTCCAAGAAAAGGTCTGCTTCCAAGAAGCGCAGCAAGAAAAGGTCTGCTTCCAAGAAAAGGTCTGCTTCCAAGAAGCGCAGCAAGAAAAGGTCTGCTTCCAAGAAGCACAGCAAGAAAAGGTCTGCTTCCAAAAAAGCACAGCAAGAAAAGGTCTGCTTAAAGAAGCAATTCAAGAAAAGCAGTGCTTTCAATAAAAGGGCTGCTTCCCAGAAAAGGTCTGCTTAAAGAAGCAATTCAAGAAGAGGTCTGCTTCTAATAGTTTGCTTTTAATAAGCAGAGTTCTTTATTCCGAGGTCTGCTTCTCTGATTGTCGTGAAGCGTATCGAATAAAGAGGTCTGCTTCTCTGATTGTCGTGAAGCGTATAGAATAAAGAGGTCTGCTTCTCTGATTGTCGTGAAGCGTATCGAATAAAGAGGTCTGCTTCTCTGATTGTCGTGCAGCGCATCTAGTAAACGGTGAATTAAGACATTGTCGCTGTGGTAGAGACCCAATACTTTGACAATTACAAAATTAAAATATTAAAAACACTTTGAGTACTTTCATTACGATCATCGACATGAATAAGCATTTTGATGGAATAATATGAACTAAACTTTATGTTTGTTCTTTTTTTGGCATTTTCGCGCATGTGCTTATGGTAACTTGTTACTCCTTACGTTGCGTAGATACTGGATAGAAGATATTCTCAGCTCGAGAGTCGGGAACGTGTTGCTAATATCGGTCAAGGAATATAATACTAACGGTTTTCTCAAAACTTTGTGTTCACGCAGGTTGATTTGCATTCTTAGGAATATTTGCGCCACATACAACGTGGTATTTACACACTGGTCCTCGATCGGAACTACTCGGGTCATTCAGTGATGAATCCGGAAGCTCCCTCGGATGTATGTAGTGTATGAACCGACGAAAATACCCAAATGGGTGATGCGGTCACACACATGCGTGATGCGGTTAAAGTGTATAGAGCTATTTTCTAACAGTCATTTAATGTCAAAATCATTACTTGCATCGTTTTTGGTATGATACTAGACTACCTTAATTGCAAATCTAAACTTTGGATGTGTTCCGTGTACTTTGATTCAATCGTCGAAACATAGAGGATTCTTATAATTTCATAGGGTGTTCTAGTTCACTTTCGTATGAAAATGGACAGTTTGCATGTCCAATAAATCACAGATAAAATGTCTGCTAAAACTGAAGCGCAAAAATGATCTAATGGATATCAAAGCATAATTGTTTTTCAGTTTTTGAAATTTAAAAACATATCTTCCGATCTAGCTTTACACACTTTAACAAGAATAGAAACCAAGACATACCCATCCCAAATGTAGGCTATGACGTTTTAAAAAACATAAATACATAAAACATGCTAAGTTAAGAGCACATATCTATGTCCAAGATGTTTAATAAGTGCCACAAAAATGTTCCATTTTTGATATGTTTACAAAACCGTTCTGACTGCACTAAAAACGTTAAGAACCGTTATGTTTATGCCCGAGAGGTGGTTCGCTTAAGGATTTTCCGAGGTGCGCCGATTGCCTGGTCCTATTTGTGCACATTTATCAACAACGAACATATGTTTAACGAAAGATGCAGACTAATTGGTCGGATACGCATAGTTTAAAAATCCAATTTATTATCATTAATCAAAAATATAGTAAAAACATGTATGGCTTTAAGGTTTATATACAGGTCGTCGCTTCTTTGCAATTTCCTATCATAAAAAGCAATATCCGAGTAGATCCCTAACTATACAGACATGTTTGTGTGAATGTATGTAACCTGTTTAACATACTTAAACTGCACCCTTCGGCTAGACCTTTACAGAAAAACTAAGACGCATTTTACAGACTGAACTAGTTTTTACACGTGTGTCGGTCGATCTTAGACAATGGGATGGGTCTAGACCTACTTTTATCTACTAAGTTAACTGAATGATACATCCAGACCTATTGAATAAATGTACAATTTTCTCCTACGGCCTTCGTGATTAATTCCTACCCATATGAACTCCAAACCGTGATATATTTGCCGGTATATCACGGAAAACTAAGATCTATTTCCTAATTAGACGCTTTGGTTAATATATCAATCATACAATAATTATATGGTGATCTATACAATTATTGGACAAAGCAGAACTTACGGAGGGATTAATGTTAGTTTTATTTCTACACTGAATTAATCATAATTTATTTTATCTGCTGAACTCACAGACTAAATCCATCATGACTGAACTTTGCAATGCTATGTAAGCTTCATCATTGGCTTTCAAAAACTTCCTAACACGAGTTACTAAATTATGTTGTTAACACGAGTGCTCTAATGAAGGAGACAAAAACACATCAAACTGGGTGGGCACGCAAGGCAAACTGTTTGCTCCAAGTAAAAGACACATAATAAACATTTTACATGTAAAGCAATACATGTAACAATACGATTCCTGTTTTTCTACCAGCTGTTTTAGATTTCGGACTTTATATATCAAACTAACATCTCAATGTTTACATACAGGAAGATGTGTGACATTTCTTACATATCTGTATAGAGACCGATCTCGAAAGTATTGGTAGGT
Organism: Spisula subtruncata; assembly: GCA_963678985.1. NCBI lineage: Eukaryota > Metazoa > Mollusca > Bivalvia > Venerida > Mactridae > Spisula > Spisula subtruncata. The sequence continues at coordinate 3,730,058 of OY787676.1, forward strand.
TAGACAATTATCACGTTCGACCAGGCTGTTTCTTGGAGCAGATAATGACTGGTACCCATTCTAATATTGTGGCAAAAATATTCTAGGAGAGCTAGTTATAAAAGCTTGAAACTAGCAACAGACTACGACATGTTCCACAAAACGGCCAATTCGTAAAGGACTATATGTGACAACACTAGACGCAAACACTGCCCATCATATCACGTCCCGCAGAACACAGAAGTAAACTTCACCAGGTCACAAGAGGCTCGTTTATTGTATTTGACATTTTCAACTGGACATTAATTGCCAATCCGGACAGGTTTATCTACTCTAGCGTCTAGACGATTACTTATATACTGTACATTCGACTAAATTCTGACTTCCGCAATCAAAAGATAAACGTAACATGAAATTACTGAAATAGCTGGAAACGTGTTTGGATAAAAAACCGCTATGGGGTAGGGTATGGGGACATGCTTGTGAACAAGCATAAAAGCGATATCGAAATAGATTTTAAAGATATCAGAGGTTACACATATTTGCTATTTTCTTTCCAAAGATGCACAAAGTTAAGAAAACGAATAACTGATTTGGTATAGCTTTAATGTACACAATAACGTACGTGGCATTGGTTTTGGTTCGTTACAATATTGTGACGTATTATTTAATATACCAATATTAATATAGTTCAATTACGGTACGACAAAAATAGCATGTAAGATTTAATTAAAGTTAAGTTTACTAAATATGTATGGGTTTGTATCAAAATCATTTCGTACATCGAATGTCAATGTGACTTAACCCATCCTGGGTCATTGCATTGTACGTGAAGGATTATAGCATATAGCGAGTAAAATAATTAACTGCAGTTGCTTTATGAATTCAAACGTTGCTTAAAGCCACAATAAGGTTCCGGAACGACATATTTTCTATAAGTAGAAAACACAAATCTTTGTTACTGATTTGAAGAATGATAAATAATTAACACACCAAGCTATTAAAACACGCTCTTACTGTCATATGTGTGAAATAATCTTCCCTTGAAGATTGACATAACGAGCCCGGTTTGTTTACAAATACGGCGTTTAACAGCATCTCCGTCACTTTCCGGAGACTACCGAGAATTTTTCGCCAGTTTCTTATAACCAATGGATGGATAGCACACCTATGATAACGTAGGGCTCACACTATAACCCGTTATCTAACAGTACCTTCCGGTATCGTATATAGGTAGTAGCCCGGTATTGACACCTAATCATGTTGTATATTGCCTTGTATATTGACATTAATCATGTTGTATAATTGAAACATGCCAGAGGCGGGGAATTAACTATGCGTATGCAATATAGATAGTGCGAATGGCTGTGTGCAGATGTATTAATTTCTCCGATAATTATTAAATTTATATTTTCATGTACAGTAGAATCTACAATAAAATAATAAGTGTTTACTTGTAAGTATGTAAATCTGCATGTTCAATATGTATACACGAATGTTGTGAGTGTCAATCATTATGAAGGTCAAAGAGGTGGCCTTTTCTTTTAATATCAATATAAAACGCACAAACATGATCATATGAATGGAAAATTAAAATATATGTTATATCCAAATGCCCTCAAATTTTCCTATGCATATGTATTTGATTGTAGCTAGCTACATTTTGTTTATTGTCTGATACAACATAATCTGTAATAAAATATAAAAAACCGAGATGTTTTTGTTTGTCCTTGGAATGAAAAGATCGTATCTACAAAATCATATTTTGAGAAAATATTAAAATCTGTCTGGCAAATTACTCTTTACTTATGGTTAACAAACTTTCATGAAAATAGGCTCCTAAGAAGCGCCTTGTGATATAGATTTCAAATATGGCACTAACGACCTTCTCATTCTAAGCCAGCGATATGTTATATATCATGGAGTTAATGTGCTTGTCTATATAACTCCATGATTATATTAAGTGATATATATTCATTCACACTTCTACACTAACCCTTTAATTGGATTATACCTAACAATTCAATTAGGTGTCAGTCGTGATTAGAATACAATACCACACGCAATATACAATACAATACATGTATAGGCCTACAACAGAGTACCGGCAGATATCGGTGTACCGGGTTTTGTGCGTATACTTCCGATCATTGACGAAATTTTCGGAATCGTTCGTAAAATTTAAACGTAAACACTATTGAGTATTTTGTACGGAGGACAAAATACTAAATAGCGTTTTCAGTTGATTATTTCTCATAGAAGGAACAGCGACCTGAGGTCATATATGGGTCCCTTCTACACCATTTGTAGTATAATTTAATATCTCAATATTTCAATATTCTTTGTAGATAGAAAATACTACCATTTTAAACCTTATTGGGACTTTAAAGCATGGCTATACAGTCATGTATATTCTTAGCAACTTTTCTTTTTCTTTCCACACGTATAACTGTGATGATAACTTTGTCAATCATGAATGTAATTATATAACAATGACATTTTGCTATTATATGCACATGTTATCGTGTAGAATATTTGTACAACAATAAGTCGGGATGTTGATATGCATCTATTGTATTATTATTACATATCGATGGCTTAGAATTAGAAGGTCGTAAGTGCCACTTACGACCTTTTAAGATTCATACATATTGAGAATAAGCATCACAGGGCGCTTCTTTTGAGCCCCTTTTCATAAAAATCTGAACTTATCATGTTGACCAAAATGAAGTGGTAAAAGTTTGTTTTACCATAAGTAAAGAGTAAAGTCAGACAGTTTTTCTGTGTTTTCTCAAATATCGATTTGGTAGTTACGACCGTCTTGTTCTAAGCCATCGATATGTACTAGTACTACTATTGGTATTGTTCTTTTCTCACGTTTTGTTGTGAAAGCGTGTGATTTATTTATAATTGTTTTTATTCGATCACTGTGGTCACATTCAAATGGCCACGTGGTACAAAACGATACACATGGGCTTGTGTTTTAAATAAAAGCGCAATTTTTCATGAATATAAAATAATAAAATATTGTCTATTGAAAGTCAAACAACCCCTACAGGAATGGCTGATTAACGTTTTTCTCTTTCAGTATTGTCCTCATGGAATATCTTGGAATACCTTTACTTGATAATATATAACCAGTCGTTGAACACAGTTAGGGCAATTTGTTTCATAAAGCTATAGGCAATATAGGGATTTCAATAAGAAAACTGGCTCCCGATCGCACCTTGCCATGTTTATTTTATGTCTAAGCAGTTCAATACATTACATAAGCATGTGTGGAAGAATCAGTAGGTATCATTATTTCTCATTTTTATTCTTCACCTTAAACAAACTATATTTCCAATTTGCTGATAACAATACATATTCCTATAAGTCTTAAACGTCAATTCTTTGGAACATAATGACTTAAATATGAACATTGAATAGAATTTAAATGAAATACAGGACTTGTGTTGATATTTCAAAGTGATAAACTGTTAATATTTATATAAACGAATATATCAATTGGTTCTTGAAAAAAGCCACAAATATACACAACGTAGGCACCTTACTATTCTATTCCTGGTCTATTGGCAATTGTTGAAAAATACTCGTAAGTCTGGGGTGGTATTCACTAATAATATTAAGGGAACATTTGAGAATTTTGACAAAATCGTGTTGTGTGTTGGCTTTGCAGGATAATGAAGATTATCAACATTTTAGAAGCTTTATATAACGTGCTACAATAATCACAAACGAAACGTTATTTATACTTAAATTCTTGCAAAATATGGTCATCACATTTACTTTACTAAAGTCAAACTATTTACGTTGTAATAATAATAATAATAATAATAATACTAACGACTTTATTTAAAGAGGCAACACAGTTGGGCAAGCCCAGTCTTCCCTGTGAGCCTCTATGACAAATGATTTGTACATGTTTTCAGTAGTATAATAAAGCATTAATTCAAACAGTAGCAATAATACTCCTGAAATGAAAATAAACATTTGTATGTAACAAATATGAGACATTATTTACAAAACAAAAGAATAACAAATTATGTGACAGTTTTCACAGGCAAAACTACTAATAATTGGGACAATATTCACAAAGAAACATCAGTACATCCACCAGAGTAAATCCATGTGAGATATGTGGTTTTGAAGGCATTTAGTGAACTTGACTGACGTATGTTTAGGGGTATTTTGTTCCAGATTTTTGGACCAGAATATGCAAGAGATTTTCTGCAGAACTCTAGTCTAGGTTTAGGAATGTACAGAGTATTGTTTGAATGAGATCTTAATGATGCATTAGTAGTCTCAATAAATAGGTTTGACATGTACTCGGGAAATAAATTATTCAAGGATTTATAGACAAAGATAGCCTTTTTGTAAGATATGCGGTCTTGCATTTTTATCCATTTTAGATCAGTGAATAAGGCTTAAGTAGGTGCATCATAATGCTTGTCTAGAATTATTCTTGCTGCTCTTTTCTGGAATTTAAGCAACTTATTTAATAGTCCATCACTACAATTGCCCCAGATAGTGCAGCAATAATCAAGGTGTGGCAAGATGTAAGCATTGAAGAAAATTTTTCTCATATCAATACTAAGATACTGCTTTATTCTTAAAAGCAGATATAGCAGAGAATTACATTTCTTAAGTACATGTTCAACTTGGATAGTCCAGCTTAACTTGTGATCAACATGGACGCCTAGCAGCTTTTCAGCTTCAGTGAAATCAATGTTCTGATTTTGTAAAAGCAGATTGTGATCATTGCTAGTATTTATTGTTGTGTAGATAGTGTAAGAGGGGGAGATAATCATTGCTTTTGTCTTTTGAGGATTTGGTATCATTGAATTCCTTTGACACCATTCATCTACTGTGTCAAGGCTCGATTGTAAAGCATGGCAGACAGTATTAATGGATGAACCAAGTGCAGTTATAGTAGTGTCATCAGCAAACATGTCGGTAGAAGATGTTTTAACATGAAGGGGTAAATCATTTATATAAAGGATAAATAGTATAGGCCCAAGAACAGATCCCTGTGGTACTCCTGATGTTATTTCAAGAGAAGTGGAAAGCTTGCCTTGTATAGACACTTGTTGGGAACGATCTGACAAATAGGATTGAAACCACTGGAGTGATGAATTTGAGATGTTGTATTCTATCATTTTATCAAATAGGAGTGTATGATTTATCAAATCAAATGCCTTTGATAGATCCAAGAACACGGTGCCAACAAGTTTATTATCATTTATGGCATGTATCCATGCGTCAACTACTGAAGTTAGAGCAGTTTCACAGGAGTGGTTCGAGCGGAAGCCTGATTGAGTTTTGTGAATGAGAGAGTTTGTCTCAAGGTATACTTTCAATTGATCACTAACATGGGTTTCAAGGATTTTTGAAAGTATAGGAAGAATAGAGATAGGGCGATAGTTATTTGTATCAGACTTACTCCCCTTCTTATAGATTGGAATGACTTTTGCCCTCTTGAAAAGCTGTGGAAAACTGAATTTTATAATACTCTGGTTAAAGATGTAAGTTAGAGGTTTAGATATGATACCCGCGCTCATCTTAAGAAATTTAGCTCCCAATCCATCTAGTCCTGTTGCTTTGCTTGTGTCAAGTGATTGTAGTTTTTTTGTGACAAACTCTTGAGTAATGCGTGGTATATTCAAACTTGTGAATGCGTTTGTGTGATTGGCAACAAATTCTTGTAATGGTGCTTTGTCTCTTTGTGTAATGTTGCAGATTTCGGTCGGAGCCATTTTGAAGATATTTGTAAAAAAGTTATTGAAAATTTCAGCTGTTGTTTGTGGGTCTTGAATGGGATTGCCTACTGTGTCTGTTATAAAGTTGGTTTGGTGCTTGGTTGATTTCCCTGATAAATCCTTCAGATTTCTCCAAAGTTTCTTGGGGTTATTTTTATTATCATTAATCGCAGTATTATAATACGATTTCTTTGCATTGTTTATGCATGTTTTCAGTTTATTGCGCCAGTATTTGTAGTGTTCTGTATCTTTTGATATCTTTTCTTTATTGTCTCTGAAAAGTCAGGATTAAACCAGTCAGGCAAATTAACACTCTTAACCCGTTTTTGTTTAATTGGCGCATGTGAATTTAGAGTAGTTGTGAAAAGGTTAATGAAACAATCCAATGTGTCATCAGGATCATCATACATTTCTATGACTGACTAAGGTTGGGTATCTAATGACTGCAGCAAGTCGTTTTCATTAAATTTGTTCATATTTCTGTAAGTGATTATTTTATGGATTGGACCATTGCTGTTATTAGATGATAATTTACGGGTGAAACATACAGGGTAGTGATCGCTAAGGGTTAATTTTGGTATTTTGAGATCAACAATATTGCATGGTGTATTAGTGTAAACGTGATCTATAATAGTTGCAGTATTTGAAGTTACTCTGGTGGGTTTATCAACCAGTTGTTTTAAATTAAATGCTTCTGATATACTTTTCCATGAATTATTCACAATTTCAGAAGTTCACAATGTTATAATTAAAGTCTCCGGACAAAATAATTTCTTTGTTTTCTCCATACAATTGTTCCAAAATGTTTTCAAATTGATCATTTCAACTGTTATTTGACGATGGTGGTCGGTAAATATATCCGAAGATGAATGGTTTCTGTTTGGAGACCTTAATTTCTAGCCATATTGCTTCAATTTGTTCTCGGTCCAGATCGAGTCGCTGTTCACATTGGTTTTTGCAGCTGACATAAGCCACAAGACCACCGCCATTAGTGGGTCTATCACGACGGAAGAAATTGTAGTTATTTAATCGAAATTCATTATCATCTAGTTGATTGTTGAGAAAAGTTTCACAGAAACACAATATGTCGATTTCCTCATGATCAGCCACTAAAATTTTCAGTTCATCAAATTTTGGGCACAAATAGTGAATAAGATGGAAAAAGTTAAGTCCTTGTTTATGAAAGAATAAGTCATCTGTTGAATCGACATTGTTATGTTCTGTGCAATAGTTTGTACTTTGAGGATTTAAAAATGTATTGGTATTTGTCTTTGGAATGGCAGGGTCCTGTTTTTCTGTATGTAGTTGTTCTTTGAGAATTTTAAGTTGAGATTCTTGTATTTTTCCATCTTTATCAGTTGTTGAAAAGGGATCATCATTTGTAGTATCTATCGCTGGTATTGTTGACGTGGATTGCGCTGAAATTTGGTCCTTCTCATGTCCTGATGAAAATTTACAGCAGGTTGTTGACTTTGAGGTATGTTGTACTTGTTATGTAAGGTTGATTTCATTTGACTTGATAGTACTGTTGCGCCTTTCCAAGATAGATGAACTTCATCTCGGTAGAGAGTTCTGTCTGCTGATTTGTCATTAAACATGAATTGTTCAGTATTGTCTATAAATGTCAGGCCTTCGTTTGTACAGTATGTCTGGAGTGAAGTGTTGAGAGCTTCGATGTTAGGTGTTGAGAGTCGGTCATATTTCTTGGGTAGTATTGAGGATATGATGATATTTGTTTGATCATGATGGTGCTGTATAGTTTTAACTAGATCCTGGAAATGTTGGAGAATATCCTGTGGTTTTTCAGCACTTGAAATATCATTTATTCCCGCATGAATGACGATGGAGTCATATGACTTTAAGTTGTTTTGTTGATCTTGCAAAGAGATTAAACTATCCTTTATGTTGCTCACTTTGGCACCAGGATGAGTCCTAATCGTAACATCCATAGTGTCCTCTGCCATTTGGGATGTTTTCAGTACTCGTGTAACTGAGTCTCCCATGATCAGTACCTTTGGTTTTCCATTTATTTGTTGTTCAGTGTAAGCATTTTGAGTTTTTGTAGTAGAACTGAATGTTTTCTTGGACGTTGATGCTGTTCAGTTGTGTATTGATGACGAATTCACATTTTGTGTTTTTGATTTATTTTCACCTTTTTCATTTGGAGTGTAGCTTCTGGTACTCCGGATACGTTCAACTTCTTCCTTTATTTCATGTCTGAGTATTTGAATGTCTGATTCAGACACCTTACATTCCATCTGCTTTTTTAACTCAATGAAATCAGACTTGAGGGAAGCAATGTCGTCTTTCATGGTTTATTCCAATCTTTGTGTTTCGATATTTTGTGAAGATGTTGTGGTAATTAGTTGCAGTTTTTCCTCTGTGCTCTTTAATTTTCCTAACAGTGATGTTATTTGTTTAGCCTGTTCACTGGCCTTTGCTTGAGTGTTTCCAAGTGTCTTTTTAAGCTTCTCTGCTTTGTCTACTAGATCTGATAACTTTTTATTTTGGTCGTCATTTATTGCTTGTATTTTCTTATTTTCGGTCCTTAGTTTGATGTTTTCTGTTGTTAGCATGTTGTCCCTTAAGATGTTTTGTGAAACCGCCCCTGGTCAATTGACAACTATTGAAAGACAATTGTTAGTCTGGTCTGCAAGTACTTGTGATACAATGATTCAGGTCCAAGAATTACCTGCAATCAAATACACTCATGTTAGTTTCAACTTAACAAACGAGATCGGAACATGACATACATTGAATGCATACTCTTTATGATATGCATCTGAATTTTAGTCAAAGGTCAATTTTTTATCGTTAGAAATGATGCTAAATAATAAATTAACATTTTACTGAATTGGTAGATTACTAAAACAGATATGAGAAAATCGGACAGGGAGGCAGCACTCAACTTAACCAGTCGAACTCAGAAATCAGTAACACCACAACACACGTAACCAAACAGAGCATTGCACACACATAAGTAAAAAAATGATAAGTCCCCGCCGCAAAATTCTAAACCAAAAGTTTGTCTGGTACAAATGCCGTTCAGTTCAATAGGAACATTATTTATTGGAGATATGTGTTGCTATCATCATAAATGACACACGTATTTCAGATAAATTATTAAAGTAAGTTTAGAATGTTGTACAAATGTTGTTCAGTTCAAGAGGAATATTGGACACATAAAATCGCAGGCTTAGAATGAGAAGATCGTAAGTGCCTTTCAGCACTTGTATACGACTAATGCATGTATGAAATTTACATCATAATGCAGTTCTTATGAGCCTTTTCTCATGATATTTGAAACTTGTCTTGTTGACCAAACTGAAGTTGAAAAAGCTTGTTTTACAATAAGTATAGAGAATATTTATTTCTGTCTCAAAATAATGATTTTGTAGTTACGACCTTCTCATTCTAGACTAGTGATATGTATGTTGCTATGTAAACTCTCTACGCAAGTATGTATGTTTATAGTGCTGTATTTGTCATTTAATATTGGCATACTTATCCCATACCCCCGTCTATGTTATGAACTGAAATTTGCAATAAGAACAACTGCCAGTTAGCTCGTATACAACGTACCCGCACTAGGTATGAGAAATTGAACGGGGAAGGCAACACTCAACATAGTGTATCATCCACTCAACTTCCAGTCACCACATACAACGCCAACTAAAACTCTTCAAAAATAACACTTTGATATATATTATAACCAAACAGTTTTCGATGGTTGTTTTCTGCTGTTCACCGCTCACTCAATCACCCTTTGCCATTTTAACTTCCTCTGGTCATTGGGCTACCTAATGCAACATGTATTCGAGTCTCCCTTGGAAGACTATACTCCTCGATATGCTAGTCAGCCGACATCGACATGCAGCGCACCAATTTACACAATGTGGGTTATTATTCTTTTTCAACATTTTTTTTATTTTCATAAGACATATTATACAGCTATACACAAAACAAAAACATACACACAATTTTGTGAAAGTAAATGTTAAACTAATTCACTACACATGATATTATTCATTAATGTCATTATGATTGTTGTAGTATATATATGGAAGGGGAAGTATGAGGACAGTTGCTTAGAAGAGAGGTTGTGATTGTAGAGAGTAAGAAAGGAAAGAAAGAGAAAGATAATAAGAAATGGTTATGGGTTCGGGGAATTTACACAATACATGTATCACCATTTGAGTTATGCAAGTTATGAAAACTTCTGCCATTTTCTGTTACAGATTTGGAGTTTGTTTTTTAATAGTGCGATTGTTTGTTCCATCTTTTTTCGATAATTAATGTATTCTTTAAATGACTGAATTGTCGGTGTGTGTTTATTACATTTACATTTAAATATGAAATGTTTTGAAAGCAGTATAATATAGTTGGTAATAAGCCCATCTTCTTCTGTATTCTTTATAATGTTGCAAACTGAAATATTTTGGAATGTGATATTTAAGTCTTTTCAAAGCTTTTGTACTAGATATGACCTAACTTCAGCCCAAACACTTTGTACAATATGGCATTCCCAGAACATATGGTATATAGAGTCTGGTTGTCTATTGCAAAAATCACATAAGCTTGACTGGGTTATATGACACTTGTGTAAAAATGAATTGTCGGGTATTATATTCATGAGGTATTTATACTGAAATTCTGTAAGTTTAGTGTCTATTGTAATAGTATTCGTTTGTTGGAAAATTTTAACCCATTCTGTGTCTTCTAAGGTGAACCTGAGATTCCATTTTCGTTTGTATTTTGGTTCTGTTGGTAGTTTAGTCTTGATTTATTATTGCTCAGACAAATTAACCAGTGGTCCAGATGAGGGTTGAACCTCTAGATCACGAAACGCGCGTCGTACATCTTGGCCACTGCTCCACACACATAAAACTATAATATAAGCCTCGTAAAAACTTTTGTTTTATTCTAGAACCTGTATGTTATGATATCATTCAAGTGATTTAAAGCACTCAAAGACCTGCACCATAAAGTATATGGCATGGCACATTGATATCATTATATCTAATAAGAATATACTTAATGTACGTACAAGAATCTCCGGGAAATATATTTGATGACTTCTTGTCTGATTGTGATTATATAACAGTAACATTCGTAGATGGGAGTACACGTCGTAATGTTGTATATGTGACCCTGGATTCTGGTTCCATTAGCGTTTAGAACATTCTTCCATCTTATGAGTAGAATTCCAATCGAGTTCTATCAAAAGGAACATCAATTGTTATTAAAGCTTAATGGAGAAATTAGCTATTTACTACTAACGAACACTTCGAGAACACATATATAAGCACAACAATTAATAGAGGAGTCAGTTAAGGAAATCAAGCATGTCATGTACAATATATCAGGTTTTTTAAGTGCAACGAGGATTTTTACACAATGGCAATATTATTCACACTGAAGAAGGAAAATCAAATCTGAAACATGTTTGTGAATGAAAGAAAATATTGAAATTATTAGGTGAGACTAATTCGTTTGTATTTAAGATAGAATGAATGCTATAATTATTACAAAGTACTTCAGACTTTCTGGGCAATACCTCTCGATGCAATAACCGTACAATATTGGAAATCGTCAGACTGTATTTTGGAATTGTATTTCCTTAAAATTATGTTACGACAATGCCCCAGACATACATTAGTACATATCAGAACAATTAATGTCTTTAGTTCGGAAATAATAATCATCAAGAGAAAACGGATATACTAGTGTTTGGTTAATCGTATTTCTTTACACTCATTTTACGGCAATTCGACAGACAAATATTAAAATCGCAATGGCTAAAAAATATTTCCTTTAACATCAGCAATGTCCAATTATTTGTCGAATATTAAATGTGATCACGTAACTATGTGTGGCTGGCCATGAGATGCTGGGTCCAAATGAGATTTTTTTCCAAAAATGGTATGTTAACTTCAAAACGATGCTTACACGGCGACGTTATTTGTCTTTTTACATCGTTACGTCATTTGCTGCATTTCGACCCAATGTATCATAGCGCGTCACATATATGCAAATCAGACGATATACTTTCTAAAAATCTAAATACAATTTGTTCTGTTCTGTTCTGACATAACATCCATCCAAAGTTTGAACTTTAGTCAACATGACAAATATACTCATGCCACGTGTGCACTCTAACGCAAAGTCATCGTACAAATTCGTACACTACACTGTTCAACAAAGGACTTATTGACCCAGGAACTGCCGCTATAGCCCTCCATATTGGCATCAACAATATTACCCAGGATGACTCTCCAAGTGCTATTATGGAAGACTTTGCCAACATGGTACATACAATTAGTCTGAATCATCCTGATACTAAAATCATAATCTCTTCCATCCTCCCTAAGATAACCGACAAACATTCACAAGCAAAAATCATGAATGTGAATGAATTGCTTCATCAATTTTGTGAAGACAATGGAATCACATTCATTGACAACACACCTGACTTCATCAGTGAACCCAGTCTATACCGCGATGAAGTCCATCTAAACCCAAAAGGTGGTGCCGTTTTTGGAAGAAATCTCAGAAATGGTATCGAGAGAGCCTTTGGAACAAAGACCCATTTTCGGCACAAACAACCCAAACTCCGACAATGGCATCACAACCACCAGACACTAGGACGACAATGGACACCAATGAATATGGGACCACCGTTTCCGTGGATGCCAGTTCCAACTCCATGGTTCCCACCACAACGGTTTCTCCAAATCACTCCGAGGCAATAAATTGTGTCACAGTAAATAACAATAATATGACAGAGGAAAAATATTTCAGAAAACAAGGACTTAATTTTTTTCATTTCAATATTCATTATTTATTCCCCAAATTTGACGAACTGAAATTTTTAGTTAACGAACATGAAGAAATTGATGTATTATGTATCTGTGAAACATTTTTGAACAATCAATTCAATGATAGTGAATTCCAGTTAAATAACTTTAATCTGTTTCGACGCGATAGGCCAACCAATGGAGGAGGATTGGTTACATATGTGAAATGTAATCTACAATGTACACAAAGACTTGACCTTGAAAGGGAAAACATAGAAGCTATATGGCTGGAAATACGCTCATCCAAGCAGAAACCATTCCTTTTTGGTCATATTTACCGACCACCATTATCTAATAACAGTTGGAATGAGGAACTAGAACAAATTCTTGAACAATTATACTCCGAAAACAAAGAAATTTTTTTGACAGGCGATTTTAACTTCAACATTGTAAACTCTGAAATAGTTAACACCTCATGGAATAACATCACAAATGTTTTTAATTTAAAGCAATTGATAGACAAACCCACCAGAGTAACGCCAACTTCTTCAACTATATTTGATCATATTTACACCAATACACCATGTAACATTGTTGATATTCAAATACCCAAGTTAGCTTTAAGTGACCATTACCATGTGTGCTTCACACGCAAAATGTCATCTGACAGCACTAGTGGTGGTTCAGGACCAAAACATAATATCATATCATACAGGAATACTAAACATTTTGTAGAAAATGACTTCCTCCAATTATTAGAAATGCAGCCATGGTCAGCTTTAGAAATTTACGACGACCCAAATGATTCACTGGACTATTTTATGGGCCTTCTTACAACAACTCTTGATTCCCATGCCCCTGTGAAACGAAAAAGGGTTAAACATACTAATCTACCGGATTGGTTTAACCCTTCAATTATAGATGCTATGGAAAAGCGTGACCGGGCAAAAGTGATAAAAGATGAACAAAATTACAAATACTGGCGCAATAAATTAAAAAGTCTGATATACAGTGCTAAAAGGTCATTTTTTAACAATACAATAAATGAAAATAAGCATAATCCAAAGAAGATATGGAAAAACCTGAAAGATCTATCTGGTAAATCATCCAAACATCAAACCAATTTTATTTCTGATCAGTCAGGGAATGCAATTGAGGATACCCAAACAACTGCTGAAATCTTTAACATGTTTTCTACTGACATATTCAAAATGGCTCCAATGGAATGTTCAAACTTAACCAATGAAGACAAAACTATCTTACATGATTATGTTTCCAGTCACTTAAACCAATCAACTTCTTTTAACATTCCTCATGTTTCCCAAGAATATGTATCCAAACAACTCAAAGCACTCGACTCAAGCAAATCAACAGGATTAGACGGACTGGGTGCTAGGTATCTTAAAATGAGTGTTAATATTATATCTGGACCCCTAACATATATTTTTAATCAGTGCATTTCAAAATCATGTTTCATATCAGTTTTCAAGACTGCTAAAGTTATTCCAATTTTTAAGAAGGGATCCAAATCCGACCCGAATAATTATCGTGATTAAGTGATACTTTAAAAGAATACCTTGAAAGCCACTCACTTATTCATAAAACCCAATCTGGATTTCGTTCAAATCACTCCTGTGAAACTGCTCTCACTTCTGTTGTAGACTCCTGGATTGATGCTATAAACAAAAACCACCTTGTTGGCACGGTATTTTTGGATCTTACTAAGGCATTTGATCTGATTAATCACTCTCTTTTGCTTGAAAAAATGGTAGAATACAAGATTTCCCTAAGTTCTCAGAACTGGTTTAAGTCATATCTGTCTGAACGTTGCCAACAAGTGTCTATACAAGGAAACTTATCATCTTCACGTGAAATAACATCAGGCGTGCCCCAGGGCTCTGTCCTTGGGCCCATTCTATTCATTCTTTACATTAATGATTTGCCATTGCACTTACATAATTCCTCTGCAGACATGTTTGCAGATGATACTACTATCACTGCAGTTGGGTCATCGTTACATACTGTTTGTGAAACCCTTCAGACTAGTCTGAATACAGTACATGATTGGTGTCAAAGAAACTCAATGATACCAAATCCTCAAAAGACTAAAGCAATGGTGATCTCACCATCGAACAATTTTTACAGACTTGCCTTAAGTGATGAACATAAACTTCTACTCAATGATCATAGTATTGAATTTACAGAAGTTGAAAAATTATTAGGAGTCCATGTTGATCACAAGCTAAGTTGGAATTACCAAGTTGAACTTATTCTTAAAAAATGTAATTCAATGTTATACCTGCTTTTAAGAATCAGGCAATTTCTTTCTACACATATGAGAAAATTATTTTTCAATGCCTACATCTTGCCACACCTTGATTACTGCTGCACGATATGGGGTAACTGTAGTGATACATTGACTAATAAACTGTACAAATTTCAGAAAAGAGCAGCACGAATAATTCTTGACCAACCTTACGACGCACCTTCTCATAATTTATTTCAGGAACTGAAATGGATGAAATTCCATGACCGCATCATCTATAAAAAGGCAACTTTTGTATATAAATCTCTAAACAATATTTTTCCCGAATACATGTCAAACCTGTTTAAAGAATCAGACAACATAACTTTACGATCACACTCAAACCATGCTCTGTGTGTCCCAAAACCACGTCTGGAATTTTGTAGAAAATCACTAGCATATTCAGGACCAGTTATATGGAATAATATTCCATTGAATATTCGCCAGTCAAATTCTTTAATTGCTTTCAAAAGGTTATACCTATCATGGTTCTACTCTGGTGGGCAAACTTAATTTAAATGTATCCGCTATTTTGTAAATAATGTGACTGTATTTCTGTATACATTCGATTTTGTGTTGTATTCCCAATGTATAGTTGGAATTTTCTGACTTGTCGCATGTCACCTTTTAGACCATAAGTAAACATAACAGCATAACATGTATTGTGTCTGAAATAAATGATTCAGTTGTAATCACTAGGAGAGAATTTACTGTTAATTGTTGAACTCCTATTATACCTCTTCATCTTATCCATCCAAAAAGTATTCAATGGCAAAATACTTTGCAGCAAAATAATTTGCGACATGTTGAAAAATCCACCTTTAATACTTTTATATTATGTTGCTATAACGTGTTACTTCAGACTGTTTATTACTTATATGTCATACTATCTTTGTAAATATGTTTTGCCATACAGGCTCACAGGGAAGACTGGGCTTGCCCAACTGTGTTGCCTCTTAAAATAAAGTCGTTATTATTATTATTATTATTATTATTATCCCTTCAACTAATTGCAATCAGTCGCGTCCATGAAGACGTCGCAGAATGTTGAAACTTCTCCTGGGAATTGTTGTCCTGGTAGATTTCTCAATATAGACTTGTTCACGGAAATTGATTTGTGACGGTAAGTATAGTATAATGATACATAGCGTGAATATAGGACTCAATCAGGAAGTCCAATCGGTATCTGAAAAGATATACAGTTTGATTTGGCTTCCTGTGAAATTTTCACGTATTTGTTGAATAATATGAATTAGCTGAATATGACTAGTTATATGTCTAATGGCCTACAATGGATCTAAAATGTGTTTCGTTATAATGTTGTTATATCTTCAGACAAAATGTTAATGTTAACATTTTCAATTCAATTTTTTTCTGATGTGTAAATGACAGGAAATATAATACTGACGAGATGGATATCTCAAAACAAATTTAAAATTTACAAATATGTAATAATACATAAACGGAATACATTCTGAGAATATTATGTCTAAAACAAACTGCGCGTGTTATGGCTAAACAATATACGATATGCATAATGCAAATATGCAAATATGCAGCATGTGGAGACCGTGATTGTATGCATTTTACAAATGTATGTAAAAACAAAAGGTTAGTTGCTAAATGTACTGATACATTTTTGGCAAGACAAAATAGGTACCCATACCTCCATATGAACAAGTACCATGCATGCTGCACAAAATGAGAATTGTAGCGTATATGATATTGTTTTATGGTTTAGCTGCCATTAATGCGAACTCGTTGGACTCACAATGAAAACATAACTTCTCGAAATACAATGCTAGAAGCAAACTTACTACATTTATTAAAGAGTTTCGAGCTTGTACTTGATGCCCATCGATATGAACATCGACCAGAACATAAACATTCTCGTACATGTCAACACATGCACAGTATAAATACTAATATAATACATAAATAGCTTTCTTTGATTTTGCATTATACCTTACCTTGGTAAAGATAAGGCAACTTCTAAAGTCTTCATAACATGCAGTTTACGTGTTAGAAACAATTATTACACATAACACAGGACAAACGCGTCTGAACGACGCAGCTATTGACAAGCTGAATGTGAAAGCGTAATTATAAACGTGGTTAATGGTGATCTTATCACAAAAGTAAAGTTGCTCACAAAAAATCTTTACGTTTGTTGTATTATACCATCCAAATAAAATGCTACAATGACGTTTGATTTTGTTGGTTGAAATTGGTGCAATGACTGATACTTGTATGTATGTATTTGAACAGGAGCTTCGAGTTCATTTACATGTAGTTCATCGAGTTCACTCAGTATGTAATTTTCTGGGATCAGAAAGGTTTGTAACCGTGGCATTGTACCGGGTATATTGAGTTTGTATGGGTGTCCCGAACATAAACGTATTTAAACAAACGTTTATGTTTAGCATACTGTTTTTGTTTGGATATAACGTAAATGCTATTGGAAGTGTTATCTGACAAAGGGCATAATAAAATAATTTTTATAAATTGCTAACGCCTCAATTATTAAGTTACACGTGTCAAGTCTAATTGTTTAAAACACCTGCATCGCATGTTAGGCTATGGATATCTATATTACACCGAGTGTCCTTAAAACCAATGTTGTGCATTGATGAATAACAGGAAAACGTACCATTAAAACAGGTATCGGACAGATAGCTGTTCGAAATTTAGATGCGGTCCTTAATGAGATACAACAAAAAATGTATCATTACATTAATCATTGAAATATTTCATTAAATTTCACAACATTTCAATATATGCTTTGGAAATTAATACTTGTCATTTTAGATTATTTTACAGACAACCAGTCTCCCGAGGATTTATAAAAAGTGGATATAATGTTCATTTCAAGGAAGATGAAACAAAATTACTGTCTTAGATGTTTAATCGCATGTATCATTTCTATCAATTCCAAATACAGTTATTCCGAGAGATTTTAGTTCTAAAATACTTTTTTATTGTTGACGTCATATAACGTTACGAATTATAAAGCAAAACAAAAAATAACTAAAGTGGAAGTGTCCGGTTGTTTCTCAAACTAGCATTTTGTTACAGGAAATTGATTGAAGTGGCGATATTACTCATTTCCGTCTTCTTGAGCACTTAAAAGCATGCGGACAATTTTATATCAAAAGGGTTTGTTTTTCCAACTGACCCTAGTACCCGATGCTTATAAATCATTATAAAGAACCAAATGCGTTTGGAATTCATTCATGACCATGGCAATACTTAAGTACACAGGCGTTCCATAGCTCAGAGCTTAAGTCAGCATCTAGCGTGATCTTTTATCAAGAACAATGATTGGCACAAATGCTGGAATATATTTCCGGAATTCATTGCATAATAATTGGTAGAGCGTACATACGTATGTATAGATGCAACACCTCATTTAATAGTAAAAATAGATTGACCAACGGACGGAATAACAAACAAAAAACCTCCCTTAAAAGTCCTAATGGATTAACTTCCATGTTGACAAACGGACGGAATAACAGACAACACTGCAAACCGTTTAATAATTTAATGCGTCGTCAATTGACTAGTTGACACAAAATGTATCCAAAATAGTTATATTTAACATACGTACATGTACTTAAGACTTGTGTTCACTATACTCAGTTGTACCCTTAACGCGTATTTATGTATGTTGAGTGTGTTCATGTTATGTGTTTGCATTCACATACGTCATTTTGATCTGTCGTGCATAGATAAATACGTCAAGATTGGGCGGGTTACTACCAAGTGTATTAAATGGAACATTGTAGTGAAATTTAGTATCATAATAACAGAACATAAACAATCGTTCCTGGATGAACTTTCCAATTACATTCAGAAATCGACAATAAGTTTTAATGATTAAGCATTTTACTACTAAGTGTATCTAAAGAACATTGCAATGAAATTTACAATCATGATAACAGAACATGAATAATCGTTTATGGATACATTCAGAAATTGACAATAAAAAAAGTTGTTTTGAATGGGGAAATAGTGTAATTGATTTTTGTGTTGATGTACCAAAATAATGATTTCATATACAAATGAATAAAGATGCTGTTGTTGGCATTCTAAATAATGGATACTTGCGTATTTTGATTTGTATATTAGTATAATTTGATCGCTAACCTGGTATCTCTTCGACTATATCACGATGTATACCCATATCGGCACCCTCTCAGTGCAAAACAATGAATTTGAAAAAAGGAGAGGGGAAAAACATTTATTTCTTAAAACAATGCAGATTTTTGCTTAAAAACGATAGCCCTCGGAACAACCCAATGATTAACTACTATCCTCATGTTGTTCCATGTGTTGTATCAGATGCCACAAGTTCACACTAAGATGGAATGTTGACAGGGGCACTTGTTCGGATGAACATCCGGGAACTTTGTACGTGTGGTGGTCCTTAAAAGGTATACATTTAATCCAGAGCTATGTAACATGATTATTTTCGTGTTTACGTACTTAACAATATAATAGCTTTCAATACTGTAGGATTATAAAAGGCACTAACATACCAATATTGGATGACCGCTAATAGTGTCACACAATAATGGATATTATCATCGTGTGTAGGAACGAAACTAATCGAATCCAAGTGGTTCTCACAGGTCAACCAGGACAACTAGATCATCTGTACAGTAAGTATAATGGATATCAGGTCAAAATAGACTGAACATGGCATGGCCATTAATAAATGATATAGAGCGTTCATACCAATTAATAAATACCAAACGCATTGGGTTCATTCATACCGATTTATGAGCCTCAAGTACTACGGTTACTTAGAGAAAAGTTTTGCGATTTCATTGTCCGAATGCTTTCCAGTGCTCAGGAAAATGTAAACGAATGTTATTGTTATGCAGATCAATGTCATGTTACAAAAAGCTAGTTTAAGAAATAACCGGACACAAACTTACATGTTTTCTGTTTTATGTTACGTTGTGGTATGCGCCATTGACGGTAGAGAGTACTTTAATACTAAATACCCAGAATAGTTACAACAGGAAATGGTAGAAATGATAAATAAGATAAATTATTTAAGGCAGGTTTTTTGTTTCATCTTACTTTGGATGAAAATTTGCCCGTTTTTTTCCCAATAATTCCTCAGGAGACTGGTTGTCTGTGAATTGTCTAAAATGACAAGTGTTAATTACCAAAGCCTTTAATGGAACGTTGTCAAATATCATTAAACAGTTTGATTGATAAATGTCTCAATATGTATTGCATTAAGGACCGCATCTGAATGTCGATCCTAGTACTTTCCGAAGCCGTTGCAATGGTATTAACCTGTGATTGGTCATTGCAAAATAATTAGTTTTAAGCAATTACATTACTACTACAAATTATAAATGGTCTAACACAACATGTAGGTGTATTTGAATTACTCATTGTGTTTACAACACTATGAAAGAAGTGTAAGATAGTGTTTTCAATAATTATTGAAACGTTATGTCATTTGCCAGTGCGCTCCATGATCTACAGCCTGACAAATACCGAATTATCTAAGAATTAAAACATAAAAATTGCCTTCAGCAATTCATTGAAGCTGTCATCATTGTAACTGAATAATGAAACTTTCTTTAAAACGTTTCTTCAAATACGTATCTGTTCCGAACACAGAATAAATGTACACGATGCAAAATCAATCTGACTTCCAAAATTCCGAATGTTCAAACTTAACCCTACTGACAAATGTTTGTGTCTATGATGTTCTCCCGGAGGCTTCGGGAACATATTCCTCTGGTCTAGGGAAGCTTCCAGAAAGTAACGATACATGTATTGAAATCGCATGTAGTCATACATCTAACAAAATGCAATGAATATTCTGGGGTTTTAAGTAATGACACCCTTAGTATCATACACTGCACCAAATCTACCAACACCATCAAACGTTAATGTAGCCTGTTAAGTTTGAACAAATAAAACCTTCATCATAACATGGTGTTTTGTGAGCAATGATATATGACAACTTTGACTTCTGATACGATCACCAATAAACCAATAATGAGTGAAGTGTATGCAATAATTGTTCCAAACACGTAAACTGCACATTATGCAACCTTCAGAAGTTGTCATATTTTCTACAAGAGAATGCACGAATCAAAGTAAGCTATCTATGTGTTCTATTAATATTTAGATTGTACTTGTGTTGACATTTAAGATAAGGGTCTGGATATTTCCGGTTGCAGTGCCTCTCCAGGAACATCAAGTACATGAATATGTATTTCGAACAAATTAAGTATAGTCATTTCCAGTGGACTTGTGTTTCTAAAAATGACATTTTTCAGTGGCATCAAGTCCATAATTTGATGAACTATAAGTTGAAGTAGGGATAGTGGTACTTGAATTCACATACACTTGTATAGAAAGTGCTGAACTACAAGGAATGTTTGGAAATGTTCTTTATAGAGAGGCTCGTTTCAAAAACAATTGTTATATTACCATGTATTTATAAAACTAATTAACGTTAATGTTAATTGTTTCCATGTTAACTTTATGAAATGGAATATCCAAAATAAGCATGTGGGTATATGTAAACGTTAAAGATAGAACATAGTATGGTTTTTCTCTTCTCTTCTTTACTTGGATTTCGACTTAATATTTATTGTGCAGCGACGTGTGTTGCATTTTTGTCTGACATATTTTTTGTCGTGATTATGGGTAGATCTGGTATTGTAATATTAAAACTTCCTGCAATGCAAACGGTTGATTGTCATTACGAGATATGTATTGCTTTGGCCCGCCCTTGTCGATACTAAGGATGAATGGTTATGGTAATTGGTTAGCTGTGTATGTCTCTATACGATAAATTTACCAGGTCGATTTTGAGATGTACGTATGTTAGTATTGCATTGCTCAAGAAGGTAGGTTTAATTATTGGTAGTGTTGTCTTTTGAACAAATAGCATAAGTCTATAAGCGAAATTATCCCGCCAAAAGTTTGTTAAACACATACACAGTACGTTCAAACTACTGTATGCATATATGTTCAACCATTTAGTGTTCAGATACTAAAACCAACGTTCATTCTTCGACCCATTCAATACAATGACGTGCAATGAGTTATCGATCTACCATTTAAAGTAGAACAAAGGATAAACATTCAAACTGAAACTCACGATGAATTATTGTCAATGGTGACAGGCTCAATGCTCATTTTAATAGTTAAATTGCCAATTGAGTACAGTTTAATGTCGCGAAACAGTTTAGCATCGGAATCGTGTGATAAATAATAACAATATCTGTCAATATAAGATATTCCACGATCGACATTAATGGCTATTATACACTAAATAGCTTATTGAGTAGTTATTAATGTTATAAAAGTGGATTCCTATAATTATTATAAGCAATACATGACATCGATCTTGGAAATTGTATGAAACAAACACGAACTCCGAAGCAATCAAAACCTACAACTTCTTACCAGGACCGGTGATTATAAACATTGGAGAACGTACTCCATGCTCCAACTCATAATCCGTACTCCAATTGGATCATTTCTTAGTTTCAAAAACTGCTGTAACTTCTATATTACTGAATGGAAACATATGAAATGTGGGTTCATTTTTGATTATTTCATTTGCTACAAGTTGGTGTTGGTTTTGATGCAAACTTCTAAAAAAGCAGTTTGAGCATGAAGTACGGAGTTTGAGTATTAGAATTAGAAATGTTTATAATCACCGGGCCAGATGCGGAATAGAAACCTTGTAAAATGTGATATCTTTATAGGTTATACTCGCCCGATAAGTGTGCACGTAGATTCTGCGTTGTATTAATTAACGCGTCCTATACTTGTGTATATATGCCGAGCATAGCCTTTATTTGCTTTATTTCTACTGAAACATGGCAGGCATATATATGTACCTCCACCCGGATGTGAACCCGGGTCGCCAGATTAGACGGCAAGCGCACTAACCACTGAGCTACGGAGCTACATTATATATATATTTCTAATATCAATATTAGTACGTATATTTATGTTGTCGTATCACATGCGATTTCTTAAAGAATCAAAATGAATTTAATGAACAGCAGATACGATGGTATTTGACTTCTCGGGTTCATTACAAAAAGTGTATTATTTTCTGCCAAAACGCATCGATTTGACGTATTTCCATAAGTACATTCCCATGATATTGATATATATATATATATATGCGTTTCATTGCCTCGTTTATATCGTATGATCTACAAAACTCTGTCCCCACTAATGCTTGTCAACATGATATATGTGCATATGCAATCCTTTCATGTTGGTATGATTTCACTTTTAAAGCATTCATATCAAAGCGACTGCGTAATGCGTGTTACGAACAAGACGAGTATATTATATAAGGGTCTCCGACAAATTGCTTTCTGGTATTTGTTCGATTGCAAATTAGATTTCATAACATGGGATTGGGGTAAGTTTGGTAAGTATGCCAATTTTAAATTGCAAGTACAGCACTATAAACTTATTTAAGTAGTTTATAGCAACAAACATAATATGTGTCCAATACTCATCTTGAACTGAAAGACATTTGTACAAGAAAAAGAGTATACATGTCGTATGTGTTCAATGTATGAAATTATAATTGTGGTGCGTAAAACCGTTTTTGTTCAGTGGTAATTGACAGGTGTCTGCTAGTATTTGATTTCAGAACAAATAACGACACGAAACAATGTATTCACATAAATTACAGACAAGACAATAGTTTCCAATAGAACATGATAAGGTGTTGAAAGTTGTATATAAATAGTAAAACATTTCCGTTTTCTTAAATGTCCACCATTGCGCTTCTGAGTAATTCGTTATAACCTCCTCACATAAGGAGATTAGTGTGTGTGTGTGAAAAACTGTGTGTCTTTTTTAGAACAAAGCAAAATTGACATTTACGACTAAGCTATACAAAAAGGTTATGAACTATGTTAGATTGTTGTAAATATAATCCGACCTAAAAATAGATTGTATTGTATTGTAACCATGCTCTTAAATAACCTACACTGGACACTAGGTTCGACGACTATGTCTGGTAACCAGCAAATTGGACAAATTATTCAATTAATGGAGTAAATCTATCTTTTTAATTCACCTTATTCCGATTATGTAACGTATTTAATTGTTTAAACAAAAACCTGTGCAGGGAGCGATAGGGAGACAGAAATCTCTGAATATTATGTAGCCGATATTCACTGAAGGTACGTATATAGCCACTACACATGTAAGTTCGTGCACCTAAAATTTCAAATGGGCACATCTGCACAAAAGCTATTTAATTGGAACCATCTTTATGATCAATTATCTATCTTTGAACAAAATCCAAACACAAATTGAATGTCAAGCTGCTAAAAATGGCAAAATCAGCGTCAATGCTACATGCAGTCTGCAGTCGTTAAATAAACATTGTGACCTGTAAGTTCGTGCACATAAATTGATAACGTCATTAGGAGAGCACGTGAAATATTTTTGCAATAAAAAGTCGCATAAATTAAAGTTTGGTCTATTATCAGAAGGTGAGCAGCTTTTCCGATCGTAAATATATCGCATCTTTAGAATAAAATAAGAAAAACAAAGGTCTCAGGTTTTCGCGACCGGAAGCGGTGAATATGTAAACATTGAAACCCATGCTCGGACAAAACATGCCACGAACGTAACAAACCATGTTTTTTAAATATTTGTTTGCATTATTCAGCTCGCTGAATGTCTTCTCAATGATTAAAATGAACGAACTTATAGGAATAGAGGCTATATATATTATTTTGTTTGTAGCAGTGACATTCATCTTCCATTATTATAGCAACCACTTTAAGCTTGTTGAAGACAGTCTGTATATGTAATTAGTGGAAGAAGAGAATTACTTTAAGGGATGACGCTATTGTCAGATGTGTGTCCGGAATACTAAATTGATAAATGTCTTAACCAGCAGCCTTGAAGACAAGTTATATAAGTGTCATACTCAGGTAGCAGACAACGCGAGGAACTTGAAGCAGGGTTCCATTATAAAATTACTTGATTTGATTAAGTGAATCTTTTATCGACTGTACTGTAGCAAAAAGTCCATGATATATTATATAACAGTATGATGAATGTTCAAGTAATTTAATACTCGTACGTTTACTGCTCAAGCACTACTAAGAGGGAAAATATCCACATATAGATCTAGATTAATGATTCTTTGGAAATGTCTAAAGTACATGTATGCTCAAGTATCTTCGACCAGTACTTAAACTGAAGCTTTATCGACTGTAATGTATCAATAAGTTCATGATATATTCTATAAATGTCTGATCAATGCTAAGGTAATTGAATACTCTTACGTTTACTACTCAAGCAACAATATAGATTAATGTTTCTTAGGACCTGTCTGGAGCATGCTCAAGTATCCTCGATCATTACTTACTATAAATACAAATGCGAATTGAGAGTGAAAAGTGCTTTTTATGTACTGTTTTGCTTTTACTGGTTTGGTCAATATATCGTTGTATATTTTGTACTCAAAAAGTTTTATCCCAATGTAATACATTAACTAAACACTACGTCCTGTGCGTGCATACATGTATAAGCAAAGTTGATAAATTGTGTTTCATTCTAAAAGTTCATAAAAGAGGATGCATTATGTGTTTATATCAGCGGAGAACTGTACTAATGGAATTTAATCATTCAAAGTACTGCACTTATGATTGAACTACGTGTAATTTAACATGCTATGATGTAACAATTTCTAAGATCAAATCAGACTTTATTTTGTAATCCGTGACAAGCTCTTTAGTAAAGCTTTTGATAAATTGGTGAGTCAGACAACTGCATAAACGGCTCAATGGGAAATAGCCGTTTGCAAGTTTCACCAAAACAATATTTTCAGGTGTTTCATTATCATGAAAATGTGAATTTGATCAGTGCACATATTTGCAAATCGTGCTGTAATTGTGGCATCGCACACAAAAGCCGTACATTATTCAGTTTTAACTTCGATTCAAAACCCTAATTATGCATTTATATGCAATGTCAACATTACGTGCGTCTCTGTTTAAAATGCTTGAAAGTGTTATCATGTGTTGTCTTGAAAGTATTTGATATATTGTCAGAAAGCGGTTAATTAAGTATTTGATTTGGGTCCAAAATCAAGTAAACGATGTCTGGATGTCTACTAACATCTGCTAAAAGCCTAATGTAAGGGTTCGGCCATTACACACAACACATGCTTAGCGTGGTCAGTTCACGCCATCGCCAGCTAATTAAACACTTTTATAAGAGGATGACCAAAGGCTAAATACACAGTATCCTTTCTTGCTGACTCGAAAGTAGCCTTCATAGGCACAAATTGTCGTCAATTGAATGTAAACAAATACAAACCATCACTTATCCGATCACATTGTAAATTTTCTTACTTTATTTTAGAAATGATCCATGATAAGAAATTGTCATCAGCATCTTCCGGAGTGACAAAATTACCTTGATACTTCACTAAAACATATCCTAGACGGTTGCACATTTACATATGTAATGACGTAATCTAATATAACATCTGTTCGGCGTAAACAGTTTAGGCATGGACGATTGCTCGTTATATTAAAGAGGCGTCCATTTAACTGGCATGTTTTTCTCTACTATCTCATTAAATGAGCTGAAAGTACAAAATACGATCAATTTTCATAATTCGTCAGAAGAAAGTGTGCGAATATATGTATCTTTTACGTCAAAATATAATATATTATTAAAATCACAAATTATGTGGTCACTGGGAAACAACTCGTGACTCTTTTGGCTCGTTAGGGAAAAATGTTATCATTCTTTTTACGGTACTTAGTGGGAGCGTTTTGTTGAACATTTGAGGAGTTTAAGCGATAATGATTCTCATGTAATGTATACCATTTCTGGAATCGATTAAAACGTCAAAGTTATAGGGAAAGCCTCTTTAAGTAGTATAAAATAAAATGCATACATTTACTTAGAGTTTATTATATTTTTAGTTTGCTATTTTAGCAAAAAGACGGCACATAGCGCGATGTTCACATTGACTTAGACTGATGAATCATACCAATAACAAAACATCCAAAAACATTTATTAGTAGAATATTGCACTGATGTTATCAATTAAGACGTCATCATTCACTGTTCAAGTCGACTTAATTGGATAATGACCAACATTTGAACATTTAAATTTTCAATATGCTAAGAAATGTCAACGCGTTATCGAACAGTGAAATGAGTTGTGGTAATTATTGTTGGGCTGTCTTATTAGGCAAAAGTTATCACTGGTGACATATAACTAAATTCTCGCTGGTTCCAAAGATCGCTGGCTAAAAGTGAGAAGGTCGTTATGATACTAATACATTTCTAAAAATCAGCATCGAAAGGCGCTTCTAATGAGCTCATTTTCACAGAATTTGCAACTTGCCATACTGACTAAAAATTAAGTTTAAACAGCTTGAATTATCATACATAAGGAGTAATTTTCGGACAGTTGGTTATGTTTTCTCAAAAGATTGATTTCGTATCTACTACTTTCTCAATATAAGCCAGCGATAGATATAGATCTATGTAACAAGAAATACTGGAGTACAATAATATTTGGCAGAACTTTTGCAATAAAACCAAACCTGATCGTATATTATCATTAGTCTCAAAATGAATAAACAAACAAACTAAAATGCTTTGATTATAAACAGAACTACAATTACATTAAGAGGTCTCGGTGAAAGAAATTCCAAGGGTTTTATTACATATAAACTATTAGATAACACGTGTGCAGACTTACGAAGATGGAAGTTCGAGAATTATCCATTTACATTTTGAACATTTATTACGCTAGTGGAAACATATGTAGTTTAAAATCTTATTTATAAATTTGAATGAAAATTTGTACTGCGACTGGGAACAATTGGAGCGTGGGATTTCATGATGATATTGTTAATCATGTTGTTGTTATCGTTGCTGTAGATACAAGGTCACCAAAACAACACAAGTAGGTTGTTGCATATTAATATATGACACACAAGTATTGATTTATGTCCATGTACAACAATAGTTATCCAATAGTCCTCTAAGAGGGACTAATCAAACACAGATGAACGATTTAATCAACTATTTGATCACTCTACTCCGGCTTGTTGGAATAATTAACACGTTTAATTGAACAGGTTCACGCTTCTATGTGTTCAATATTGGTCAAGGTACACGGTGTCTCAAATTGATCAAAAAGTCTAAGTAATAAATTATATTGATCTGTGTGCTGAGTGCACACATCAGGCAATGTTTAATCGCGGCGATATTTGTTGCTTTCGGCTCGTAAACGATATTCGTAATAATTGCCATCGGCAGGATAAGTGTCAGGAAATTAAGTAATTATTCAAACTGATTCTCGTTTTATAGATATAGTAAACAATACTCGGTGCCAATTCCATGAGCAGCATTCGCATAAATATTATTTTTTACTTGAATTTATTACCGCCAATATTTCCGCAGTTGCATGGTGTATTGTTGTAAAATGAGATAATGGCAACATCTTTGATATTTTAATTTATAATGCTTATTTATTTCGTAAACTTTTCTGTTAGTATCACGCGCTCATTCACACCCTGCTTAATTTCTTCAAAATTTTGTTGACGACATCATAAAATCCTGTCTGATCGGAAGCTTGTGTTTAATACCATTCACAGTGTTTTAAGACTCCCAATTTACCACATTGACGACAGAAGGACAGGAACTTTTAAGCTCTCGCGATTGATCTGGTTTTATTTTCTGTTTTTTTTTGTACTAGGCTGTTTCAATGATAATTTATGTTTAAGTTATTTGTAGTGATTTTCTATATGTATTCACGATATCGCTGGCATATAATGCGAAGCGCCACTTACGACTTTATAAGACTATTGCATATTCAAAATCTACATCATATGGACCTTCTTTTGAGCCTATTTCCATGAAAATCGGAACTTGTTATGTTGACCAAACAGAAGTTCATATAGCTTGTTTACCACAATTTAAGAGCGATTGTCAGACAGTTTTTCTTGTTTACTCAAAATATTGACTGAAGTTTGTAGTTGTGACCTTCTAATTCTAAGCCAGATGAACGCTGTATTGTTGTATTTATGTTTTTTTCTAGCAATCCCTCTGAAATACACATGCAATCATTATTTAATTTAGAAAAAAATATTTACATGAACTTAAAACATCTTGTTATATTAACGGCTTCGATCAATTTAAAACAAGCTAACCATTTGAGCAGCTTAATAAATTTGGCAACTTATATGTATTATACAAACTATTAATTTACTAAGATGGAGGGATTGTAGTCATAATTATGTGATTAAATGTTCAAATCGTGCTAGAGTAATACGTCTATTTATCGTTTGACTCTAGGTTTGTACTTTGATGCCAAACGAGCTTTTATACAAACATGATGCGTTCACAGTGTATAAGCGTCGATTTCCGAAAACTGCAATTATGAATTACATAATACGGCAATAATGAGTATTCAGATTTTACATGTGCTTCCAATAGCATAAAAGATACACGTTCTGTTTTATAGAGATCCGATACGTACTACAGTGAGTTGTTTTATGCTGTGGCGTTTTTACTGTTGATCTTATTGTATATATTACCTTCAATGGTTAAGAGATTAATGTGTAATTCACATTACATTTTATATGGCCCATTATTAGTAATAAACTATATTCTATTCTATTCAATGTTATACTTTGATAATACAATAAAACAAGTACCTTAAACAATAGTCATAAAACGTTTTGTTGAGCAGTATCTGCAACCCAAATTGTTTGGTGGTTTTATGGCAAGCTTTACAGGTGACAATGTACGAGAGGTGTTAGAAAAGTAATGCAATTGTGTGCATCTGTGTGTAGTGTCGGGGTTAGCACATGTACCCATTGAGCAATACTCTTTGCTTTGGTTCTGAAAATAAAATTGTCCACAATCGACCTTAAATAAACAGTTTTAAATAGACTGACATTGCTAATTTAATAACGATAATTCAATTACGCCTCTGCGTCAGCAAGCATGTGGTAAAGGTAGCAGTTGCGGTTTTGTATGTTATGTAATTATGTTAAGGGGAAATTTCATGGATAATTAGACAAACCACAAATGTCATCATAATTTTTGTTGTTTTGATTGTCATTTTATCGTGTTTATTTCTACAACGCAGCACATTCCAGCTGATGATAGAAAACAGCAAACAAAGGTCGCAATACTAAGAGCTTTTCTATGATTGGTAACCTGAAACATTGTTGGCTTTTCTTGCTCTGACATCATACCTTTTCATTCCGACGCCGTACATATCTTTTTGAATTCATGCCCACATATTTTAATTTACTAGATGACCAGTTTTAGACGCACCTGTGATGCACATATAATGCAATTGAAAATGTCACTTGTATAAAATATAAATCGACGTATTCGTGTTCTTGCGTTATGTTAGAATGTGAGCATGTTGTGACAGACAAATACTTGTAAGACTAAGATGATGTGTAATTTATTCAACGTTCAACTGGACTAGTATAACAAATATAAAAATAGAAACTGCTTGTAAAAAAGTTTCCATGATAATAAATTCAAACATTTCTAACTCTAAGAGAGGCGGAGATTGTTATTAATCAGACTACCGCATATTAGCTAATGGGGCGCTGATACCCATTTTGCATGCAAATATGACAATTTGTAACCACTGCATTACGCAAAAAAACCGATTATAGCGTTTGTTTTCTTCAAATAATGCTAAAACAATTCAATAAACAAATTGTGACCTAATTACAGTCTAATTTAGATCAGATGTCCACCAATAATGGCTTTTTTGTTCAATTATGGTCATTACAATCTCATAACTACTCAAAGTATAACGAGGGCGCTTAGAATAATTTAAAGACATTACCATGCATCAATGTCAAATGACAGCGAAC
This sequence comes from Spisula subtruncata, assembly GCA_963678985.1. Classification (NCBI taxonomy): domain Eukaryota; kingdom Metazoa; phylum Mollusca; class Bivalvia; order Venerida; family Mactridae; genus Spisula; species Spisula subtruncata. Next base: position 3,760,812 of record OY787676.1, read on the forward strand.
CATTATCTTGTTAGTGTCCATGTGATGGACTCATATTCTTGTATATATTGTTGCTTTCGTTTCCGGTTTTACGTGCCTGGCAAAGAAATTCAGCTTACGGTTGAAATATGGCAGACATACGAATTCCTCTATACGTGGTTGCAATCGTGAAAGCTCGGTCATTTCCGTTTGTCTCCGGTAAATACATATATTTTGCATTGCATAAAAACCGAGGTGATCAGAATGTACGTCGCTGGATAAGACGACATACCGTGCTAACAACTGAGCTGCGGATGGGATATCGAGAAAACATTATTGTAAGTTGGAAAAGGTTGTTTCACTTACACAAATGTACAAACTTAAATAAATAATGATGAACCCACAATAAAGATATGCAACACGGTTGAAAAGTAATGCCATTACATTGTAAATGCGCTTTAACCATCCCTGGTATTTAGATGCAGTTTCTTGGAGGAATCGTTAAAATGAGTATATATTATACAGATGTCACGTCGTCACGAAAACAGAGTCAATACGCAATATTTAGAAACATAGATATTACCATGTCAGATACTCGTATAAGATAATACACGTTTTTATAATAGTTCGTCCTTCAGGTTGAAAGTTTTATAGTAAAAAGAGAACATATTATATTTGATCTATTTCTTAGCATTTTATATTACTTACATATTAAAAAAAGTCTTAGCATCACATAAATTACCATAACATGTCGATGTTCATATTTTGTTTTCGACATTTGGTTTAGATCTAGGTGCAAAAATTTGAAAATCTGTGTTGGGTAAAACAAACATTCTTGAATACATGTAATGACATTTCGGTATTAACACTGTTCAACCTATCATAAACATTAATTTTGTAAAGTGTTTTATTCACGGTATATTTTCGGTGCATATCAATTGTGTCACCATTTTGTACTCCATCTTACATGATGCACGAGTATAAAACATTCAATAACTTTAAAAGTAATTTACAATGTACTTGATTTCTTACTTTTTTATGTAGTTATGAAAATGTGCTTTACTTTTCTGTATGGCGATAATTTTCTTGGCTTGGTACTAAAACATTGCAACAGTGAACGGTAAAACAGTTTATAGAGTCAATATCAATTGATCACGTCTCCACGTTCTGCTTCAAAACAGGAAACTTTCACAGGTATTGACCAAATATGTAAGTATTATAACAGTTTTAAGATTATAGAAAAGGGTAACATTATCTTAAATTACCAGCTTTTGTCTGTGATGTAATTTTGTAGTTATTAACGATACCTGTTTTCATTCTTGCACTCAATTTTATTTTGAATATGTTGCTTACATTTGCACAGATGTCTTGACTGATCATCTTCTAAGGCGTATTGATGCTATTCAGGAACATATAGGCGTTTCGGTGATCTTTGTGAGGTACACAAGCGATACAAATAGCGGGAAGGCAACTCTATCCGTTAATGCCTTTCTTGAACTAGAAACAGTCTTCTTGAACTAGGATCAGTTTAGTAATTATCTTAAAGAATTTCGAAAATTATCTGTTTCTTTGAGATGAAAGTTGTTTGGAAAATTACGATATATTTTCTTTGGTGAATGCCGGATCTCATTGTTGGGTAAAACATGATTTTTCTCCACAATATATTGGACTAGAGAAGTTGTATTCTGTGGTATATTATTCACCTTATTACCGCTGGATTAGAATGACAAGGTCGTAACTACTATTTACGACCTTTTAAGATTCATACATATTTAAAATAAACGCTAAAAGGCGCTTCTTATGAGCCCATTTTAATAAAAATCGGAGCTTGTCATGTTGACCAACCTCTTATTTTACCATGTGTAAAGAGTAATTATCAGAGAGTATTTTCTCGTTTTCTCAAAATATCGATTTTGTAGTTACGACCTTCTCATCCTAAGCCATCGATATATAAAACTACATTTCGATAAAAAAAACGCGTTTTGTAGACGTTTTAATCACAAAATTATGTTTAACAAATATATAAAGTAGTTTAACAATTTACATTACGATCATATAGGCGCTATTGATGAAAACTAACGAACATTTTTATCGTCCGTTTGTAACGGCTTTTCTCGGCATTAAACACCGCACTATGCTACATTACGTTGAAAATAATTTTAATTCGTTAGTCACGCAATATAGTTTTGGGGTTTAAAGTAAAATAAACATACGTTATGCGATTTATCTTCAAGATGAATAAGTCGTAGAATCGTAAATAAATGGTGTAGGTCAAGCCAAACAAATGCGATTTGAAGAGAGCTTTTTGATAACTTCTCCAATTTACCAACTGGAGTTGAGTCCTTTTAAAGTAAATATTCATGCAACCAAAAAGCAAATCATATTGATGCGCAAAACACGAATGTTCTCCACAAGTCATTGAACTAGATAAGTTGTATTTTGTTATGTCATTCTCCTTATAAAGGTAAATATTTATGCAATAAAAACACTTTCGTCTAAGTGTTAAACGTGTTGTGATCGTCTATATCAAATATCCTTGACTTACTCATTTGTATGCCTGACTTCTCAGTTTTGCGATATTAGATTAAACTTATTTAAGGTTGAACGCTGTTTTAACATTAAAAAACTAATAATTATTATTTACTGTCTCATTTTTACATTTCAAACGTAAATGGGATAACAAAAAACGACCAAATATTGCATCTAAAAACGACACGCATTCAGAACATTGCTCGTCTTGTCAATATATGAAAAACACGATGTTTAATCTTACAACTAGACGTCAAATGTCAATTGGCTAAAAACAACGGTATCTTGTACAAATACGACATAACTTGGTAGATTCGTCTTACATCTATAATATCACTTTGACGATTTCATGCTTGTACATTATTTGGCCAATATAAACAATATATATCATCTAACTTTAATGTTTACATGACAATCGGCTCCGAGTTCAGTCATATCGTCTGCAAGATCATCATGTTTTCGCGTGGGTTGTTATTTTATTGGCTACAAAATGTATATCATGAAATAAGTATCATTGACTATTAAAGACATGAGGTTTTATAAATGATTTCGCAACATACACCGTGAGCAACATACCGGTAGCCAAACGATAGTATATCTGATTTATTACTTTAACGTCATTGAAAAAGATCGTTTTACCATATTAAGTTATTGTCGTGAACATTCGTTAGATCGTTAGATACAATGTTTGCACACCTCCATATGGGTAATCTCAAGTTATATACTCATAACAACGAACTATACGCTAGAACGGTTGGAAAATGGATCCACCAATTTTTAGTGGAGAATGTTCGTGATCCATAGACGAACCTCAACTCGATTTCGAGGTCACTAGGTTAAAACTCATTGTTACCATTGAATACATAACGATTTCGGGTCCAAAACGTACTAAGTGTAGTTCCTAAGATCGTAATATTCACAGATGCGTAGCTGAGCATTATTACTATACTCAGGACTGCAAAGTTTAAGGTTAATAGGAATACCTGAACACATCCAAAATAGGAGCGATAAAGCAAAATATGTCACAAGATGTACTTCAATATTATTTAGAAGAGATTTATATACATAAACAAGGAATGTATTAATATTAGTGGTTATAAATATGGGACAGAAGATCATAAAATGAATCAAATAAACCTTCGTTATAGGTAAGTAAACTTGGAAAACCAGAAATTAACGACGCAAATAGGAGTAACTCCACTTTAATAGGAGTACTTGGCAGGTATGTTAATATATGATAGGCCAATGGCTTGATGACCTGAAACATACTGTACTACATTAATGTCATGGGGCATTTATGTTTTACAAACCTCTCTTCTACCTTTTGTTATCGAGTTTCCTTCTTAGATCGATGGCTTAGAATAAGAAGGTCGTAACTACTACTTACGACCTTATAAGAATCATACATATTTGAAATCGGAATTAATTATCGGATATTGCTGTTATCAGTGTGTAAAATCACTTGATCAAATTATTTGATATGAATACCGTTTGACACTCAAATCATTTGCGATATCTTCTGCTAACTGTGAGTGTTTTCGTGATTACAAATGTATAGCAATTGTGCACTTTATATGAATATATCATACAGCCTTAAGAGCATCTCATTTATGTAGGAACACTAGGCAATTACCTAATTTGCTCTATCTTCAGCGGTTGTTAACTGATGCTCGAACAAATTATTACAGTTGGAAACTGCATTTGGTCGAGCATCAATTAAAAAAGCTAAAGATAGAGCGAACTCGGTGCTTGCCGGGTATTCTTACATATACGGGATGTACTTTAGGCTATATAATAAAACCATATTAAATGCTCGATTGTGATAATCAAGAAAAAACTCACCATAAGCAGACAAAATCGCAATAGATTTGGATGTTAAACGGTATTCATTTGATCACATGATTCTACACATCGGTTATACCACTTACATGAACGCATGCAAACTGAACATACTATCTTGAATAATAAAACATATATAAACATTAAACGCTGGTGTACTTAAGAACAATTAATGAGTGTACAGTATGTAGAATTTAAGGGGGGAATGGAGAATTATTTACGGATATTCATGAGGAATTATTGCTCTCAAAACATATGTATAAAATATCATAAAATGCATGGGAGAACATATAAACTACTGATTAGCAAAACAGGACATTTTATTCTTCGAGGGTTCTAATGTTATAAATTTTTTAAAAAATAATACTCCCGCATAAGTAATGTTTTCAAGATGTATTTTTGTGACTTTGCAATATTCAGCAATATTAACTTATACACAATAATTGCCTGGGATGACCCTTTCCGGGGACATAACGATATTTCAAATGTAACACTCATTCTCTAGTACTAGTGTCTTTCAAACAGTTCATCTTTTTCATTTGTTTCAGCGACATATATAGTTTCCCAGTTTAAGTTTGCAATGCTTGTTCTTACGGGCAATTTTACCATTGTGACCCCACAAAAGCGATAAAAGCAAATTCTTAAGAAAATCTTCGGCATTAAATTACATGTATCATGCAAGCATTTTATTGCATATTCACAATCCTACTTCACAAATGTCTTCAGTTACAAATGCAATACCAGCGAATTGAGCAAAACAATACTGCATCTCAGTCGATAAAGAAAACAATATTGCAAAGATATATTGAACAACATGGTTTTATAACATCGCTATATTGGACGGTAAGAATCAAATCAAACACAAGGGTGTGCTTCATGCTGTACACCAAACCATCACATATTTCCACATACTGAGTATTTATTGAAAGTTGTATATAGGCACTTTCTAAGTTTAATCGACTCTGTTGGTGGGTATGAACTTGAAATTAGTTATATAAACGATCGTGGAACAAAATATTTATATAACGTTAAGCTTTGGCAACCATACCGGTACAACTCAATAAAACATTTTGTATACGATTCCATAACAATAACTTAGGTTAGGTTATTAATTTTAGAATATTCTTCGCCCACCTGAGTATAGTTTTGTGTTCATATATCAATATTATCACGATTATAATCCTTAATCGTTATAATAATTGTATGTGTGAACTGTGTGTTTGGTAAGCCAATACTTTACTACTACAAAATGAAACAACATTTTATTATTAAAGTATTATATAACTGCGTGAGTAACATTGATAATGCCATTCTTAGAGAAGAGTGTCACTCCGAGGCATATATCATACATTATGTAACCATTGGATAAATTTTATGATCATAAACGTACACATAGGTGCTGAAATATAACGTCACAACTAGCCGAATCACACCGCATGTCGTAGTTTAGTGATTTTAGTGATTTTGGTGATTTTAGTGATTTTGGTGATTTTGGTGATTTTGTTGATCATATTCTCTTTAGGTAGACTATATTAGTTGTAAATTTCAAAATCAATTCAAAATACGTTGTTTGAAAGAATGGGTGATTTTTACTGAAATCAGTCAAAAACTAAACAACTGACAGTTCCAGTCCACGAACTGTATGATATCCTTCGTACATATAAATGTATTTCGCAGTGCACACATATGTTCCCGGTAGTAACGTTGCTGTTTAAATTTGTTAATGTCACTGTAAAGTCATGAGATTGGAAATTAAATTACCATTTGAGATTTTGGCAATTATAATTATATTTCGATTGAAATATTCGTTATGTCATAAAACCCCCGCTTGTTTCTCTAGGGCATAATTTATTCTACGTTTAACGATAACGACATGCTGAGGGAATTACGTTATGTGCTAATTAGAATGCCTTAAGCTTTTCTAAATTTTGCTACTTTTCTATAATTTCAAGAATAAACCGAATTGATAAATACCATGCAATTTCGACACTTTCATCATTTCGGAATGAATCGTTCACTGGATAAGCGTTCGCAAATAGCTGATTTTCATGACGTCATCCCTGACACAGACTCATTCACGATCAAGTACATCAATAAAGTACAGAATAAACATCTGTGACAACACTCAATCATAATAATTAAATATCACCGGGTTTGTTGCCGGGATGTACATGTAGTTTTGAAATGACCTTCTATAGGCTGATTGCATTTTGTCCCTTGTATCTATTTCTAATACGAGGGGAGTTTCAAGTATTCCAAAAGAAGTGCTATATTATGTTTAAATTACTTAAGTTTAAACTTTGCATTTAAATAGAATAATTACATGTATGACACAATTTTAACATTTTAAGATTTGTATCATAATTCACCATATTTGATGTATATGTTTCATGCATTTGGTCTTTTCTATCGATATTAGCACTAATAAAGACTGCCTGTAGAGCAAATTCAGTATCTGTACATGGGCAATGGTCTGTCCAAATATCTGACGATCGAAACATTATATAAAATTGCAATATACATAATTATGTTGAGAATCATATACAAATCAGGGGAACCTAGCTTTTTAGGGGAGCCATTTTCCAAAAAGAACGCCATTTCAATAAATTGCATACAGTAAGTTAATTTAATTTGTGTATCGAAATAAACATTAATTTTACTACGTATAGTCAATTCTTCACAATAAAATATATGCACGACATGTTTTACATAAGTATGTGAATTTAAACAATTGTAATCACATACGTTACGAATATGTCATTCCACATCCACTATTCTTGTATTCAAAAATTAAAAAGGTTACAAAAACTTTGTGTACTTTCATTATGATCATCGTCATGAATAAGCATTTTGATGAAATAATATGAACTAAATTTTATGTTGATTCTTGCTTTTTGGCATTTTCGCGCATGTGCTTATGGTAACTCATTAATCCTTACGCTGCGTAGATACTGAGTGGGGAGCGTCTAGTTAATATCGGTCAAGGAATATAATACTAACGGTTGTCTCAGTACTTTGTGTCAACATTAGTAGGAACATTTGCGCCACAAACAACGTGGTATTTACGCACTGATCCTCGATCGGAACTACTCGGGTCATTCCGTGATGAATCCGGAAGCTCCCTTGGATGTATGTAGTGTATGAACCGATGAAAATTCCCACGCGGGTGATGCGGTAACACACATGCGTGATGCTGTTTACAAGAAAATAGACCAAACATAGCCATCGCAAATGTAGGCTATGGCGTTCTAAAAAACATGAATATATAAAACATGCTAAGTTAAGAGTATATATTTATGTCCAAGATATTTAATCAGTGCCACAAAAAAGATCCATTTTTAACCTGTTTACCAACCGTTCTGATTGCACTAAAAACCGTTAAGAACCGTTCTGTTTATGCCTGAGAGATCGCCTGGTCCTTTTTGTGCACATTTATCAACAACGAACATATGTTAAACGAAAGATGCAGATTAATTGATTGGACATGCATAGTTTGAAAATCCAATTAATTATCATTAATCAAAAATATTATAAAAAACATGTATGGCTTTAAGTTTTATATACAGATGGTCGTTTCTTTGCAATTTCCTATCATAAAAAGCAATATCCGAGTAGACATGTTTCTGTGCATTGATGTAACTTGTTCAACCTACGTCAACTGCACCCTTCGGCTAGACAGAAAAACTAAGACGCACTTTACATACCTAGTTTTCAGACTCGTGTCAGTTAATCTATGACCAAGGGATGGTGTCCTGTCGTACTTTTGTCAACTTAGTTTACTAGATGGTAAATCCAGACCACTTGGAATGAATAAATCTCTAATTGAGACATGTATTCTATTTACATATCTAGCCATTATGTTTAGACATTATCCATTAAAAAGAGAATAGATAAAAGATTTCGTATTGAGTCGCACCATTAACAGTACATCAGCAATACAAGTACACGGTGGGTATAGCACGTGACATATGAACTTATACTGAAAGTAGAGATCTGTCTACAAGTTTTCATTTATTCTTTGATCGATTTTAACCAGACATGTTCGGCACACAAGAATTGTCATGATCACTGCAACATGATATGGTTCAACATAACGACACGGTTTTCGTTTAAAGTCAACTCAACTGTTATCCGTACGGTTGTTTTTTTAAAACTTTTTGATGACATATTTTACGTGTAGTCGTAGCCCATAATGTCACGTGCTTTGTGGGCACTACTGTTTGTGTACTTAGCCATCTTGCTTTAAACCATTGTCTGTGGTATAAGATTGACTAAATGGTTCATTATTACAATCGTATACAGCAAGCCCAGAACGTACATATAACGTAGAATAATTTAGTATACATGTATGAACACGTTTTATGGTTTGAATTATTCATCCACTGTGAAATAAATGATCCGCGAAGATTTCATGCACAACGCCAATGTTTTGTTTATGGTTAATTGAAAGGATAATATCGCTGGCTTAGAAGTAGAATGTTGTTACCACTACACTGTACTCACAATCTTATACTACTGACTAATACATAATTTTTTTTATTTGAAATCTTCATCGTAAGGCACTTCTTATGAGCCTATTTTGCATGATAATCGGAACGTGTCGTGTTGACCAAAATGAACTTTTTTTCAATTAGAAGACAGTAAATTTCAGACATTTTTTGCTTGTTTCCTCAAAATATTGGTTTTTACTTACGACCTTCTCATTCGAAGCCATCGAGTCAGGGTTACTAAAACCATAATAGTATTTCATTTAATTTTCACTTTAATTAAACTATGCTGCTGGTAATCCTACGGACATGTATAATTGATGGAATAAAAGATAAAGATGCCAAACTACAATGAAGAATAAATCGGCATGTATAAAAAAAAACTTGGCTAACATAGCTACCTACCTACCTAGTCCTTGTTGCGCCCGGATACACATAGGGCAAGGACTAGAGCTTTCGACTTTTCTCTATCTTTCGCTTTCCTTTCCACTTCTCCCCAGGTCATGCCAATTTCTTTCATTTCTGATTCTATCGTTCTTCTCCATGTAATTCTTGGTCGCCCTCGTCTCCTTTTGCCTTCCGGTGTCCACCTGAGAGCTGTTCTTGTTATGTTCTCTTGAGGTTGGCGTAGAACATGCCCAATCCAGCGCCATCGTTTTCTTCTCAGTATCGTCCTTATATCAGTTGATTTTGTTTGTTTATGTAGTTATTTATTTGATATTTTTGTTGGCCAGAAGATTCTTGATATTTTTCGGAGACAGCCGTTGTGAAAACTGGAGAGTCTGTTGATGTCTTTCTCAGTCATCCTCCAGCATTCTGCTCCGTACAGTAGAACTGACATTACACAGCTGTTGTAAAGTTTCAGTTTAGTGTTCTTGCTGATGTTTCTTGTCTTCCAAATATTATTTAACTTGATGAATGCGTTTCTTGCTTTTCCTAGTCTGCTTTTAATATATTTCTCGGCACCACTATCTGATGTTATGGTACTACCAAGGTAGGTGAATGTTGACGTACAGTTTATATTCTTTCCATTTAAGTTGATTTTAGGTGGTTCATTTGTGTTGAGATGCATAACTTCTGTTTTCTTGATGTTAATCTTGAGGCCGATCTTGCTAGCATTTTCTTGTAGTTTGGTTGTTTTATCTTGCATGTGTGTTTCTTGATGTGAGAGTAAGGCTAGGTCGTCTGCATAATCAAGATCTTCAAGACTTGTGAGGAGGGTCCATCTAATTCCAGTATTGTTTTCATTGAGTGTAGATCTCATTACCCAGTCTATTGTGATGATGAAGAGTAGAGAGGACATCACACAGCCTTATCTAACCCCAGATTTTACGAGGAAGCTGGTATCCGATGATCTGCCAACAGAGCATGTGAAGTTTGAATAGAAGGCTTTGATAAGGTTCACAACTTTTAGGGGTATTCCATAATGTCTCAAGATTTTCCATAAGCTTTCTCTATGTATGCTGTCGAATGCCTTCTCAAAATCGATGAAGTTAATTATTAGTTTTCGCTGACATTCAGTACACTGCTCTATGATGTTCCTTAGTACAAATATTTGGTCGCTGCAGCTTTTTCCTTTCCTGAATCCTGCTTGTTGTGCCCTTAAGTTATTGTCAACTGCTATTTTAATTCTGTCAATTATTATCTTGCAGAAGATCTTGCTGGGTATTGATAATAATGTTATACCTCTCCAGTTGTCACAATTAGTGAGATCTCCTTTCTTTGGTATCTTAATTATGTTGCTTTCAGACCATGAGGTTGGAATAATGTTGCTCTGCCATATCTTACAAAATATTGGAAAGAGTATATCTGCTGCAAGATTAGGGTCCGTTTTGCATAGTTCGGCTGGTAATTGGTCTTTTCCGGGAGATTTATTATTTTTAAGTCCATTGATCGCTTAGTATATTTCCTCTTTTCGTGGTGTTTCTTCGTCAATGTCTAAATCTTCCTCAGCTTCTGTAATATCTGCAGTAATATCAGGGTCTGGGCGATTCAAAACCTCTTCAAAATGTTCGTTCCACCTTTTCTCTTGTCTGTTCTCAGATGTTATTAGTGATCCTTTTTAGCTCACCTGAGCACAAAGTGCTCAAGGTGAGTTATTGTGATCACTCACCGTCCGTCGTCCGTCTGTATGTCCGTACACACCCACTTGTAGTTGTGAGGTGTGGAACAATAGGCTATATTTAGATTCTATTCATTCCGTTGCTTACGGGGTGCAAAATGTTGCTTATGGGGTTTTACAAACAAAAGGATGAACAAAAGAAAACCCCACAATGTCAAGTCAGTGAGAACGTCCGTCCGTCCGTCCGTCCACACTTTCAAACGACATCTCCTCTGAAACCATTTGGCCAATTTTGATGAAATTTTACCAGGATGTACGTGGCATTGGGGGATTTAGTAATTGTTCAAATTATGGCCCTGGGGTCAAAATTGGCTCCACCCTGGGGGTCACCGTTTTACATAGACTTATATAGGGAAAACATATAAAAATCTTCTTCTCTAAAACTACAATGCCTAGAGCTTTGATATTTGGTATGTAGCATAATCTAGTGGTCCCCTACCAAGATTGTTCAAATTATGCCCCTGGGGTCAAAATTGGCCCCGCCCCGAAGTCACTGTTTTACATAGACTTATATAGGGAAAACATATAAAAATCTTCTTCTTTAAAACTACAATGTCTAGAGCTTTGATATTTGGTATGTAGCATCATCTAGTGGTCCCCTACTAAGATTGTTCAAATTATGCCCCTGGGGTCAAAATTGGCCCCGTCCCGGGGGTCACCGTTTTACATAGACTAATATAGGGAAAACATATAAAAATCTTCTTCTCTAAAACTACAATGTCTAGAGCTTTGATATTTGGTATGTAGCATCATCTAGTAGTCCCCTACCAAGATTGTTCAAATCATGCCCCTGGGGTCAAAATTGCCCCTCCCCCGGGGGTCACCAGTTTTACATAGACTTATATAGTGAAGACATATAAAAATCTTCTTCTCTAAAACTACAATGCCTAGAGCTTTGATATATGGTATGTAGCATCAACTATTGTTCCCCTACCAAGATTGTTCAAATTATGCCCCTGGGGTCAAAATTGGCCCTGCCCCGGGGGTCACCGTTTTACATAGACTTATATAGTGAAGACATATAAAAATCATCTTCTCTAAAACTACAATGCCTAGAGCTTTGATATATAGTATGTAGCATCATCTATTGTTCCCCTACCAGGATTGTTCAAATTATGCCCCTGGGGTCAAAATTGACCCCGCCCCGGGGGTCACCAGTTTCTATATTTACGCTCTTCCTTTGTTAGTCTAAATTGTGCAGGGCTTCATTTATAATCAGGTGAGCGATATAGGGCCATCATGGCCCTCTTGTTTATCTTTTATTGGCATGTTCTCGTTTCTCTTTTTTCCACATAGTTTCTTTGTGATTTGGTAAACATCGCCCATTCTTTGTTCTGAAGCAGCTTTCTCAGCTTCCTTTGCCAGTTCTTCTATAAAATTTTGTCTATCTTTCTTAGTAGCTTTCTTCACCTCTTTATTGCTGTCTGAATATTGTTTTCTGAGTCTTTCTTTCAATCTCTCTGAGTGTGTGCTACAAATTTTCTTCTTTATATCTTTTCTATTATCTATCTTTTTCCATGTCTCGAGTGTAATCCATTCTTTGTGTACTTGTCTTTTGAATCCTAGTGTTTTTTCACTTGTTTTACTGAATGTTGATTCTACTTTTTGCCAATGTTCGTCTATGTTTTCCTCCTCAATGTTCGTATCTTGTAGTATTTGGAATCTGTTTCTCAATTCTAATCTAAATTCTTGTTTTGTTCTGGTTTCTCTCAGTTTGCTAACATTGTTAACATAGCAATCATGCAATAATTATATGGTGATCTTAACAATCATTGGACAAAGAGCAGACAATATCTGATAATTTACGGACGGATTAATACTAGTTTTTTTTGTCTACACTTGATTAATAATATTTCATATTAGCTACCGAACTCGCAGTGTTAATCCACCAGGAATGAACTTTGCGATGCTTAATAAGCTTAACCATTGCATTTCAAAAACTTCGTAAACTAAAATTACTAAATTATTTCGTCCAACACCAGTCAGGGTGACCACACAAGGCAAACAGCTACAAGAAAAGTCATATAATACACATTTTCATGATGGTCATGTATTCAACACCATCTCAAGATCTAACTACAGGAAGATGTTGAATTAAAAAAGTGACATTTCTTACAGATCCTATAAAAACATGTTTCGATCTTCAGTGAAAGAGTCGAGAACGAGATAGATGATGTCACGAAATTATATCGTGACGTCATCATATTGACAATGATCATGTGACTGCTTCTATGACTAGACAATAGTCATGTTCGACTGGACTGTTTCTTGGAGCCTGTTATAGTCTGGTTACCGTTCCAATATTGTAGTACAAATATTATAAGCGTACTTTGAGCATGTGGACGGGAACCAGACTATAAAATACTTAATGTGATATCATCAGATGCAGCATATCACCTCAGATGATACGACATACTAACTTACACTTCGCCGTGTCACAAGAGGCTTGTATATTGTATTTGACATTTTCAATTCAGACAGGTTTATTATCTGCAGTGTCTAGACGATAAAACATTTACTGTGCAATGGACTAAACTCTAACTTCTGCAATCATAAGATAAAATTAGCATATTTTAAAGTCAATAAGGCATCACGCGCATTTTCTTACTTGTATATTTGCAGTGTAGCCATACCATGTGACCATGACATCACAAATCATATGGCATAGACATATATGAAGAAATAACATACTTACGATTGTTTTCATTTCCGAGTCAAGGATTTGTTGTAACGGTTAAAAGCCGTTTGTGATGTCATGGTCACGTGATATGGCCACACTGATTTAGCTGTAATGTACACGATGTTTATATTGCACATCAATCTGGCTTTGTGACAATATCGTCACGTATTATTTAATGTACCAATATCATAGTTCAATTGCAGTAGGACGAACATAGCATGAAAGACTTACAGTTCAGTTTACTTAATGTTCATAGGTATGTGTCAAATATCGTTTGTGAACACCGAATGTTTATGTGACTTGACCATCATCGGTCACCTTTGTGTACGTGTACAATTGTAGCATATAGCGAGTCAAATAATTAAATGTAGTTACTTTTTAATTCAAACGGTCATACAGGTAAATGTATACTTTTCTTTTTCTTTTTACATGCATAGTTTTGATGGTAACCTTGTCAATCATGAACATATCTCAATGACATTTGGCTATTATATGCATGTGTAATCGTTCAGAAGAATTGCAAATAAACATTCTAGTTTAATATCAATCTATTGAATAGTATACATGTTCTACTAGTACTAGTTGTTGTGTTGTTTTCTCACGTGTTGTTGCAGTGACGTGTGCTTTATTTGTAATTGTTTTTATTAGACTCATGTGGTCACATTGAAATGGGCACGTAGTCATAACGATACACATGGGTTTTCAATTTCTCATGAATTTAGAACAAAAAAACATTGTCTATTGAAAGTCAATACAACCCCTACAGGAATGGCTGATTTACGTTTTTCTCTTTCAGTATTGTCTTCATGGAATATCTTGACCTTTACTTGATATATAACCAGACATTAAACATGGTTAGGGCAATTTGTTTCATAAAGCTATAGGCAATATAGGGATTTCAATAAGAAAACTCTCCCGGTCGCACCTTGCCATGATAATTTTATGTCTTACAGTTCAATACATTACATCAACATGTGTGGGTGAATTCAGTAGGTATCATTAGTTCTCATTCTTATTCTTCACTTTAAACAAATTATATTTCCAATTTGCTGATAACCATACATATTCCTATAACCCTGGCGTCCAATAACATTTATTTTAGAATATACTTAGTCTTAAACGTCATTTCTTTGGAACATAATGACTTAAAGATGAACATTGAGTAGAATTTGAATGAAATACATGACTTGCATTGACATTTCAAAGTGATAAACTGTTAATATTTATATATACGCATATATCAAATGTTTCAGGAACAAAGCCGCAAATATACACATCATAGGCAGCTTACTATTTAATTTCCTGGTCTATTGACAACTGGTGAAAAATACTCGTAAGTCTTGCTGGTATTCAAGTCTGGGGTGGCATTCATACTAAAAATACAGGGAACATTTGAGAATAATTTTGACAAAATCTTAAAACTTCCTTAAGTATTTCGGCTTTACATGATAATCAAGATTATCAACATTTTACATTTGTAGAAGCTTTATGTAAACTGCTATAGCTTGGCCAACTTGAGACGAGCCTAACCTTTTGATTAGCATAATTTAACAGTTTTCATAATCGAGGAGTATCACGAAGACGCTCGGGATGTAATACAAACACAAATTAAAAAAAAACCGATATCGCACGATTTGCTTGCGGAAATTGATATATTCAAAGCAAGAACCTTGAAATATATTCTTGCATACAGGTCAGGCTCTGGTCAATATTGTCAAGCTATACAATAATCAGAAACAAAACGTTGGTTCTACTTAGATTTTTGCAGATCATGGTCATCTCACTTTCTTGACTTAAGTCAAGCTATTTACGTTTTCCCTTAAAATGTTTTGTGAAACCGCCTCTGGTCTATTGACAACTATTGAAAGATAATCGTTAATCTGGTCTGGTTTGTACTGGTGATAGTATTATTCTGGTCTTAGATTCCCTGCAATCAAATACACTCATGTTAGTTTCAACTTAACAAAAGAGATCGGAACAAGACATGCATTGAATACATACTCTTGATAATATGCATATAAAATGTAGACAAGGGTTCAATTATTTATGGTTAGAAATGATACTAAATAATGAATTAACATTTTACTGAATTGGTGCAGTACTAAAACAAATATGAGAAAATCGGACAGGAAAGGCAGCACTCAACTTAACCAGCCGAACACAGAAATCAGTAACACCATAACACACGTTACTACACAGAGCAATGCCCCAACATAAGTAAAATAATGATTAGTCCTTGCGGCATAATTCTAAACCAGTAGTTTGAAAGGTTGTCTGGTGTAAATGTCGTTCAGTTCAATAGGAACATTATTTCTTGGAGATGTATGATGCTATCATCATAAATACCACTCGGATTTCAGATAAATTATTAAAGTAAGTTTATAACCTTGTACAAATACCGTCCAGTTCAAGAGAAAATTGGACACATACACTTACGGACTTTGAAAACGCACCACTTATTCAAACCACGACATTTAGTAGTAAACATTGTTTAAATGAATTCAAATTTTGTCTATAGATAGCTCAATTTATGTTTTAACATCTAGCAAAATTTCAATACGACAGTTAACAATTTTACTTAGTCACGTGACATTCACAGTTATGGTGAGTGTGTGTAAAGTTATGTTTTTGGTGCGTTCACAACAGCGGGTACTCATAACAATAGCAATCCGCTTCTGGAGAATGTTCTTCTATTCACCAACAAAGGTTCGGACAACCTTGTGCGCAGATCGCGTTATGGAACTCATCCGTGGACTCAGGTTTGAAAGAACATGTCATATGTTTTCGGTGGGATCAAAATCTGGGACATTCCATCACGCAGATATTGTTTTCTTCAAGAAAATTGACTGTTATACGTTATTTATGCGCATGGTTATATTCATACTGTCCAAGGTTAACCCCCTGTCATGCGGAAATAGATGTACAAGAAGGAAATGACTGCATGTTGAAGCACGTGTTCAGTGTTAGATGAAACAACAATTGGCAGGGTACTAAGTGAAAATGTTGTATTTCTTAAATAAGCGTGTTTGATATATGTAATTGATGATTTAGCATATGTATCGACACCAAGCATTCTTTTGACAGGCACGGTTGGTGACCGGAAGTCGTTTTTTTGGCGGAGCATGCGCATTGATTTATCCGAATTAGGGGAGTTTTTCGGCCTTTAATCCCTATTTGAAGATCAACTTAGGTGTCACTTGTCATATAACGCTATTGGGGACGAATATTTATTGTAGCATGACAATGTAATCGCGCAAAAACCACGCCTTGGCTACTTCCGGTTTGTAACATCTCTTTACCTCCAGACACATCAGTTTCAGATTGACATTAAATGTAACCTTTGGTTTTGAAAACTTAAAATGTGCTGTTTTTTTGGTATGCTAATGAATCGTTTACACATCGTCATTTACACAGGTCGGATATTGTCATTCGCACGAGACTCACGCGCTAAAAATGAGATTTGACCACGTGGTCACTACTAGCGATTTGGTTAGTAAAAATGGATTAAAATATACTTTACCGACAACGTTCTAACCCAGGAACATTATTCCATTGGTATAAAATAATCCTAAATAGTTTATAAAAAAAATACCGACCCCTGAAAAGTGGTGCGTTTTCAAAGTCCGTAAGTGTAGTACTATAGTGTGTATGTTGCTATACGCAAGTTTATATTGCTGTATTTGTAATTGAATATTGGCATTACATACCCAATAACCCTTCCTATGTTAGGAAATATAATTTGTAAAATGAATACCTACCAGTTAGCTCATATACAACGTACCCGCACTAGGTATGAGAAATTGACTTAACAAGTAACCCCACATCACAACTACACGGAGCAATTACGCATTAGCTTTGATGTTTTTGTCTGAAGATCGAAACCAGTACCATACGAATGGATTGCATATGCTCATATGTCATGTTGCTAAACATTTTTGGTGGCGAGGTTATTAGATCATAAAATGTTGACGAGACAATATTTTCAAAACGAATATAATATTAAGATAACAGGAAAGAACACTACAATAGACGTCAAACCAATGTGTTTTGGTTGATAATTGAAGATTCAATCCTACGCTGAAAACCAAAAAAAAATGTATCCTTGCCAAAGGGTTTCGAGTCTTTAAATACGACATAAGGACCATTAACTGGAGATCGGCATCTACTCTGAAGAGGTAATTTTCTATCTTGAAGACAACTTTGATATGACATGGTCTGCTATTCTAGATAAAGTAACGAGATAACTCGGTGTTTGTTCAGCTTGGTTTGTTAGTGGTGTTTATCATAGCAAGTCAATGTTTTGCTATTAATGCACCTCAAAATCAATGTCGAATTGACGAAAATAAAGCCAAAATTAAAGCTTATTATCATAAGGTTTCCTATCCGTTTTTCAAAACGTAATTACCACGTATTCTGGATGGTGACTGTGCCAACAACATAGTGTTTCAACCACTCAGCGTCTAGTAAACACATACAACGAAAACTAAACATTTTCAAAAATAACACTTTGATAATAGCATATGTTATAACCAAACAGTTTCCGAGGGTTGTTTTCTGCTGTTCAAAAACTCAACCTCCCTTTGCCATTTTAACCTCCTCTGGTCATTGGGCTACCTAATGCATCATGTGTTCCAGTCTCCATGGTAAGTCTATTACTCTTATGTGTGCTAGTTAGCCAACATTGACTCGCAGCTCACCAATTTACACAAATATGTGTTATTTGCGCGTGTCGTACCTCTAGGCCACTGCTCCACGCACATAAAACTATAATATAGGCCTCGTAAAAACTTCTGGTTTTTTTCTAGAATCTGTGTTTGATGATATCTCCTTCTAGTGATTTAATGTACTCACTGTTCTGTATCATAGAGTATATGGAATGGCTCATTGATACCCTCATATCTAATAAGAATATACTTAATTTACGAGGGGTGATCAATATATTCGAGGACTTTTCATCTAGCAATTTCATATTGACAGCAAGGCTTAAAGCCATTTAACATCATTCGCAGTAAGATGTCTCCGACCGAATGCACTAATAAAATTATTTGATTCATACAAGTGGCGCGTGACGTTGGTCGTCACGCGACGTCATTCCAAGCGTCACCGTCGGAGCAGCACATAGCTCCTTTCTGGACTGATACCCGATTCCATGTAAGAGACTGGTTGTCTTTTACTACTGAAATAAGTAGTCAATAGCCGATTCTGGAATGTGAGGTGGAATAAAAAGACCATCTATGGGTTATTGGAAACAAAACTCGGAATAGGGCGGTTGGCTTTCCAAAATTAGATTATTTCAATTAAGACGGAAAAAGGACCTATCAGGTTTAGGACGCAATGTCGAAATAACTCTTTTGATTTGGAGTCAACGATTTTATGGGTTGTAGGGTATATTAGTCTTCGTTTTTGCCAGTTACATTTGATTGAGATCTGTGTGTCTTATTTCGCAAAATTAAACGAGAAATGTCCCCAACCTGGTGTTAGTTTTGCTGTTTATCCTTATTTTATCGACTCAACCGTTTGACAGAGATCCCACAATCAAATAAACGACGGAATCATATGAAAATGGCTAATTGGGAGCGCACAGAATCCATACACAATTTAGTCAAGTCATTTTGGAGGTATCGCGAGGAATTTACAAGTTTTGCGTTAATTTTCATAGCATGTCGTTTCTCAGAAATAACGTTACGCCCGAAATGCTCGACGGTGCGCGCTTCACCATGGTTACAAAAAGTGACGTCATAAAGTAAATAGTGGCGTTCTTCTAAAGAAAATTAAACAAATCGCGAGATAATTGATTGATCTACATCAGCGTGTAATTTCATTTCTCTAGTTCCAATAATTCAAAAAAGGGAAGGAAAGTCCTCGAATATATTGATCACCCCTCGTACGTACAAGAATCTCCGGGAAATGTATTTGATGACTTCTTGTCTGATTGTGATTATATAACAGTCACATTCGTAGATGGGGGTACACGTCGTAATGTTGTATATATGACCCTGGATTCAGGTTCCATTAACGTTTAGAACATTCTTCCATATTATGAGTGGAATTCCAATCCAGTGCTGTTAAAAGGAACATCATAGGTTACCAAAGATTAATGAAGAAATTGCCTATATTTATTACTTACGAACATTCCGAGAACACTTAAATAAGAATAACAGTAAATAGAGGAGTCTGTTAAGGAAACCAAGTATGTCATGTACAATATATCAGGTTTGAATGCAAAAATGATTTGTACAGAATGGCAATTATTCACACTTAAGAAGGCAAATAAAATCTGAAACATTTTTGTGAATAAAAATAAAATATAAGCTGAGACTAATTTATTTTTAATTTTAATATAGAATGAATACTATAATTATTCCAAAGTACTTCAGACTTTCTGGGCAATACCTCTCCATGCAATAACCGTACAATAATGGAAATCGTCATACTGTATTTGGGAATTGTATTTCCTTACAATTATGTTACGACAATGCTTCAGACAGACATTCATACACATCATATTTGTATTTCCGATAAGAACAATTTTTGTTCTCATATAACATCAATCCAAAGTGTGTACTATTGTCAACATGACACGTATACTCATGGCACGTGTGCACTATTACGCAAAGTCGTCCTTGCAATGAATTGCAATTTGTCAAGTCTATGAAGACGTCACAGAATAATCAAATTTCTCCTGGGAATCATTGTCCTTGTAGATATCTCTATATAGACTTAAATTAATTTGTGACGGTAAGTTTAGTATAATGATTGGCATAGCGTGAATATAGGACTCACTCAATCAGGAAGTACAATTGGTATCTGAAAAGATATACAGTTTAAATTGGCTTCCTGTGAAATTTTCACGTATTTGTTGAATTATATGAATAAGCTGAATATGACTAGTTATATGTCTAATGGCCTATAATGGATCTAAAATGTGTTACATCTTAATGTTGTTATATATTCAGACTAAATGTTAATGCTAACATTTTCAATTTAAATTTTTGCTTAGGTGTAAATGGCAGGAAATATAATACTTTCGAGATGAATAATTCAAAACAAATTTAAAATTTACAAATAAGTAATAATACATCTCCTGAATACAGTCTGAGAGTATTATGTCTAAAACAAACTGTGCGTGTTATGGTTAAACATTATATTATATGTATAATGCAAATATGCAAATATGCAGCATTTGGAGACCATGATTTTATGCATTTTACGACGGTATGTAAAAACAAAGGGTTATTTGCTAAATGTACTAATACATTCTCGGCCAGACAAAATAAGTTCCCATACCGCCATATGAACAGTTACCATGCGTGCTGCACAAAATGAGAAAAAGCACTGAACATTGTAGCTTATATGATATAGTTTTATGGCTTAGCTGCCATTAATGCGAACTCGTTGGACTCACAATGAAAGCGGTACTGTAAACATATATTCTTTTTAATTTTGATGGAATTGTATTTGACTAGATTATATAATTACCCTCGTGCTCGAATTATATTATATTTATATGTAATTGATTCCACGGAAAGCATAACTTATAGAAATATTTTGCTAGAAACAAATTTACTACATTTGTTAAAGAGTTTCGATCTTGTACATGATGCCCATCGATATAAACATCGACCAGAAATAACTAAAACATTCTCGTACATGTCAACACATGCACAGTATAAATACTAATAGAATACAAAAATAGCTTTCTTTGATTTGTGCATTATACATTATCTTGGTAAAGATAAGGCAACTTCTAAAGTCTGCATAACGTGCAGTTTACGTGTTAGAAACAATTATTATACATAACACAGGACAAACGCGTCTGAACGACGTAGCTATTGACAAGTAAAATGTGAAAGCGTAATTATAAACGTGGTTAATGGTGATCTTATCATAAAAGTTAAGTTGCTCACAAAACATCTTTACGTCTGTTGTATTATACCATCCAAATAACATGCTACAATGACGTTTGGTTTTGTTGGTTGAAATTGGTGCAATGACTGATACTTGTATGTATGTTATTAAACAGGAACTTCGAGTTCATTTACATGTAGTTCACCAAGTTCAATCAGTATGTAATTTTCTGGGGTCAGAAAGGTTTGTAACCGTGGCATTTTACCGGGTATAATAAGTTTGTATGGGTGTCCCGAACATAAACGTATTTAAACAAACGTTTATGTTTAGCAAACTGTATTTGGTTTGGATATATAATGTAAATGCTTTTAGAAGTGTTATCTGATAAAGGGCATGACAAAATAATTGTTATAAATTGCTAACGCCTCAATTATTATGTTACACGTGTCAAGTCTAATTATTTATCACACCTGCATCGCATGTTAGGCTATGGACAATCTATATTACACCGATTTTCCTTAAAACCATGCATTGATGAATAACAGGAAAACGTACCATTTAAACGGGCATCGCACAGATAACTGATCGAAATTTAGATGCAGTCCTTAATGACATAGAATACCAAATGTATAATTGCATTTATCATTGAAATATTTAATTACAATTGATGGCATTGCATTATATGCATTGGAAAATAATACTTGTCATTTGTAAGCACTTTACAGACAACCAGTCTCCCGATGATTTATAAAAGAAGGGGGATATAATGCTCATTTGAAGGAAGATGAAACAAAATTACTGTCTTAGATGTTTAATAGCAGGTATCATTTCTACCAATTTCCAATTACAGTTATTTCGAGAGATTTTAGTACTAAAATACTGTTTTATTGTTCACGTCATATAACGTTACGAATTATAAAGAAAAACAAAAAATAACTTAAGTGAAAGTGTCCAGTTATTTCTCAAACTAGCATTTTGTTACAGGAAATTGATTGAAATAGCGATATTACACATTTTCCTTTTCTTGAGCACTTAAAAGCATTCGGACAATTTAATATCAAAACGGTTTGTTTTTCCAACTGACCCTAGTACCCGATGCTTATAAATTATTATAAAGAACCAAATGCGTTTGGAATTTATTCATGTCCATGTCAATACTAAAGTTCACAGGCGTTCCATAGCTACACGGCTAAAGTCAGCATCTAGCATGATCTTATATTAAGAACAATAAAGGGCACAAATGCTTAAATATATTTCCGGAATTCATTGCATAATAATTGGTAGAGCGTACATACGTATGTATAGTTGCAACACCTCATTTAATAGTAAAAATAGATTGACCAACGGACGGAATAACAAACAAAAAACCTCCCTTAAAAGTCCTAATGGATTAACTTCCATGTTGACAAACGGACGGAATAACAGACAGCATTGCGAAAGTTTTAAGCATTTAATGCGTCGTCAATTGCCTAGTTGACACAAAATGTATCAAAATAGTTCGAATGAAAGACGTACATGCACTTAAGACTTGTGTTCTCTTTCTCAACCAATAAATTATAATCAGTTGTAACCTTAGTGCGTATTTATGTATATTGTGTGTTCATGTTATGTGTTTGCATTCACATACGCAATTGTGATATGTCATGCATAGATAAAGACATCAAGATTGGGCGTGTTACTACCAAGTGTATTAAAGGAACATTGTTGTGAAATTTAGTATCATAATAACAGGACATGAACAATTGTTCCTGGATGAACTTTCCAATTACATTCAGAAATTGACAATAAAAGTTTATGATTTAGCATTTTACTACTTAGAGTATCTAAAGAACATTGCAATGAAATTTACTATCATGATAACAGAACATGAACACTCGTTTATGGATGAACTTTCCAATTACATTCAGAAATTGACAATAAAAGTTGTTTTGAATGGGAAAATAATGTAATTGAGACCGATTGGTTTTTTTGTTCTTAGTGGAACCGATGTACCAAAATAATGATCTGAAATACAGATGAAAAGAGATGCTTTTGATGGCATTCTAAATAATGGTTTCTTGTGTATTTTTATTTTTATATTAGTATAATTTGATCGTAAACCTTGTATCACTTCGACTATATCAGGGTGTATACGTATCGGCACCCTCTCAGTGCAAAACAATGAATTTTGAAGAAGGAGAGGGAAAAACATTTTTTTGGTCAAACAATGCAGATTTGTGCTTAAAAACGATAGCGCTCGGAACAACCCCATGATTAACCACTTTCCTCATGTTGTTCCATTTGTTGTATCAGTTGCCACAAGTTCAAACTAAAATGGAATGTTGACGGGGGTACTTGTTCGAATTAACACCCGGGTTTATTTGTGCGAGTGGTGGTCCTTAAAATGTATACATTTTCTCCATAGCTAGGTAACATGATTATATCGGTGTTTACGTAGTCAACAATGTAATATCTTTCAAACAGGTACTTTAGGAGTATAAAAGGCACTAGCATACCAATATTGGATGACCGCTAGTAGTGGCAAACAATAATAGATATTATCGCGTGTAAGAACGAAACTAATCGTATACAAGTGGTTCTGTCAACCAGGACAACTAGATCATCTGTACAGTAAGTATGACGGATATCAGGTCAAAATAGTCTGAGCATGACATGGACATTTATAAATGCTATTGAGCTTTCACACCAATAAATAAATACCGAACGCATAAGGTTCATTCATACCAATTTATGAGTCTCAAGTACTACGGTTACTAAGAGAAAAGTTTTGCGATTTCATTGTCCGAATCATTTGAAGTGCTCAGGAAAATGGAAACGAATGTTATTGTTATGCTGATCAATATCATGTTACAAAAAGCTAGTTTAAGAAATAACCGGACACAAAATTACATGTTTTCTGTTTAATGTTACGTTGTGGTGTGCACAATTGACGATAGAGAGTACTTTAATACTAAATGGAAACAGGAAATGGTAGAAATGATAAATGTGATAAATTACCTAAGGTTTTTTTTCAATAACTCCTCAGGAGACTGCTTGTCCGTAAATTACTCTAAAGTGACAAGTTTTAATTACCAAAGCCTTTAATGGAACGTTGTCAAATATCATTAAACAGTTTGATTGATAAATGTCTTAATATTTTATTGCATTAAGGACCACATGTTAATGTCGATCCTAGTACTTTCCAAAGCCGTTGAAATGGTAATAGCCGGTGATTGGTCATTGCAAAATAATTAGTTTTAAGCAATTACATTACTACTACAAATTATCAATGGTCTAACGTATCATGTAGGTATATTTGAATTACTCATTGTGTTTACAACACCATGAAAGAAGTGTTAGATAGTGTTTTCAATAATTATTGAAACATTATGTCCTTTGCCAGTGCGCTCCATTATTTACAGTCTGACAAATAACGAACTATTTAAGAATTAAAACATAACAATTGCCTTCAGCTATTTATTGAAGTTGTTCATCATTGTTGCTGAATAATGATACTTTCTTCAAAACGTTTGTTCAAATACGTATCTGTTCCGAACACAGAATAAATGTACACGATGCAAAATGACTCTGACTTCCGAAATCCCGAAGATTCAAACTTAACCCTACAGAGAAATGTTTGTCTCTATGATGTTTTCCCGGAGGCTTCGGGAACATATTCCTCTTCCTAAAAGTAACGATACATTTATTGAAATCGTATGTACGAGAGGCTTTCAAAAATTACATACTAGACAAATCAATTTGCTAGCTTATTTTTTCAGATTAATAATTATTTTGTTATGTTGTAGCACCACATTCATTCGTCAAAATCCTATAATTTCATAGAAATCGGACCGACGGTAAGGTGAGGATCTTGTTTTATGCATAGCATCTATAATGAACACGGAGCAAGTCCCGACGTAATTGTTGACGTCATCGGGTTTTGGTAACCCTACAACATCTTCTAAGTGCATACAATAATACTCATTGTGCATATATAACGCTCTCAGCAACCATTCTGTATAATGACCACGACGAATTAAACTTACCAAAAAGGGCGAATAACATACACTATTTCATTTGTTATTTCGAGCCGATACTCACATACTCAAATCGCGCACTTGTACTTGTAAAAGCTTGACGTCTAGAAAAGCAAATTTTTGACTATATGCCATCATAATTTGAGACAAAAAACTGCATAGTCTGAAACGATACACAAATGAATTGTCAAAAGGTTTCATCACCGTTAAATGTAAACGATAGGTCAAAGCTATCAACACCACTTTTCTACAGAAAAAAATCGATTGGTTGACCCGTGTGTTCAATTTTTCGTTGCTCTAATTATCATATTTTTGAATAAAACATAGTTAAGTTTTTTGTGATAATTATACGCACTGAATTCATAACTGGTAAAGTTTCCTTTCTACTAATTTTGATGAAATTCGGATGATAAATTGTTTAACAATCGATGTTGTCTACGTGATTTTTTAATGTCCCTCGTACATCGATAAATTACAATGCATATACTGGGTTTTTAAGTTATGACAATATACGTATCCTACAATGCACCTAATCAACCAACACCATCAAACGTTAATGTAGCATGTTCAGAATGGAACAAATAAAACCTTCATCATAACTTGGTGTTTTGTGAGCAATGATATATGACAACTTTGAGTTCTGATACGATCACCAATTAACCAATAATGAGTGAAGTGTATGTAATAATTGTTCCTAACACGTAAACTGCCCATTATGCAGCCTTCAGAGGTTGTTTGTTTTTCTCCAAGAGACTGTACAAATCAAAGCGAGCTGTCTATGTGTTTTATTAGTATTCAGGTTGCACTTGTGTTGACATTTAAGATAAGAGTTTGGTTATTTCCGGTTGCTGTGCCTCTCCAGGAACATCAAGACCATGAATATGTATTTCGAACAAATTAAGTAAAGTTGTTTCCAATGGACTTGTGTTTATAAACATGACATTTTCCTGTGGCATCAAGTACATAGTTTGATGAACTAATTTTTTGAAGTAGTGATAATGATACATGTATTCACATACAATTGTATGGAAAATGCTGAACTACAAGGGGTGCTTGGAAATGTTCTTTATTAAGAGGCTCGTTTCAAAAGCAATTGTTACATTACTATGTATTTATAAAACTAATTAACGTTAATGTTAATTGTTTCCATGTTAACTTTATAGAATGGAATATCCCAAATAAGCATATGGGTATATATAAATGTTTAAGATAGAACATAGTATTGTTTTCCTCTTTTCGTCTTTATTTGGATTTCGACTAAATATTTATTGGGCAGCATTGTGTTTCATTTTTGTCTAACTTATTTCTTTGTCGAGATTCTTGGTAGATATATTATTGTAATATTAATACTTCCTGTATGGCAAACGTTTAATTGTCATTTGGAGATATGTATTGCTTTGGCCCGCCCTTGTCGATACTAAGGATTAATGGTTATGGTAATTGGTTAGTTTGTAAGTCTGTATACGCTAAATTTACCAAGTCCATTGTTATATGTACGTATGTTAGTATTGTTTTGCTCAAGAAGGTAGGTTTTATTATCAGTATTGTTGTCTTTTGTACAAATTGCATATGTCTATAAGCTGAATTATCCCGCCAAAATTTGTTAAACACATACACAATACGTTCAAACTACTGTAGGCATATATGTACAACAATTTAGTGTTCAGATACTAAAACCAACGTTCATTCTTCGACCCATTCAATAAAATGACGTGCAATGAGTTATCGATCAACCATTTAAGTTAGAACAAAGGATAAACATTTAAACTGAAACTCACGATGAATTATTGACAACGGATGACAGGCTCATTGCTCATTTCAACAGTTAAATTTCCAATTGAGTACAGTTTAATGTCGCGAAACAGTTTAGCATCGGAATCGTGTGATAAATAATAACAATATCTGTCAATATAAGATATCCCACGATCGACAATAATGGCTTATTGAGTAGTTATCAATGACATAAAAGTGGATTCCTGTAATTATTCTAAGCAATACTTGACCTCAATCGTGGAAATTGCATGAAACTAACACGAACTCCGAAGCAATTAAAGCCTACAGCTTTTTACCAGGACTGGTGATTATTAACATTGGAGAACGTACTCCATGCTCCAACTCAGAAACCGTACTCCAATTGGAGCATTTCTTATTTACAAAAAATGCTGTAACGTCTTTATTACTGAATGGGAACATATGCAATGGGGTTCATTTTCTTGATAAGGTCTTTTGCTACAAGTTCGTGTTGGTTTTGATGCAAACTTCTAAGTAAAGCAGTTTGAGCATGGAGTACTGAGTTTTAGTATTAGAATGAGAAATGTTTATAATCACCGGGCCAGATGCGGTCTAGAAACCATGTCAAATCTGATATCTTTTAAGGTTACACTCGTCCAATGAGTTTGCACGTAGATTCTGCGTTGTATTAATTAACGCGTCCTATACTTGTTTATATATTTCTTAAATCAATATTAGTACGTAAATTTATGTTGTCGTATCATATGCGATATCTGATAGATATAAAACAAAAATTTAACAGCAGATACGATGGGACTTGACTACTTCGGTTCATCAGAAAAAGTGTTGGGGCGATTCACGAATTGATTTTCTACCAAAACGTATCGGTTTGACTTATATCCATCAGTTCGTTCCCATGATATTGATATATTTATGCGTTTCATTGCCTTGTTTACATCGTATGATCTAAAACCTTCATCTCCACTAATGCTTGTCAACATGATATATGTGCATATGCAATCCTTTCATGTTGGTATGATTTCAATCTTAAAGCGTGTTATGAACAAAACGGGTTTATTATATAAGGGTCTCCAACAAATTGTTAACTGGTATTTGTTCGGTTGCAAATTAGATTTCATAACTTGGGACTGGGGTTATTTTGGTAAGTGTGCCAATATCAACTTGCAAGTACAACACTATAAAGTTATTTAAGTAGTTTATAGCAACAAACACATTATGTGTCCAATAAAACCTCTTGAACTGAACGACATTTGTACCAGAAAAAGAGTATACGTGTTGTATGTGTTCAATGTATGAAATAATAATTGTGTCGCGTAAAACCGTTATTGTTAAGCGGTAAATGACATGGGTCTACTTGTATTTGATTTCAGAAAAAAAGTATGACACGAAACAATGTATTCAGAGATATTACAGACCAGACAATAGTTTCCAATAGAACAAGTTAAGGTGTTGAAACATGTATATAAGTATTAAGGTATTTCCGTTTTCTCAAATATCCACCATTGCGCTTCTAAGTAATTCGTTATAACCTCCTCACATAAGAAGATGATGGGTGCGTGTGATAATAACTGCTTGTCTGTTTTAGAATGAAGCAAAATTAACATTTACTACTTAGCTTTACATGAACAATGTTATATTGTTGTAAATGTATCCGATTTAAAAATAGAGTGTATTGTAATGTAAGCATGTTTTTAAATAACCTATAGTGGACACTAGGATCGAAGACTTTGTCTGGCAACCAGCAAATTGGACAACTTATTCAATGAAAGGAGTAGTTCTATCTTTCTAATTCATCTAATTCCGATTATGTAACGTATTTAACTGTTTAAACATAAACATGTGCAGGGAGCGATATGGAGACAGAAAACTCTGAATATTATATAGCCAATATTCACTGAAGGTACGTATATATATTATTTTGTTTGTAGCAGTGACATTCATATTCTACACTCATTAACTGTTATAAGTACACCAACACAGTACATAGCGTTGTAGTGCAAATAGTCGGTTGGTCGACATGCCGAATGGTTTTTCAACAATAACTCCCAAAACGATTGTACTTAGGATTCTAAAATTTTAAGTGGAGATTATTTAACCCCCACAGACGGCCCGACTCAATTTAAAGCTAATTTGGATCAAAGGTCAAACTCACCATGACCTTTGAACACACAACAATCACTGGTCCACACAATAAGAAATATAGGACCTTAGATCGTAAAACTTTACAGAGAGGATGCTAATCTTCAGATTTAGGCTCCTACTAATTTTGAGGTTGATAGGTAAAAGGTCAAGGTCGTGGTGACCTTAGCTACACTAGGCTATTTACTGCCATGAGACGTGTATGTTTCACAAACCACTCTTGTACGGTATGTTATCGTAATTCTACCGGTTTTGTGTTTTCCTGGTGTGGGTATTGATGGACAATGTGTACGTAACATTTTTAGAGTTCTTGCGAAAATCATTTGTTTTGCACGTGCATTTTGCATAATTTGAAAATTCACGGTTCATTGCTAGCAGCGTGCGAATTATAATCATCGAATTATCGGATATTGCTGCTATACTACTCAGATGAAGACATGCAAAAAATGAACATGATATCATGCATAATAAAACAGATATACACATTACATGTTGGTGTACTTATAACATTTAACAAGTGTATTATTATAGCAATCCCTTTAAGCTTGTTGAAGACAGTCCATATATGTAATTAGTGAAAGAAATGAATTACTTTAAGGGATGACGCTGTTGTCAGATGTATGTCCGGAATACTAAATGGACAAATGTCTTAAACAGCATCCTTGAAGACAAGTTATAAGTATCTACCTCGTGTAGCAGACAACGCGAGGAACGTGAAGCAGGGTTCCATTATAAAATTACTTTGTTTGATTAACTGAAGCTTTTATCGACTGTACTGTATCAATAAGTTCATGATATATTCTATAAATGTATGATTAATGCTTAGGTAATTGAATACTCGTACGTTTACTACTCATGCAACAATAAGAGGAAAAACTATCCCCATATATAGATTGATGTTTCTTAGGACCTGTCTGGAGCATGCTTAAGTATCCTCGATCATTACTTACTATAAAAACAAATGCGAATTGAGAGTGAAAAGTGCTTTTTATGTACCGTTTTGCTTTAACCGTTTTGGTCAATATATCTTATACTTTGTACTCAAAAAGTTCTTATTCCTATGTAACACATTTACTAAACACAGCGTGCACACAGCGTGCAAAGTTTATAAATTGTGTTACATTCTGAAAGTTCAGAAAAAAGGATGCAGTATGTGTTTATATCAGCGGAGAACTGTATTAATTGGAATTTAATCATTCGGAGTACTGCACTAATGATTGAAATACGTGTAATTTAACATGCTATCATGTAACAATTTCTAACATCAAATCAGATTTTATTTGTAATCCGTGACAAGCTCTTTAGTAAAGATTTTGATAAATTGGCGAGTCAGACAACGGCATAAACGGCTCAATGGGCCGTTTGCAAGTTTCACCAAAACAACATTTTCAGATGTTTCATTTTCATTAAAAAGTGAATTTGATCAGTGCACATATTTGCAAATCGTGCTGTAATTGTTGTCTCGCACACAAAAGCCGTACATTAATCAGTTTTAACTTCGATTCAAAACCTTAATTGTGTATTTATATGCAATTTCAACATTACATGCGTCTATGTTTAAAATGTTTGAAAGTGTTGTCTTGAAAACAATTGATATATTGTCAGAACTGGTTAATTAAGTTTTTTATATGGCTTTAAAATTGCTTGTTATTGTTTCTTTAATTTGTTTTCTTAAAATATTGATCAATTAATATTGTCGGTGGATGTTATGGGGAAATCTGTTTGTGCATTTCGTGATCTGTTGTTTTTGTTGAATGCTATCTTCCTTTCCCAATGTGGTATTAGCGTTTTGTTTTGTTGCTGATCACTAGACTGACTGTGGTTAAAGTGATAGAACTATGTCCCAACATGATGCGTTATATATGTATGTTTAAATAAACTGTAGTAACAACCATAACGGCATCATGATCATGTTCATTGTTTTGTATATTGCCAATATGAATAATATTTGGACTGGTATTCTCTCATTTATCATTTGTAATATTTCTTAGACAGTGGTTTACGCTTGGCGTTTAAATCTGGCGACCTGGTTCAACTCCGGGGGGATACAATCATATTATACTCTGGTCACATACGATTGTGTGCTGTCTAAAAATGTTTATGATCATTTTACCTGCAACTCTAATTATTATGCATTCACTAATTATTTCAAATTTCAAAACAAATAACCCAAATAAATATTTGATGCTTTATTTGTATGCCCATGTACATATTTATAACTGTGTCGTTACGCATTCTTTGAGCCTTTCTTTATTACATTTAACTATGTTTCGCCGTTTTAGTTGTTTGGTGAATATAAAAACTTACAAAACTTTACTAAAAATACGTACATGTACAATAAAAAATCGATAATTGATTAGAGCATTCAGCAGAAAATCTAGAACAAAAAGGTCAACAACTATACAAATATAAATATAACGCAAAGGACATATGCAAAAGAAATCCAGAACATAAATACATTTTGTAACAGTATCTTCAAGCGCAGGTCACAAGGGCGAGGAATTCGCTTGAGCAATTCCATCGCAGGATAAATATTTGTAGAAGTGATATATTGCAGTTGCGTGTACAAAAGCGAATACCGATATTACGTCATACCACATACGAGCCATTCACCAGTGGTTTATCAATCAAAATGATTGCATTTCACGTGTATGTCTTTGACGACGTCAGGAAATGTTGCACGATCAGACTAATTTCAAAGGAAATGTATCTTCACATATAGGATTACTTTTTGCTTAGGACAACACATCTCAATGACAGTCTGTGGCACAAACGACTGTAGAGACAACAGTTTACAAAGTTACAGTATATTCACTGATATTACAACAGTTCAGTCTTGGTACAAATGAACTCACCTAATTCCGACCTAAGTGAACAAATGACTATTAAATATTTTTACGCGGTAATATAAATACATTAATTTTTTAGCGACTGCTTTTCATAGTCGCTTCTAGACCTGTGATCTTGAATTCGGTGTGTTGTTTTCACTCACAACTGATTTTGTATAGATGTTATAAAAGGTTACGTAAAAGTTAAAGTGTTTATTATTACAGTGTCACCCCTATTAAAAGGGCTAGCCAATTTGACTTTTGAGGCACCTGTTTTTCGTTCACACACTACCTCCCGAATCACTGGGAGCCTGACAGAAATTGGGCTACGGTTACTAGGTGGCGGCTCACCAAACTTTTGCATCAGTTCTACCTCAGTTACGCCGGGATTCGAACCTTCGAACTTCCGCTTCGGAGGCAGACGCCCTAACCACTTGGCCACAATATATAGAGTGTAGCAATTTCTTAACATTCCTACGAGGAATTGCTCCATCATTACATGAAACATTATACACTTTAAACATGCTTCCCCAAATTATATCCTTAAGTTATATTCCGGTTGGTTTGTTCTTCATGATTAATTATTATCTTACTAAGTTTATTAATATGAGGAACGTCCTTTCGTCTTGTAAAAGTTCATTTCTTATATGTGAGATCAAAGCCACTTACAACTTTATGTGCTCTTAAATAACAGTAATTGCACTTAGGGTTATGCAGAAGCGTCTGGAGGCCATCGAATTTGACAGATAATTAATTTAAGAGGTCTGACAAATTATAATATTAGATCTTTCGAATTTACTAAGACACGGCTAGTTGATGAATGGTAATGCTAATACATAACAAGGCTCAAAGGAATGGAACATTTCAGTAAGCGTATTCTGACATTCAAGTTAATCAAATTAACTATCTAGACGGTGATAGGCTCGGTTTAATGCAGACAGTCACATTTATTATCGGAATAAGACATTTTGAAAACAGTATCTTGCAAGTTTCATTAAATAATAACGCAACACAGAGATATGTATATGTTCATCTGCCCTATTCATCGCGACCAATTACATGTAAGTGATCACAAAACTGTCAAAATATACAAAAGATGCACATCGGATGCTAGTTTCCTCGTATCAATGTATTTGTCTGATTGTACAAATAAACGTAATAAAGCCATATAAGGCATAGAATAGTTTGTATTAGATTAGGGTTTTTACCGTTCCTTAAGTCATGCGGTATTGCAGGAGAAGGGGATTTTGGTTCAGTTAAAATATTTTTGTTAGTTGATTAAAAGTTGCTTGAATAATTGAAGCCTTGAATTTCTCGAATATATTAAATAGTAACGTACAAAAGATAACATTGACAAGGTACGCGATCAAGGAGGAACACAGTTGTCACATCGGTACAGGGGATCTTCTCTGAGATAGAGCTGGCTTAGAATGAGACGGTCGTAAGTACTAAATCAATATTTTGAGCAAAAAAGAAAGAAATGTCTTTACCTCTGGAAGAACAAACTTTTACAACTTCAATCAGAATCGTCCTTACTGGATCATCTAGAACTCTGCTATTGCATAGACGAAATGTCAACAGCTCCCAAGCGATGTTTATATAATCATTATTTCAGTTAAACACTTTCTTGCATCTAGGCAGCTGCAAGCACTCTCACTCGTCTTAATGCATAATTGTCGTTCCTTGGTGCATCAAGGACAATAGGCGCACCTCGGACATTTCTAAGACGAATCATCTCTGGGACATATATAGAACGTCGCCATTATTCAATACGGTTTTAAGTGAAGCCAGAACGGATTTGCAAACAGGTTAAAATGGAACTAGCGGCACTTATTTAACATCTTGGACATACATATACTCTTAACTTACCATGTTTTATATAGTTATGTTCTTTACAACGTCATAGACTACATACGCAATGTGTATGATATGGTTTAATTTCTTGTTAACCGCATTACATATGCTTGGTAACACATCACCCGTGTGGAAAGTTTCCACCATTCCTTCACTACATACACTACGTACATAGTGTGTTACGATCGCATCAAGGATTGTCGACAATGATGTTAATACTTGAATGCATGACAATGATATGTATAATAGTCTGTTTCCATTTCATGTCATTTGTTTACGTACTTTAAGTTGCATAATTCAGGGTCGTATTTATTATTGAATGTATTCGTCTGGAGAAAGCATTAAAAGTCCAGCACTAAAAGCATATTGACATATTCACTTACGTGTGTCTGTAAAATATTGCTAATGCAGCAAAAACTGAAAATATTCCTTATGCTTTTTCGAATATGTTTCCGATATATTATATGTACTACCAGGTATCTTGACATTCATTATTAGCATCATTAAACTACAGTTGCTTAGTACTGTCACGTGCAATTACGCGTTACAATGTGTGATATATAATCACAAATACGGCATGATTAAGACGATGTTAAACCCATACAAATCAGAATGGTATA
Organism: Spisula subtruncata; assembly: GCA_963678985.1. NCBI lineage: Eukaryota > Metazoa > Mollusca > Bivalvia > Venerida > Mactridae > Spisula > Spisula subtruncata. The sequence continues at coordinate 3,795,484 of OY787676.1, forward strand.
ACAGATGTGTCCTTTGCAACAGTACTATAGCTCCTTGAATTATGTTGATGGCGATGACACGTGGAATCGTTGAGAACTGGTTGTTGGACGATGCTAAATGCATACAAGTCAGAATAGCATAACAACTTTGTCCTAACGTCACTATATGTAGCTCCATTTATTTTAGCGATGACAGGCGGAATTGTTGGGAACTGGTTGCTGGTATTGTGAGGCTTTATTTGTATAAGTGAGACTATTGCTGTTATAGTTGCTGTGTCAGCAGTTATTATGTTATTCTTGAGGAAGACGATCAGTGACAAGTACTTTTTATAACTATACCTATAGTGTGCACTGCCACTGATTATCGTGTTAATTGTACTAGTAGTTCAGCATGATACACAATCTTAGGAAGACGTCACCATAATTGAAGTCATATTTATTTGTGCCCTCACTTGAATATAATTATGGATGTGTTATCGTGAATATAGGCGAAACAAATTACCACAGGCCTTATTCACCAACACTGTTAGTCATATGCTCAGACTTAGACTTTATATTGTCAAATGTTCAATTTGCTCTCATGTTGAAAACATTGTACCGATTTTGATAAAATTTGTATACGTACATGTTCAATAGGTAACCATAAATGATCAGATAAAATTTCAAAGAAATGGCAGTGATTTTAAATATTGTCATTTTTAATTATAAGTCTTTTAGACTTACAGCGTTGGTGAATAAGGACCGGCTTCCGCAAGATAATTTCTATCATTTTCTACCGTAATTCCTCACTTATATAACACACGTTTATGGAAGATCGTGTGAATGTCTGGTACACATTTAATTCCAGTCTTTTCACATCTGTCAAATAAATTGAAAAATAAATACATAAATGAGGTATTATATATAGCAGCAGACGAACTTTGCACCGACAGAAAGTACTAGTAAAACATAATATGTCTCAAAGTTTTTATGACACGACAAACACGCTGCAAGGTTAAGTTTCATAACACATCTGAATAACACGGTAATGTGTTTTTAATTTTGAAATTTATCTAAATAGCTACGAAGACGCTCGGAGAGAGATATAAATACGTGTTAGAGACATTATGAATTAAAACGCCCATTTAGTATTACTCACTTCCGTTATATGGGTATGCAATCGAAACAAAGTTGAATTGGGCTATCGGTGGTTAATTTCCAATTTAATATTATACAAATATAATTGCATCATGGTTGTTTAAGTTCAGTTAAAAGCAGTTTTTAACTATTTATCCGCTCAACCACCGTTTGGCATTTAGCTTCCCTTGGTCATAAGGCTACCAAATGAAACCAATAATCGAGTCTTGGTACAGTGGCGCACGTAGGTTATTTTTTCTCAGAAAAATAAATCAGTGGTCCAGACGATTGTTGAACCCGGGACCTCTCGACCACTAAGCTCACACCCTATCTCAAGACCACCGCTCCTCATTTTAATGTTTATGTTGTTTGGACATTTGGTTTAAGCAATATTTATTTCAAACTATGATATATCTGCATTTGTTTATACAAATCAAGGATTGAGTAGCAAGCTAAGTTTATTTATAAACTCGTTCCTTTATTAATAAACTCATTCCTTGACATTTATATTTGCGTATACTTAACCTGACTTGCGTGTTACCATTCGACTAAAACCGTCGACTATCACACAATTAAATGCTTTTAGGCCTTTGATTATTCAAATTGTTCAAGAATTTCCTTTGAGATGTTCGTGTACCTGATAAGACTTGTAATACTTAGAATAACATCGGGCAGGGAAGGCAGCACTCAACTAAACCATCCGATCACAGAAAACAGTAAAACCACAACATAACACAACTAAATGGAGCAATGCCCACGCATAATCCAACGGAATAATTAAAAGTCCAAGTAGTTTTCCTTTATTGATAGTTTACAGTTAAACTTGAGACAGGAATAAAACCAAATGTTCACAGGTGGCGCTGATGATAGAAGCTAATACCGAATGTCCTTGTCAAGGACAGACTATCAAGAATTATCTTATCAGTAAAATGCTCTTTGCCAAGATTTCCCATGAAACAATAATAATGACAATTCTGTCTGGCTGAACAATTGTCTAAGAAATTGCATCCTTATTTAGATGTATACGATGTTGCTCTAAGTACGTTCGACCTTTACTTATATTATGCGGTAAGTGGAAACAGGATTTTTCTGGACTGATAGCATCTCCATTTCCACTAATGTGGTAATAATTTTGCATAAATTGCAGTTCCTATAACAAAAAACCACCACTAAGGTAAATGAATATAGCTTTCTTCTACGTAAGTAAATACCAGTACTTAAGAGAGCACATAAGTACAATTTGTCTAATCAAATACTGTACATAGGACACAGATAATGCAAAGTTACTCAAGAACAACATAATTATGGAATTTTTACGAAACCCATATTTTCTTGTCTGCCAAGCATATTTTGGCGATAGCCCAATGTTCAACGCCTCCTGTTGTTTTGAACATAGTTAACTTACAAAAGTTCCATCTATAGCATATCATACTTATAATTAATTAAGTTCAAATGGTGTTAATACTAGGTACGGTTTATTTTACCCATCCGGTCATACTCCCAAACCAAAGCGACATTTACACAGCAAGATTCGTCACGAAAGTACATTCCTAACTAATTCCTAAATTTCAATCGTATGCATGGTCATTTTATAATAGTCAACGTTTTAAGCAATACATATATGATAGAAATTGACATTTCTAATTAACTCAAGCTAGAAATAAAGCATTTAACATAAACATGTTTATAATATAGAGACATACACGTACTACGTTTCCTGATAACATATAGTTTCAATTTCTGACAACGACTCAATGGTAAGACAGAATTGCATTTTAAGTGCATTGCTTGACCCTTCTATATTCCACTGCAAAGTATATTTGGCTATGCTAGTGATACTATTAAGTTCCATGTTAGACATTACGTTATAAAAGATCTTCTCACAGACAATACTATAATTATAGCCATTACTGTTTGAAATTAGTTCAAATAACACTTATTGAATCATTCGGTTGCTTGGTATCTAAACCTAAGTAACCCTACTAGTTTGTAACCTATCGCAAGCTTCCAGGGAAATAAACGCTGTGAATGTCAACGACTCTCCAAAGATATATAAGATAGCATAAATGTAATAAGAGCCTTTATCGTATAAATTCAACCATCATTGCTAGAAATTTGACTTTAAAATAAATACTCAGTAAATCAGGATTTTGCAGCATCAGGAAAAAGGTCAACGATGCATGAAGTAATTGAATTTATATGGGGATGTAAAACAGTGATATGTGTGTAAATAGGTGCTGTAAAAGCAACTACGTTTTCTGTTTATGGAATTAAGACTTACTTTACTAGTTATAGATTTTCTTGAAAGTGTGCATAAACATTTCAAACACTCTTGTCTTTACAATAAAGAAGCCGGGTGTATAGTGTTTAATAACTAATAAGTGCGAACCATGTATTTAAGCAGCCGGCTAGCTCAGTCGGTAGAATATTTGCCCTATTAGCGAAGTTTCCAGTGATGCGGTCCAGGTAAGGTTGCACATCTTTCACACCCTGCTGTTATCATTTCGCATTATGACAAAACGTGATGACATATTCACTAGGCGAATGTGCAGTGTTTTAGCAGAATAAAAAATAATATGAATTATAATCACACGTTGCATGTTAGTTTATATTGTGTTAATTGAATCAAGCTATATCGCCCATGGTATAAGATTATGAGAGATAGGTATGGCTTCGAGACACAATCACGACAAACATGACAAAATTAGTTTTATGGTGTGTATGGTTTTATTGTTACGTTTGTTCGGTTATTTGCTTTTATGTCGGTGGCAGGGCAACTCCACATTTTCTGTACGACTTATGGTTGTCTGTCCAATTACCAGGAAATAACGCAATCAACATCTGGATAAACATGACAACATCGTGCCCTTGTAACAATTGCAGCATAGCTTATGCTGTAGGTGACAAGTGCAGTGTGTCTGAGGCAGACTTACTTATACCTGACGTCAATGACAAAACATGTTCTTAAATAAAATGTGCTGTGCTAAAGGGTCGCACAAAAACGTCTGGAGGCAAAGAAATGAGAGAGATAATTGGTTTAGCAGGGTTCAACATTAGGGAAAATCAAACAGTTCGAATTTACGTAAAAACGTATTACAAAAAACTTAAGAATAAAACTTTGATAAATATTATAACCAAACAGTGGATGTCGAAGTATTCTCATGCTTTACTAATAACATTTTCTATCGGGTTGATACTAAAACATCGATTAAAGAAGGAAAACGTAAACATAATTATTTCGAGTTTTTGACCTTCAAAACGTAAATAACAACACCCTCTTCTCCAATGCTAATTATGATTGAACCGTAACGTTTTTGCATTTTACAATGGTTATATATACTTCTTGACACACTACTTTTCACAATATAAAAGTTTTTATTCAATTTCATTGTAAGAGTATACATAATGTAGATTTGAAATACAAACACCTGGATGGTGCTACAAATTTGACAATGCCTTATTTACCGATCTTGCCGAATGCCGAGCTAAGCGTTTATTTGCTAGTCAGCATTCTGCTGAATATGAAAGGCACAAGTGCGCCTTCACCCGGATTTGTCGCCGGATTAGGCGTCAGGCGCATTAACCACTTAGCTACAGCCGATTTCAAACTCCGTCTGTATAATACACAATGGTTAACGCTTGGTGTTTAATCTGGCGACCCGGTTAAAATTTGGGTGTATGCACTCATACATATGCCTGCCATATACTCTAGTCACATACTTTTTTATTAGTTTAGTGAATAATTATGAAAACGTACAAAGCAAAACTATATGAAATCGAACATAGCAGCATTCAGCAACAAACGCAGAGCAGATAAGCGAGCAACTATACAATTATGAACTACGAGTATAACACAAAGGGTATAACAAAAGAATCCAGAAAAATAAATACATTTTGGAACAGTATTTACAAGCGCACGTCACAAGGACAAGGAATTGCTGGAGCAATTCCATCGCATGATAACTATTTGTAGAAGTGATATATTGCAGTGTGTGTACAAAGGCGAATGTCGGTATTATGTCATACCACGTACGTGTCATTCGCCAGTAGACTATCAATCACAAGGATTGCATTTCACGTGTTATATATATGACAACGCCTTTTATATCGTGATATATACACTATATGTGTAGCGTATACAAATTTTCCCACGTTTCATTCGTACTAATGTAGTTCTTTTTATTTCGGTTAAGAACAAACAACTACATGAGTGTACATGTAATATCTTTTTCATTTTCTATTTCATTCTGAAGCTTTCCTGCATAATTTATATTTTTCTATAATACAAGATTAAATAGCCATACCATTAATGTCCACGAGCGTATCTTCGTCGAGACTCTGCAGGTACTAATGCTTTCAGAAAAAGTTATTTCCGGTCAAATATTTCAGGCACTTTTCCGAGGTGAATGGTCCTTTGAAAATGAAAAAAATAGTAATCTGTAAACGGTTGCCCCCTATCATTTTCTTTCGAATTATAACCATCTTCAAAAATATTCAATAAATAAAACAAACTATTTTAAAAAAACAAAGGGAAGTAAGAAATACGCTACTGTACTGGATACACGACGCCAATACAAGACTTGATGTCATGACGTCACAAATAACAGGAAATGACGTTATACCAACAGTACGCCAAATAGACTCACGACGTTACGTTGCAATGTATAACAAATCAGTATAATGTAGGTAAAACTTCAGGTTAGGGATGCCTACTCTTATTCCAAACATAAACCACAGTAACATAGCCAATCTAAAATTTTGAATAATTATTATTTCTGGTCTTAAATTTAAAGACGAAAAGTGGTCAGTTGCTGATCAATAACTATCTTTGTATATTTTATAACATATAAATTCTACTCATATTAAACATAGCTTAGCAGATAGCCAATGTGTATTTGATCCCTCATTTAGGCGGTGCCTTAGTTCATATTACCTCAATTCGCGACACATCAGGGTGACCTTTTAAAACGGATAACAATGTCACACACGCAAGCATACGATATTAAAACAATATATCCCAATTCTATTCGTGCTAATACAAAAGACAACTGATTTTAAATATGTATCAGTATTTTGTTACAACGTTCTCACTCTTAGCCAGCGGTATATTGAAACCGGTTGCTGAACTGGTGCGCTAAAAGATAGGATTAGCTAATAGTAATAGAACACATCTTGGCGCATGTTAACAATTGCTACGGCGGAGACATAATTTTGTGATTCCAGAAGGTTAATCAAAGATAAACCTGTGTATATAGTACACAAACTAAGTATATGGCAACAAGCTAAATCCAATATCGTTATTATTAAGCAGATTGTGCGCGGTGTTTTGTATTTAAATATCATTGTACTGTCATTTTATATGTTTGTCTATTAATGAAGCTTATATCACGAGGCCATGACGTAATTGATGTCTTTATGCATTAATTATAAGACGCCTATATGCATTATCAGGCACATTCCATACCTGACGGGTAAGTCATCTTCTTGGATATATGTTAAGATCAGTTTATTTACAAACGGTACATGGCTACCGTGACTACTAGGGGAATTACCTTCCGAATGTATCGAATGTCGAAGTTGCAAAGTTTGCGATTTAGAACTTACATATAACATTAATCTTAAAGACCAGGCGCATAATTCAGCAAAATACCGAAGTAATCGCTCCACTAGAAAATACTACAGCTGCACATGTGTGGTAAAACATGCATATGTATCATCACTGTGGCGACTTCTTGTAGTTTGCTTGTTGAGGACGGTATAAACTTTGAATTTTCGTTGAAGCCACATTGGAATTATTTCGTTTTTGTTTTATTCCTTTTTGTGTTTTTAGTTAAAATTGGTACACTTAATACTTTAATTAATTCCGATTTTCACAAAGTTCTTTTATTTTTAATAATGACAATACTATTTTGAATTTTTAAATGTTTGAATAAAGTGACCACAGCCAGAGAATCTTATCTAAATAGTAATTACCATGTACTAGGGAATTTGCCTCATATAGAGGCTTGCGCGCCAAGGAATATAGGAATATTTCCATTGGCGCAAATAATTTTGGCGCACTTATACATCGTAAAAGTACCAATATTAGCGCATTAACCAATAAATTATGAACAAGTTGCGCAAGTAAAATGGCGCTCTTATTAAACCATCACTTATTTGATATTCTAACACTTATTTGATATTAATCCAATACACAAAGAACGAACCGAACCATGTTTTATTGCCCCCATAAAACATACCTATCAAATTGGCTGTTTCTATTTACGCCCAGTATCACTTGACATATTTATGAATGAATGAACGTAAACTTTATAGTAAAATTTACTACGAGTCACGATGACAAGGCGAGTTGCACGAGAATTCAGTGTTACATCTATGACGCATCTATTTTTAGAAACTCCAATATACTCTAGAAACCAAGTTTTATTAAAGCTTCTGATAATCAATCCATTTATACTTTTCATTTTATGAAATAGATACCATATACTCGTGTTATTAAAATTGTTTCAATGTTTAAATTGTGGTATTTCCTTCAGAATATTACGAAGGTCGTTTCATTAACGAGGGAGGTAATTGTACCAGCTAATAAGCCACTCAATTTCAGCGTGGAATTATGTTCAATGTCAAAATGGAATGCGCGCAGTTAAATAGTGCGGGATATTATCGTACGTAGAATCGAAAAAAAAACCTCTGTTCTTGTATATTGTCGGTGAATAAAACACGGGCACTCGTTCGGATGCGGAAAATTAAACCGAACTCCTGTCCGTGTTTTATTCACCGCCAATAAACGCGATTTTTATTTCTTAATCATAATATGATAGAATGATATTTAAACATGTAAAGACCTAAAATGTCAATCGGGGTACTTTTGCGAAAATAACATCGAACCGACTGTACATGACGCAAATTGCAGTTGTAAAAAGCTGCAACTTCGGCTATTTTTTATACGTAATTTGAGCTGCAACATGTGCAAATGACAAAGCTGCTCCAAATGCCTTCCCAATACTAGTAATCTGATATAGCTTTAAAAGATTTTACAAGGGTGTTGCAAGAAATTGATGAACGGTATTTCTTATAAATGGTCATCACAAAGCTATTTTCAAAAAAAGGACAGGGAGGATAAGCGAATTAATTTCAACTGTGTCCAAAGTTTTTTCTAGTCTAACAGTGTACGGACATATCATTTTACCCAACATACTGGGTGATCATTAATATATGGTAGCATAAATAACTTAGATAACTTTGTCAGTTTTTAAGATAATATTAGTTGTTATATGCCATAATTTAACATATGCATGTAAATTTTATACAGGTCATAAATCATTTTCAAATATTACATATCATTTTCTCACCAGATTTTTAAAATATTTTCCTTACGTCGGAAAAACGGTCAAAATCAGCAGCAAATGATGCTTTAATAACCAATTAATTCCTTGCATTTTACACATTGATGCTTCCAATTTGAAATTGTAGTTTTCAAATCAATAAAATATACTAGTTTTGTATTATACAATCCTTTCCTCGACCATGTCCATAATGTTTGTAAGACAATTAATATCGCAATACATGCGTTATGTTCCTATATTATTTTACGTGTGTAATCTACCAATCAATCGCTTTCTGGTGAACAATATAATAATAAACACTAAGACATCAATTAACAGAACAGAACAGAACAGAACAGAACACTTTATTGTCGTAAACAAAAGAGTTTCTTAACAAAGAACATGAACATATTTACAAAGCATAATTACATAATATTACATCATACAAAACACAATAACAAAAAAAGTACATACATATTTTTTAACTTCCGGTAATCGAAATATACAATTCGTCGTAATAATTGTTATACATTATGATTTGATGGGAGGCTATTTTAATGATGAGTTATTATTTAGTAATTAAAGTATTTATTTAAATAAACATAAATGAAGTAAATCATAAAATATAAACACTAATATGTAAACACTTTACAAATTTTGATATACATAATTATACAAGAACATTTAAATATACAATGTACAGGAAACATAAATTCATTGGATTGGATAACCTAATCAGTTAAACAATATTATTTAAAACATAATTTCTTATGTCAAATGCTTGTGAAATGAATTTACCAAGGTTTATTAGTAGTCGTTTGTTTTCGGATGTTAACATTTGTATGAATTTAAAAACACTTGGGTTTCTAAAGAAGTATGGTTTTATAAGGTTGTTTCTAATTTCATTATATACAGGACATATTATTACAAAATGGTATTCGTCTTCAATATCATTTGAATTACACAAGGTACAGTATCGCTCAAATCTTTCTAATCTGTGTTGTCGGCCTGCTTCAATACGTAGTTTATGGGAAGACAATCTTAAACGTGATATAGCTATATTAAATTTCTTCGGCAAATTCTCTAAATAATATTCAATTGACAAGGTTTCTTTAAAATATCTATATGTACAGAGTGTATTGCTATTTCTAACATTTTCATACCAGTATTGTTTAAAAACGTCTAAAACTCTATTTTTAAAAGTATTGTGGAAATTTTTCCCCTTAACACAATTTGGGTTCATCCATACTTCAGAGAAACCATATGTATCTAAAAGTGATTTTACGTTGTTTGCCCAATTATTTCGAGTTTCGAGGTTTTCAAGCATTTTATTATATAAAGTTTGAATAATAATGTTTTTAGAATTTTGTACTTTATACCAATATTTAATAATTCTTGTATATCTGTTGATATATAATGGATATCTACCCAATTCCCCGTAGGTTGCCATGTTAGAAGTAGTAGTTTTGACCCCAAGTATATATTTGCAAAATTTTAAATGAATGCGTTCGATTTCTTTCGATTTACTGAATCCCCAGATTTCTGAACCATAGTTAAGAGTAGCACCAACAAAAGCATCGAACAGATGGCATAATACACTCGGTTTAAAATTATAGTGTTTCGTATTGGCAATTAAAACATTTAGAGCCCTAACGCCCTTTCCAGACAGGGTTTCTTGGTTAAGAACAAAAGATCCAGTATAATTAAATACGGTACCAAGATAATTAAAATCGCTGACTATATTGTTTGTTATCATACTACCATTTCTCATCTTCTTTCAGTGGATTCCTCCTCCTAAATACCATTACCTTTGTTTCATCTGTATTAACTTCTAGTCCCCACTTTTTACAATATACATGCAACAAATTTAAACTGTTTTGTAGTTCTACAACCGTTTTACCAAATAGCACCATATCATCGGCAAAAAGCATGAGTATAAAAGTAATGTTATCCATAGAAATTCCACAAGCTGGGCTATCTTCTAAGAATAACTCCAGATCATCGATAAAAAGAGCGGACAATATAGGAGACATTATCTCCCCTTGTTTAAGACAAATAACACAATCAAAATAATCTGATAAAGAATTACAATTTCGAACACACGATTTTACATTTTGATACATCGCTTTAACAATTCTTAATAGTTTACCGTCTATTCCGGTTCTATATAACTTCAACCACAGACTGTATACACTATCAAATGCCCTTTTCATGTCAACAAATGTACAATATAGCCGTTTGCTTTCATTAAGTAGTTTCTGTACGACTGCATTTAAAACAAATATAGCATCTGTAGTAGACCTACCCCTACGAAAACCAAATTGGGCATCGCTAAGTATATCATTATTCTCTATCCAATTATTTACACGTTTGTTTAATATTCCTGTGAAGATTTTCGAAAAACAACTTACAAGAGTTATTCCTCTGTAATTACTTGGGTCGCTGGTATCTTTCTTTTTATAAATAGGAATAATGGTACCTTTTGACCATTCAGACGGAAAATACCCAGAGTCGAGTATTGCATTAAATAGATCTACTAAATGCGATGACAGAATATCTACAGATTCAATAAAATATTCATTTAGCAATTCGTCATTTCCGAAAGCTTTTCCACAATGAAGTGATTTGACAACCTTTGTTATTTCGTCTATCGTAAAAGGTTCATCAAGCTCTTCAAATCTGCAGTTCGTTTCACTAAAGTCATGATTATTACAGAATTCCTCTGATTCATCATCAACAGTTACATTTATATCATTTTGCAAAGACGAGAAATACTTGTAAAAGTCATCAATAGAGACATTACTATTTGGACTGTTTTTACGTTTACTGAATAATTTCCAGAAATCTTTTGGCTTTGAGTGTCTGAGATTCTCTATGTCTTTTATTTTCTTGTTTTCATACTGTTTAAGTTTTCGCTTTATAAGACGTTTATATGCTAATTTGAGTGTCAACAGGTTTGACCTGTTAGCATCGTTTTTAACCCCATTGAATACATACAGAGCATTTTTTGTACAATGATTTCGCCTCACTACATTCATTATCAAACCAGTCTGACTTTTTACCAACGCTACGTGTAGAACGCTTCTTATAATTTGATTTAACATGCTTATAAAATAATGGTTGTGCAACCTCATTGATAACCCTAGTAAAATCGCCAACAGCGCATATGATATGTTCTGGGTTTTGGGTATTGATATTTTCGGTTATGTTGTTAAAATCACCCAATTTGCCTATCAGACCTCGCCGAAACTCATTTCTCAGTGATTCGTTCCATTTATTTTAGTACAGTGGGAGGGGGTGTCATCAAGAGGTACAATTTGATTAGTTTTAATGACAAGTGACAGTGAGCAGTGGTCAGACCACTCGCAGAATTCGTCTACCTCAAAATACCGTTAGCTATACGCACATACATTGATTTGCATAAGTCAAGCGATTTAGTACCATGAGAGTTACTCACACAATCAACAGTATTTCTGGCCTGAGACTTATCAGGAATATAATTTTCATAATCTAAACAATTGACAAAATTATCACAAACTATATAATCTCGCTTATTGCCTACTCTTGCATTCCAGTCACCTGACAATAAGACTCTACCTTGCGACTGAAAACAATCAATATCTTGCTGTAATAAATCAAACAGGTTAACATCGATAACAGTGTATGCTGGCGAGTTTTCTGGCCATATATAAACTCCCGCCAAAAATATGTCAGTATCAAAGTTAAAATATGATCTATCTAACTTCAGCCATATGATAGTCTCATGTCTATTTAAAACATCTTCTACACCTTTACTTAATGAGTTTTTTATATACAAATCTAGACCACCACTACAGCGTCTTGCACGCCTATTTTGAAATTTTCTGAAATAATTTATGCATTTATAACCGTCTATTTCAAAGTTCGACTGGGAATTACCCTACGTTTCAAACAGGAATATAATATCGTATTTACACAGTTTATCTACAAAATCTTGGTCACTTAGTTTATCTCTCTCAAGGCAAAAAACTTAAACATTTCAAAATTTACAATGACGTCTTGATTATACAAGAATTTAAAAATGTAAAAACAAATGAAATGTAAATCATAACTTGGGGATATCACTGGATTAGAATGAGATGGTCGTAACTACAAACTCAATATTTGAAGAAAACAAGGGAAAAAAACAGCTTGTTTTACCATAAGTAAAGAGAATTTTTTTTCCCTCAAAGTATTGATTTTGAACTGACGACCTTCTCATTCTAATCAACCGATATAACACTGGCTGATGGATTTCAAGCGAACTATTGCTTTACCTCATCAATAAGAAAGAGGAAATTCAACTTGTATAAATAAAACCACTCGAATATTCTTATTGCAGTTATACGTTAGAATTGATATAATCATTTTACACATATGGATATCATCATAATTGTTTAATTACTTGTAACTGAATAACAATTGTGTCAGTACCATGAAAGATGCCAAAATAATTAACAATGTAGCACTCGTACAACTATATGTCATGATGAAAAACTCCATAAAACGAGCAAGATTGTCAGTTACATTAATCCTTAACATGTTTTGTTGCATGTATTATGTTCTTAATAATTCATAGTTGCATTCAAGGTGTCTTTCATTGCGTTCGTGCTGACGTTGTTGTTCGTGCTAGCGAACTATTAAAGCGTAATACAGAAACATAACTGGGTACTATAATGTTTGAACACGGCTGATGGGAAAATAAAATGGATAATAACTAGACATATGTTAGTCATATGCATACAAACTTATTATCTGGATGCTTAGCTTACTTGCAGGTGTGTTATACATTTTTAATACTTATTTTATGAAATGTAATAATTATAAAACGTACGTTGGTATAGTTAATTGACTATTTTCATACGCTATTGTACTGTTTTATGGACATATAAGTAGTATTGCTTCATATCATATTATTGTCAAACAATCAATACAAATCCACCTCAATACTTAAAACATAGGCAATATCATACCAAAATGCACAAAGATATATTTACAGCCAATCTTGATACTGGTATATAATAAATGCGATACCAAGTGCTTTATTAAAAGTGTAATTATGGAGATATGTCAATGACTCAGTTATACCTAAGTGTTTGTAAAAACGTGCTATCCATGAGTTTTATAACTACATGTATGTACCAAACACTGATATCATGTTGGAATATTTAACTTCACTAACATGCTTATTAAACCCATACCCTAGTTTGCTTTGCTTACAATAGAAAAGTCTCACAGACTCAACAACTAAGATACAAAGTATACTTCGTGTACTTAAACAATCATTTTGTCGTGGCCGGTATGAGACATATTGGACAATTCCAAAGCCTGAAAAGTTCGACCCTGTGTGTCAATTCGAAACCACAATCATCTATTTCTGACTTGCCCGAGATTAAGACTTTTTCGCCTATTTGGACGTCAATATAATTATATTCAACGAATCACGCATTTGCGTTAATAAGTGCGAAACTTTCAACACCTTAATAAAACTAATGTATAACCCTTCTGGGAAACTAATGAGGTGAAATATGTTAATGTGGTTATTCCCTTTTATCTCTATTCATGACACATTAATGTAATGCTGTACAACTATTGGATTTTGATGGGTCAAAATTTCAGGTAATAACTTCAAGGGTCAAAATAATTATGGTTCGGTGGTATTCGATATCGTGGTTGAAGGTGAACCTCGAAATCAACGTAATTTAATCCCCTACGAAAATCAATGATTTTACAGTACTTGTTACAAAAACAAATATACTATACTTGGAGGACTTAAAGCTTTAAGGAAGGTTTCAGCCATTACACACCACAAATACTCACCATTACAAGTCTGCTAAACAATTTTAAAAGAGGATGGTCAAAGGCTAAATACGGTGTAGCTTTTCTTGCTCACTAGAACGTAATTTGTTTGTAGCCTTAAGAGGAACAAAGTGCCGTCAAGTGAACGTAAACAAATACTCACTGATAATATTATACGATGTGATTGTTAAATTTTGTTGACATTAATGTCTTTGTTTACCTTGGCCATGTTTTTCTATATAAATGGCTCAAGGTGTATTTATATGCCGATTTGGTATGAATAAATGGTAAATGGTTACTGGTTGAATTTTGTTGACATTATTATAGAGAAAGGATCCATGTTTATCAGAAGTGACAAAATGACCTTGATATATACGCCACGAAAACATATTGTAGACGTTTGCATAGTTACATATATATGACGTATTTTATCATATCAAATGACTTTTCTTATATCCAGGTTAGAATAGCATGTACGTATAATATTATACGTAACTTGGGTAGTATAAAGCTATTATACATGGGTTTATTTTTTCTATAAAACTAAGCACATTTTGCGGTTTTTAGTGTCATATACAATAAAGAATCTTTCACTCGTTCTCAATTGATATATTTATATTAAACTCGTTCAGGAAATATTATTAAGTTCACCAAAGGCTCCCTTAATCAATTTCCCACAAATATAACCTATATGACCTATAGTTTAAATCTCGCTGGTTTCATAGATCGCTGACTAAGAGTGAGAAGGTCGTTATTATACTGATACATTTCTAAAAATCAGCATCAAACGGCGCTGCTAATAAGCTCATTTTCACATGCAACTTGCCATACTGACTAAAATTAAGTTTAAACAGCTTGAATAATCATACGTAAGGAGTAATTGTCGGACTGTTTTTCTTGTTTTCTCAAAAGATTGATGTCGTATCTACTACTTTCTCAATATAAGCCAGCGATATAACTATGTAACAAGAAATACTGGAGTACAAGAATTCTTGGCAAAACTTTTGCAATAAAACCAAACCAGATCGTATATTATCATTAGTCTCAAGATGAACAAACAAACAAACTAAAATGATTTGATTATAAACAGAACTACAATAACATTAAGAGGTCTCGGTGAAAGAAATTCCTGTTGTTTTATTACATATAAACTGTAAGATAACACGTGTGCAGACTTACGAAGATGGAAGTTCGAGAATTATCCAGTTACAGTTTTAAACATTTATTACGTGAGTGGAAACATATGAAAGTTTAAAATCTAATTAATCAATTTGAATGAAAGTTTGTACTCAGACTGGGAACAATTAGAGCGTGGGATTTAATGATGGTATTGTTAATCATGTTGTTGTTGTTGATGTTGCTGTAGATACAAGGTCACCCAAACAACACAAGTAGGTTTTTGCATATTGCTTTATGACACACAAGCATTGATTTATATCCATGTACAACAATAGTTATCCAATAGTCCTCTAAGAGGGACTAATCAAATAGATGAACGATTTAATAAAATATTTGATCACCCTTCGCCGACTTGTTGGAATAATTGACACGTTTTATTGAACAGGTTCACGCTTCTATGTGTTAAATTTTGTTCAAGGTGCACGGTGTCTCAAATTGATCAAAACATCTATGAAATAAATTATATTGCTCTATTTGCTGAGTGCACACATCAGGCAATGCTTTATCACGGCGATGTCTGTTACTTTCGGCTTGTTAACGATATTCGCAATAATTGCCATCGCCAGGATAAGTGTCAGGAAATTAAGTAATTATTCAAACTCTTTCTTGTTTTATAGATATACTAATCTATTCTCCCAAACAATACTCGGTGCCAATTTCATGCGCAACATTCGTATAAATATTATTTTTTACTTGAATTTATTACCGCCAATATTTCAGCAGTTGCATGGCGTATTGTTGTAAAATTAGATAATGGCAACAACTTTGATATTTTAATGTATAATGCTTATTTATTTCGTATATTTTTCTTTAAGTATAACGCGCTCATTCAAATCCTGCTTAATTTCTTCTAATATTATGTTGATGACATCATAAAATCCTGTCTGATCGGAAGCTTGTGTTTAATACCATTCACAGTGTGAAGACTTCCAATTTACCACATTGACGACAGAAGGACAGAAACGTTTCAGCTGTTAACTTTTCTATCATTTCGTGCACTTATTGTCACTTTGCTTGCACTTGTGCTCTCGCGATTCATCTGGTTTTATTTTCTTGTTTTTTTTTGTACTCGGCTGTTTCAATGATAATGTATGTTTTTAAGTTATTTTTAGTGACTTTCTATATGTAATCACAATATCGCTGGCATTTAATGCGAAGCGCCACTTACGACTTTATAAGACTATTGCATATTCAAAATCTACATCATATGGACCTTCTTTTGAGTCTATTTGCATGAAAATCGGAACTTGTTATGTTGACCAAACAGAAGTTCAAATAGCTTGTTTATCCCAATTTAACAGCGATTGTCAGACAGTTTTTCTTGTTTACTCAAAATATTGACTCAAGTTTGTATTTGTGACCTTCTCATTCTAAGCCAGCGAACTAGTGGAATATATGAAGGATGAACGCTGTATTGTTGTATTTGTGTTTTTTTCTAATAACTCCTTTGGAATACGCATGCAATCATTATTTAATTTAGAAAAAAATATTTACATAAACTTAAAACATTTTGTTATATTAACGGCGTCGATAAAGTTTAAACAAATGAACCATTAGAGAAGCTTAATAAATTTGGCAAATTATATGTATTATAAAAACTTTTAAATTAAATAAACTTAGATGGAGGGATTGTAGTCGTAATTATGTGATTAAATGTTCAAATCGTGCTAGAGTAATACGTCTATTTATCGTTTGGCTCTATTTTTGTACTTTGATGCCACACGAGCTTTTATACAAACATGATGCGTTGATAGTGTATAAGCGTCGATTTCTGGCAATTGCAATTAGGAATTACACAGTACGGCAATAATGAATAATCAGATTTTACATGTGCTTCCAATAGCATAAAAGATACACGTTGCATTTTATACAAATCAGATACGTCCGACAGCGAGTTGTTTTATACGCAGTGGCGTTTTTACTGTTGATCTAATTGTATATATTACTTTCAATGGTTAAGAGATTAATGTGTAATTCACATGACATTTTATATGGCCCTTTATTGGTAATAAACTATATTCTATTCAATGTATTACTCTGATAATACAATAAAACAAGTACCTGAAACAATAGTTATAAAACGCATTGTTGAGCAGTATCTGCAACCGAACAATTTTAGTTGTTTAATGTCAATCTTTGCAGGTGACAATGTACAAGAGGTGTTCGAAAAGTAATGCAATTGTGTGCATCTGTGTGTAGTGTCGGGTTTTGCATATGTACCCATTGAGCTATACTGTTTGCTTTGGTTCTGAAAATAAAATTGTCCACAATTGACCTTAAATAAACAGTTTTAAATAGACTGACATTGCTAATTGAATAACGATTATTAAATTACGCCTCTGCGTCAGCAAGCATGTGGTAAACGCAGCAGTTGCGGTTTTGTTTTTAATGTAATTATTTTAAGGGGAAATTCCATGGATAATTAGAAAAACCACAAATGTCATCAAAGCTTTTGTTGTTTCGATTGTCATTTTATCGTGTTTACTTTTACAATGCAGCACATTCCAGCTGATGATAGAAAACAGCAAACGAAGGTCGCAAAACTATATATGATTGGTAACGTGGAACATTGTTGGCTTTTCTTGATAACAAATCTATTCATTCAGACGCCGTATACAACTATTTGAAATTCATGCCCACATATTTTAATTTACTAGATGACCAGTTATAGACGCACCTGTGATGCACATATAATGCATTTGAAAGTGTCACTTTTGTATAATATTATTCGACGCATTCGTGTGCTTATGTTACTAGTATGTTAGAATTTGAGCAAGCTGTGACAGACAAATCTTTGAAAGAATAAGATGATGTGTAATTTATTCAACGTTCAAATGGACTAGTATAACAAATGTAAAACTAGAAACTTCTTGTAAACAGTGTCCTTGATAATAAACATTTCTAACTCCAAATGAGACGAAGATTGTAATTAATGACAGGACAGAATATTAGCTAATGGGGGACTAATACCCACTTTGCATGCAAATATGACAATTTGTAACCAGTGCATTATGCAAAATTAGAACGATGGTTGTATTTGTTTTCTTCGCATAATGTTAAAACAGTTCCAACCATTAATAAATGATGGCCTAATTACAATCTAATTCAGAAAAGATTTCCATCAGTAACGCCTTTTTGTTCAATAATGGTCAATTACACTCTCATGACTAAAGTATAACGAAGGCGATTGGAATAATTTAAAGCCATTACCATGCATCAATGTCAAATGACAGTGGACCATTATCTTGTTTGGTCAATGTCATGATCTCATATACTTGTGGGCAATATATTGCTATTTTCGTTTCCGGTTTTAGGTGCCTTGCAAAGCAATTCTGCTTTCTGTTGAAATATGGCAGACATACGAGTTCCTCTATACGTGGTTGCACTCATGAAAGTTCTGTCATTTCCGTTTATCTCCGGTAATACATATATTTTGCACTACATAAAATTCGAGGTGATCAGAATGTACGTCGCTGGATAAGACGACAAACTGTGCAAACAACAGATCTGTGGATGAATGGGATATCGAGAAAAAATAATATAAGTTGAAAAACGTTGTAACACTTACAAAAATGTACAAACTTAAATAAATTTCTAAAAAAAAACCAATACAGATATGCAACACGGTTGAAAAATTATGCCATTACATTGTAAACGCGCTTTTACCATTCGTGGTATTTAGCTGCAATTTCTTGGAGATATCGTTAAAATGAGTATACATTATACAGATGTCACGTGCTCACAAAACAGAGACAATACGCATTATTTAGACACATAGATATTACCATGTCAGATACTCGTATAAAATATCTTACACGTTTTTATGCTAGTTCGTCCTTCAGGTTGAATTTTTTTTATAGTCGAAGAGTACATAATATATTTTACCTATTTCTTAGAATTTTATATTACTTACATATTTAAAATGTCTAAGCATCCCATAAATCACCATAACATGTCGATGTTCATATTTTATACAGACAACTTCTTTTGAATCTGGGTGCAAAACGCATACCTATTTTCGGAAATTTGAAAATCCGTTGCGGGTATAACAAACATT
This sequence comes from Spisula subtruncata, assembly GCA_963678985.1. Lineage (NCBI taxonomy): Eukaryota > Metazoa > Mollusca > Bivalvia > Venerida > Mactridae > Spisula > Spisula subtruncata. The sequence continues at coordinate 3,814,957 of OY787676.1, forward strand.
CTTGAATTTTGACATTTTGGTATTAATACTGTACAGCCTATCCTAAACATTTGTAAAGTGTTTTATTCACGGTACTATTTCCAGTGTATATCTATTGTGGTACTAACTGTGTTCGAAGCATTACCAGATTTTGTTACGTCATTTTATAGTAATTAACGATGCCTGTTCTCATTCTTTTACTCAGTTTTATTTTGAATATGTTGCTTACATTTACACAGATGGCTTAACTGATCTTCTTCTAAGGCGTATTGATGTTATTCAGGAACATATACGCGTTTCGGTGGTCTTTGTGAGGTTCACAAGCAATACAAATAGCGTGAAGGCAACTCTATCCGTTATTGCATTTTTTGAGCTAGAAACAGTCTCATAGAACTAGGATCAGTTTAGTAATTATCTTAACGAATTTCGAAAATTATCTGTTTCTTTGAGATGAAAGCTGTTTGGAAAATTACGATATATTTTCTTTGGTGAATGCCGGGTCTCATTGATGGGCAAAACACGAATTTTCTCCACAATATATTGGACTAGAGACGTTGTATGTTGCGGTATGTTATTCTCCTTATTTAAGAGAATAAACTCCGTTTCGATGATTAAAACGTGTTTTGTAGACGTTTTAATCACAAAACTATGTTTAACAAATATATAAAGTATTCTTACAATTTACATTACGATCATAGGTGATATTGATGAAAACTACCGAACAACAATCGCCAGGATATATACGACGTGTGTGCTTCCACGTGCTTTCTACGGCTGCGAGTTATGGAACACGATTACACGAGCTGACATACAGAACCTTGAAGCAACCCACCACTTCTGCCTTAAACATGCACAGGGTCTGCCGCGACTAACCCGGTCGGATATGGTGACTGGACTTTTAGGCTTTACATCCATTGAAGCCTATATAGACTCCCAGAAATTGTTATTCCTGGGTACTTTGTGCAATTCGAACCCACGTGCCGATCTTAACAAATTGTTTACGTACAGACTTTTCCAGTATGGATCACGAACTACGCTAAAGACTTACGGTTTTATTCCGGATACATATCGAATTCTAAAAAAGTATGATCTGTGTACATATATTGAGAAATATATTTCAGAAGGGACTTTCCCTGCTAAACACTTGTGGAAAAATAAAGTAAAATCTAGAGTGCATGACTGTGAATCGTCGGCCTGGAAAGCCAGAATGTTGACCTGTAATGACTTCTTGTGTTTTCGAGAAATTCACGCTGAACTCACGATATCAAACATTTGGAAAGTCTCGAAGGAAATACCAAATAGCCTTTCCCTCATGAAATTTATTGCTAAACTCTGTTGTCAAACTGATTTAGAACATCCAGTTTCGTGTGTTAGATGTCAGCTTTACTATACTGACGAACTAGAACATTTTATGTACAACTGTCTGAACAACAACGCTACTTTTAAACGAAGGTTTCTTCTAGAACAAGTATCTAATGACTTTAATGATAATGTAAGCGACCTGTTGAATAATGTAGACAGACCGCGCTTTACCCAGTACCTACTTGGTAGGGTGGACTTACAATTGTGTGAAATATTGGATGTCGAACTTTATCCGATGTTTTTCATATGCTGTGCAAAATTTGTAAAATCTCTGTACTGTTGATGATCATGCCATACATATTTATCAGACAATTACAATAATTGCATGAGATGTATCCTAACAGGCGCTTTGAGTGTTGGTGTCCATGTGTGTGCGTGTAGGTGTGTGTGCGTGCGTCTGTGTGCGTGTGCGTGTGTGTGTGTGTGTGTGCGTGCGTGCGGTCGTGAATGTGTGGGTCTAGATACATTCTGTACTGTGAGTCGGTATGTATGCAAGAATATTTTGTCTATGCATGTTCTTGGATGTATATTTTTGTTTGCAAATTGTAAACATGTTTCTACATAATATGTCTCTGTTTGTAATTATTGTTCAAATGTATATCTCCGGAAAACGGGGGAAATAAAGATATATATATACCGTCCGTTAATTAGGTAATGGCATTTCTCGGCATTAAACACCACATTATGCTACATAACGTTGAATTTAATTTTAATGCGTTAGTCACGCAGAATAGTTTGAGGTTTTTAAATAAAATAAACCTACGCTATGCGATTTTTCTTCTAGATGAACAAGTCCAGATTTGTAAATAAATGTTGTTGCCATAAAAATGCGATTTGAAGAAAGCTTTCGATAAGTTCTCCAATTTACCAACTGAAGTTGAGTCCCTTTAAAATAAATATTCATGCAACCAAAAAGCAAATCTTATTGATGGACAAAACACAAATGTTCTCCACAAGTCATTGATCTAGAAAAGTTTTATTTTGTTATGCCATTGTCCTTATAAAGGTAAATATTTATGCAACAAAACATTCATTTTGTCTTTCGTCTAAGTTTTAAACGTGTTGTGGTTCTCTATATCAGATATACATTACTTACTCATCTGTATGCCTGACTTCTCAGTTTTGCGATATTAGAGATAACTTATTTAAGGTTGAACGCTGTTTTTACATTTTATAAAACAAATATTTATTATTTATTGTCTCATTTCTATATTTCAAATGTCAATGGATCAAAAAACGACAATATTGCATCTAAAAACGACACGCATTCGTAAGATTGCACGTTTTGTTAATATTTGAAAAACACGATGTTTAATCTTGCAATTAGACGTTCGTTCGTAGAATCGTATTCCATTGGTTGAATATTAACATATTTTACTCTTGAATATAGTTATAAAACGTTCATGAAACTGTTTGTCGTTGTGTCATTATTATCGTAAAATTAATACAATACGTCTATGTATCGCTAAGGCAAAGTTTTACCCGCAGTACCACAGACAGACGTTATTATACGACTTAAAAACAGTACCAAAACTTGTAAAAAGCTCTTCCATTCAATTCGCAGATTACTAGTATTCGTTGAGAAAAATCATCATCATACATAATCACACATTCAACAGGGAAGGAAGCATTCATCAAAAACAGCAGATTTAGAAACAAAGTTAAAAACGGACAACGAGTATTAGAGTTTACTTCTACAAATCGCAACTAAAACAATATAAATGACATTGAACTGCTGCAGCAAACACAATGTTTGCTGTTTTGTAAATACTTAAATAAGTGTTGATCAATATAAACAAGTTGTTTGTAGAATAATATTTTTAATTTTGCATGGAAACGATGCTCTTAATGTTACCATTTAATATAAGGCTGTTGACGTATATTTTGAACAACTTACCAATTTCGATTAAAGTATCTAATTAATAAACAAACATTTTTTCTCATTTGACATTATAGTAATAGAAGCTGTTGTTTGCGTTATTACCTCCTGTATTTCGTTTCATATGTCTTTCATATGTTTTAAGCCGTTTCATGTTTATTAAATACAAATGCACTTTTATGATATATGAGTCGAGTTCCTTTCAAATAGCAAGAACATTTCTACCTTTGTATATTAGCGTTCAATATATTGCATGATATAAAGGCGTTACTAGAAGGACATTTCAACAAACCAAGTCAAACATACTACTGCATGCTTATAAAATATGGATTATTTGATGTAGAATTTGTTTACTTTAGCCTTGGTTATACATCAATACAACATTTAAACAAGAAAACATATTAAATCCAATACTTTTTTTAGAGGAAAAAATCTTCGAGCTCAAATGTTGCAAAAACAATTGATTCATACACGATTTGCATCCAGTTTTCATTTATCATTCATAGGCTTTTATTTCATATTTTGCTATTGTATCCCCCAAAATATTCCACTCTAAAGAATAGTCTAACATTTGACTTTGATTTTTCTAAAACTGTAAGTTACCATGAATAATTCTCATTGTTCATTATCAAAAAGCATAATTACAACATTACAGTGTGCCAATTCCAATAATTCACACTTTTATTTCATATTTTGTTAATTGTACGCCATAATATACCTTGTTTGCAGAAAGATCTGAATCTGGAATCTGTATAACTTAGACTTTTGGTTACTATGCATCCACAACGGGTATCCCTTATAAGATAAATGGCGAATGACATTGCGGGGTACCGATTCCAAAAATTCACACTTTTATTTCGTATTTTGTGGTTTATACCCCAAAGTAAGACTCATTTGCATAAAAACCTGACACTAGAATATGTATAACTTAGGCTTTAGGTTACTATGCACCCATCATAGCACTTAATTAAAAAAAATGATTCATGACATTGCAGTGTACCGATTCCGAAAACTCACACTTTTATTTCATATTTTGTTAATTTTACCCAAAATATTACAGCGTTTGAAAAAGATCCGAATCTGGAATTAGTATAACTTAGACTTTGTGTTACTATGCGACGATCACAGCAATTAATTTTCAAATAAAGAGATGCATAACATTGCAGTGAACCGATTCCAGAAATTCACACTTTTATTTTATATTTTGTCACTTTAACCCAAAATAGTGTACTCAATTGCTAAAGTCCCGTACAATATGCTGTTATATATTAAACTAGTAGACGTTTATTTGCATCTACCATAGTGATTTATTTTCAAATAACTTGACTAATGACACTTTAGTATACCGATTCCAAAAATTCACACCCTCGTTTAATATTTTCTTATTTTTACTATTTTTTAAATAAGGTATCAGCACAGGCATGTACCAACTTTATATTTTGTGTACTAATAAATAATATGATTTGCAACAATTGTACGAAATTATGTCTTGGTACACGCCTATACACATATTATTTACATATTTTGGCCATTTAAGGGGTCAAATGAGGCCTATTATGACGTCATTCAGCTCCAATAAATTTGTGTAAACAAGATAAACAGACAGTTGAGAACAAAGCTTTTATTTTTTCAAAATTTTCGGGCCACATATAAACACCTCTTATCGTCCCTGCTCATTTGACATTAACAAATACTAAAGTAAACATAGGCGTTCAATTGTTTACAACAACATCCCTGACAATAGTTAGTTGAGGAAAATACGTACATATGTTAACAGGCTTTCTCATTACACGTTTTCATAATAAAATAATACTAGTAATCATATGCGAGCATTTCTACTGAATTACGTCGAAAATACAACTTGGGGCAATATTATATGGGAATAATTTTATGCCTGTACATTATGTGACTAAAATATATCATCTTACTGTACAGTGTGAATGTCAATCGGCTCAAACTTCAGCAATATCGTTGGCCAGATCATCATGTTTTCGCATTATTTGTTATTTTATTGGCTACAAAAATGTGTACATCGCAACAAAAGTAATATTAACTATTAAAAAACATGATGTTTTATAAATGTTTTTGCTACAGTCGCCGTGAGCAACATAGCCACATGATGCATATGCCCGGTTTTTTACCTTAACGTCATTGTGAATATCTTGTTACCAAATAAATTTATTTTGGGGAACATTCGATTTTTAGATAAAATGTGTTGAGTTGAATGAATTCAACAGCCTTATGGAAAAAATCACGTCATATAATCATAACAAACGCACGAATAACCTATACGCTTGAACAATTGAAATAACTATACATTAATTTTAAGTGGAGCATGTTCATAATCCATAGACGAACCTCAACCCGATTTCGAGGTCACTAGGTTAGAACTCATTGTTACCATTGAATACATACTGATTTTGTTTTATCGTGGATACTGATTGATAATGATAGCTCATTTTTGAGATTTTATGCACAAACATTGTTTTACATGTTTATGAGTTTGGAATTTGAACATGCACGGTTTACTGCTTACACCAATCAAGTTATGACTATCGGATATTGCTGTTATACCACTTACATCAACGCATGCAATCTGAACATTCTATTTTCAATAATAAAACATATATCAACGTTTCACGTTGGTGTACTTTAGAACAATTAATAAGTGTACATTATTTAGAATTTAAGGGGGGAATGGAGAATTATTCACACATTCACACATAGTCATGAGGAATTATATTCGGCATTAAATTACATGTATCATGCATGCATTTTATTGCATATTCACAATCCTACTTCACAAATGTCTTCAGTAACAAATGCAATACCAGCGAATTGAGCACAACAATACTGCATCTCAGTCGATAAAGAAACCAATATTGTAAAACACAATGGTTTTATAACATCACTATATTGGACGGTAAGCCAAAGAATCAAATCAAACACAATGGTGTGCTTCATCATATAAAACAAACTATCATTTCCACATACTGAGTATTTATTGCGAGTTGTATATTGGCACTTTCTCAGTTTAATCGGCTCTGTTGGTGGGAATGAACTTGAAACGATCTTGGAACAATTTATTTATATAAATTATTGGTAAATAGCATTTTAGGGGAGTCATTTTCCAAAAAGTACTCAACTTCAATAAATTGCATTAGTTGATTTAATTTGTGTATCGAAATGAACATTAATTTTACTACGCATAGCAAATTCTTCACACTAAAATATGTGCACTACATGTTTTATATAAGTATGTGAATTCGAACAATTGTAATCACCAACGTTACTAATTTGTCATTCCACATCCACTTTTCTTGTTTTCAAACATTAAAAAGGTTACACAAACTTTGTGTACTTTCATTATGACCATCGTCATGAATAAGCATTTTAACGGAATACTGTGAACTAAATTTTATGTTGTTTTTTGGCATTTTCGCGCATGTGCTTATGGTAACTCGTTACTCCTTACGTTGGGTAGATACTGGACAGAAGATATTATCAGCTCGAGAGTCGGGAACGTCTAGTTAAAATCGGCCAAGGAATATAATACTAACGATTGTCTCAAAACTTTGTGTTCACACGGGTTGATTTGCATTCGTAGGAACATACAACGTGGTATTAACATACTGGTCCTCGATCGGAATAACTCGGGTCTTTCCGTGATGAATCCAATCCGGAAGCTCCCTCGGATGAATGTAGTGTATGAACCGACGAAAATTGATATAATTGATATAATGATTCGGTTCCTAGATTCCCTGTTATCATATACACTCATGTTAGTTTCAACTTAACAAAAGAGGTTAGAACACGACATACATTGAATGCATACTCTTTATGATATGCATCTGAATTTTAGACAAAGGTCCATTTTTTTATCGTTAGAAATGATGATAAATAATAAATAAACATTTTACTAAATTAGTGGATTACTAAAACAAATATGAGGAAATCGGACAGGGAGGCTGCACTCAACTTAACCAGTCGAACACAGAAATCAGTATCACCACAACGCACGTAACCAAACAGACCATTGCCTACACATAAGTAAAAAATGATTAGTCCCCGCCGCAAAATTCTAAACCAAAAGTTTGTCAAAGGGTTTCGAGTCTTTAAATACGACATAGGGAACATTAACTGGTTATCGGCTTCTACTCTGAATAGGTAATTTTCTATCTTGAAGACAACTTTAATGGTCTGCTATTCTAAAAAAAAGCTCTTTTCTGCTGTTAGGCCGCTTAAGCACCCTTTGACATTTCAACTTCCCCTGGTCATTGGGCTACATATGGAAACCTACACTGGTGTCTCCCTGAGGAGACTATTTCTCTTCTGTGTTGTGGCAGCCAATATCGATCTGCGGCGCCTAGGAATAGACACTGCCCTCACCATGGTGGAGTGGAGCTGTGGGTCTTGCTCAGAAAAATTACCCAGTGGTCCAGAGGGGGATCGAACCCGGGACCTCTCAAACCAAAAACGCGCGCCCTACCTCTAGGCCACCGCTCCCCACTAGATAATAAATCTAGATAAGTAACGAGATAACTTGGTGTTTGTTCAGTTTGGTTTGTTAGTGGTGTTTATCATAGCAAGTCATTGTTTTTGCTATGAATGCATCTCAAAATCAATGTCGAATTGACGAAATTAAAGCCAAAATTAAAGTTTATTATCATAAGGATTCCCATCCGTTTTTCAAAACGTAATTACCACGTATTGTGGATGGTGACTGTGCCAACTCAGCTTCCAGTCACCATATACAACGACAACTAAAACTCTTCAAAAATAACATAATATACTATAACCAAACAGTTTTCGAGGGTTGTTTTCTCCTGTTCAACCGCTCACTCAACGACCCTTTGCCAATTTAACTTCCTCTGGTCATTGGGCTACCTAATGCAACATGTGTTCTCCCTTGGAAGACTATTACTCTTCTGTATGTTAGTCAGCCAACATCGACACGCAGCGCACCAATTTACACACAATGTGGGTTATTATTGCTCAGACAAATTAACCAGTGGTCCAGATGAGGGTTAAACCTCTCGACCACGTCGTACCTCTATGCCACTGCTCCACACACATAAAACTATAATATAAGCCTCGTAAAAACTTCTGTTTTATTCTAAAATCTGTATGTGATGATATTATCTAGTGATTTAATGTACTCACTGACCTGTATCATAAAGCATGGCACATTGATTCCATCATACCTAATAAGAAAATACTTAACTTACGTACAAGAATCTCCTGGAAATATATTTGATGACTACTTGTCTGACTGTCATTGTATAACAGCCATATTCGTAGATGCGAGTACACGTCGTAATGTTGTATATATGACCCTGGATTCTGGTTCCATTAACGTTTAGAACATTCTTCCATCTTATGAGTGGAATTCCAATCGAGTGCTATCAAAAGGAACATCACAGGTTATTACATCTTAATGAAGAAATTGGCTATTTATTACTAACGAACATTCCGAGAACACTTATATAAGCACAACAGTAAATAGAGGAGTCGGTTAAGGAACCAAGTATATCATGTACAATATATCAGGTTTGAATGCAACAAGGATTTTTACAGAATGGCAGTTATTCACACTTAAAGTGTATAGAGCTATATCGGACGATATTTTTTTTAAAAGTTTCAAAAACTGAAAAACAATTATGCTTTCATATCCATTAGATCATTTTTCGCTTCAGTTTTAACAGAAACTCTCTCTGTGATTTATTGGACATGCGAACTGTCCATTTTCATACGAATGTGTTCTAGAACACCCTGTGAAACTATAAGAATTGTCTATTTTTCGACGATTGAATCAAAGTACACGAAACCCACCCAAAGTTTTAATTTGCAATTCAGTTAGTCTAGTATCATACTTAAAACGATGCAAGTAATTATTTTGACATTGAATGACTGTTAGAATATAGCTCTATACACTTTAAAAAGGCAAATAAAATCCGAAACATTTTTGTGAATAAAAAAAAATATTACCTGAGACTAATTTCTTTTTTATTTAAGATAGAATGAATGCTATAATTATTCCAAAGGACTTTAGACTTTCTGGGCAATACCTCTCCATGCAATAACCGTACAATAATGGAAATCGTCATACTGTATTTGGGAATTGTATTTCCTTACAATTATGTTACGGCAATGCTTCAGACAGACATTCATACATATCATATTTGTATTTCTGATAAGGAAACATTTTGTTCTAATATAACATCAATCCAAAGTTTGTACTATTGTCAACATGACACGTATACTCATGCCACGTGTGTACTATTACGCAAACTCGTCCTTGCAATGAATTGCAATTTGTCAATTCTATGAAGACGTCACAGAATGATCAAATTTCTCCTGGGAATCATTGTCCTTGTAGATATCTCAATATAGACTTGTTCACGTAAATAAATTTGTGACGGTTAGTTTAGTATAATGATTGGCATAGCGTGAATATAGGACTCAATCAGAAAGTACAATTGGTATCTGAAACGATATACAGTTTGATTTGGCTTCCTGTGAAATGTTCACGTATTTGTTGAATAATTTGAATAAGCTGAATATGACTAGTTATATGTTTAATGGCCTATAATGGATCTAAAATGTTTTTCGTTATAATGTTGTTATATCTTCAGACTAAATGTTAATGTTAACATGCTCAATTTAAATGTTTTCTGAGGTGTAAATGACAGGAAATATAATACTGGCGAGACGGATATCTCAAAACAAATTTAAGATGTACAAATATGTAATAATGCATCTACTGAAGACATTCTGAGAGTATTATGTCTAAAGCAAACTGTGCGTGTTATGGCTAAACATTACATCATATACATAATGCAAATATGCAGCATTTGGAGACCATGATTTTATGCATTTTACGACGGTATGTAAAAACAAAGGGTTAGTCGCTAAATGTACTTATACATTCTGGGCAAGACAAAATAAGTACCCATATCGCCATATGAACATGCTTGCTGCACAAAATTAGAAAAAAAACACTGAACATTGTAGCTTACATGATATAGTTTTATGGCTTAGTTGTCATTAATGCGAACTCGTTGGACTCACAATGAAAGCGGCCCTATAAAATATATTCTTTTTAATTTTGATGCAATTGTATTTGACTAGATTATCATAATTACCCTGCTCGAATTATATTTATTTATATGTAATTAATTCCACGGAAAGCATAACTTCTCGAAATATTTTGCTAGAAACAAATTTACTACATTTATTAAAGATTTTCGATCTTGTACTTGATGCCCATCGATATGAACATCGAACAGAAATAACTTAAACATTCCCGTACATGTCAACACATGCACAGTATAAATACTAATAGAATACATAAATAGCTCTCTTTGATTTGTGCAATATACATTATCTTGGTAAAGATAATGCAACTTCTAAAGTCCGCATAATGTGCAGCTTACGTGTTAGAAACAATTATTACACATAACACAGGACAAACGCGTCTGAACGACGTAGCCATTGAAGTAGGATGTGAAAGCGTAATTATAAACGTGGTTAATGGTGATCTTATCATAAAAGTTAAGTTGCTGACAAAAAATCTTTACGTCTGTTGTATTAGACCATCCAAATAACATGCTACAATGACGTTTGATTGTGTTGGTTGAAATTGGTGCAATGACTGATACTTGTATGTGTGTTATTGAACAGGAGCTTCGAGTACATTTACATGTAGTTCACCGAGTTCATGCAGCATGTAATTTTCTGGGGTCAGAAAGGTTTTTAACCGTGGCATTGTACCGGGTATATTAAGTTTGTATGAGTGTCTCGAACATATACGTATTTAAACAAACGTTAATGTTTAGCATACTGTATTTGGTTTGGATATATAACGTAAATGCTAATGGAAGTGTTATCTGACACAGGGCATAATAAAATCATTTGTATCAATTGCAAACGTCTCAATTATCATGCAAACTTTGTCAAGTCTAATAATTCAATACACCTGTATCACATGTATGGCTATGACATATTTGTATTACACCGATTTTCCTTAAAACCAAAGTTAAACATTGATGAATAACAGGAAAATGTACCATTAAAACGGGCATCGGACAGATAACTGATCGAAATTAAGATGCGGTCCTTAATGAGATAGAATACAAAATGTATCATTACATTAATCATTGAAATATTTCAAAACATTTGGAAATTTGGAAATAAATACTTGTCATTTTAGATTTTAGACAACCAGTCTCCCAAGGATTTTAGAAAAAAAATGGATGTAATGTTCATTTGAAGGAAGATGAAACAAAATTACTGTCTTAGATGTTTAATCGCAGATATCATTTCTACCAATTCCAAATACAGTTATTTCGAGAGATTGTAGTACTAAAATACTTCATTATTGTTCACGTCATATAACGTTACGAATTATAAAGAAAAACAAAAAATAACTTAAGTGAAAGTGTCCAGATATTTCTCAAACTAGCATTTTGTTACAGGAAATTGATTGAAATAGCGATATTACTCATTTCCCTTTTCTTGAGCACTTAAAAGCATGCGGACAATTTAATATCAAAACGGTTTGTTTTTCCAACTGACCCTAGTACCCGATGCTTATAAATTATTATCAAGAACCAAATGCGTTTGGAATTCAATCATGTCCATGTCAATTCTATAGTTCACAGGCGTTGCATAGCTACACAGCTTAAGTCAGCATCTAGCGTGATCTTATATCAAGAACAATGATTGGCACAAATGCTGGAATATATTTTCGGAATTAATTGCATAGTAGAGCGTACACACGTATGTATGGAAGCAATACCTCACCTAAAAGTAAAAAACGACTAACTTCAATGTTGACCAACGGACGGAATAACATACCCAAAACCTCCCTTAAAAGTCAAAATAGAATAACTTCCATGTTGACCATCGGACGGTATTACATACAGCAAAACCTTCCTTAAAAGTCAAAATAGATAAACTTCCATGTTGACCAACGTACGGAATAACAAACAGCAAAACCTCCCTTAAAAGTCAAAATAGATTAACTTCCATGTTGACCAACGGACGGAATAACAGGCAGAAAAACCTCCCTTAAAAGTACAAAAAGATTAACTTCCATGTTGACCAACGGACGGAATTACAAATAGCAAAACCTTCCTTAATAGTCAAAATAGATTAACTTCCATGTTGACAAACCGACGGAATAACAGACAGCACTGCGTCGTCAATTGCCTAGTTGACACGAAATGTATCCAAACAGTTATATTGAAAAGACGTACATGTACTTAAGACTTGTGTTCTCTTTTTCAACCAATAAATTATAATCAGTTGTAACCTTAATGTATATTGTGTGTTCATGTTATGTGTTTGCGTTCACATACGCAATTTTGATATGTTATGCATAGATAAAAACATCAGGATTGTGCGTGTTACTACCAAGTGTATTAAAGGACCATTGTAGTGAAATTTAGTATCATAATAACAGGCCATGAACAATCGTTCCTGGATGAATTTTCCAATTACATTCAGAAATTGACAATAAGTTTTTATGATTTAGTATTTTACTACTAAGTGTATCTAAAGAACATTGCAATGAAATTTACTATCATGATAACATAACATGAACAATCGTTTATGGATGAACTTTCCAAATACATTCAGAAATTGACAATACAAGTTGTTTTGAATGGGGAAATAATGTAATAGACCGATTGGTTTTTTTGTTCTTATTGGAACCGATGTACCAAAATAATGATCTGAAATACAGATGAAAAGAGATGCTTTCGATGGCATTCTAAACAATGGATCCTTGCGTACTTTGATTTGTATACTAGCATAATGTGATCGCAAACCTGGTATCGTTTCGACTATATCACGGTGTATACCCATATCATCACCCTCTCAGTGCAAAAAATGACTTTTGAAGAAGGAGAGGGGAAAAACATTGATTTGCTCAAACAATGCAGATTTGTGCTTACAAACTATAGCTCTCGGAACAACCCAATGATTAACCACTTTCATCATGTTGTTACAATTGTTGTACCAGTTGCCACAAGTTCAAACTAAGATGGAATGTTGACGGGGGTACTTGTTCTTACAGGTCAACCAGGACAACTAGATCATCTGCACAGAAAGTATAATGGATATAAGATCAAAATAGACTGAGCATTAATTGGACATTAATAAATGATACAGAGCCTTCACATCAATCAATAAATACTAAACGCATTAATTTCATTCATACCAATTTATGAGCCTCAAGTACTACGGTTACTTAGGAAAAGTTTTGCGATTTCATTGTCCGTATCCTTTCCAGTGCTCAATGGGAACGAATGTTATTGTTATGCTGATCAATGTCAAGTTACAAAAAGCTAGTTTAAGAAATAACCGGACACAAACCTACATGTTTTTCTGTTTTATGTTACGTTGCGGTGTGCGAAATTGACGGTAGAGAGTACTTTAATACTAAATCCCCAGAATAATTACAAAAGGAAATGGTAGAAATGATGAATTGACACATTATCTAAGGCAGTAATTTTGTTTCATCTTTCTTTGAATGAAAATTGAGCCCGTTTTTTTTTCAATAATTCCTTAGGAAACTGGTTGTCCGTAAATCGCTCTAAAATGACAAGTGTTACCAAAGCCTTTAATGGAACGTTGCCAAATATCATTAAACAGTTTGAATGATTAATGTATTAATATTTTATTGCATTAAGGACCGCATCTAAATGTCGATTCTAGTACTTTCCAAAGCCGTTGCAAAGGTATTAACCGGTGATTGATCATTGCACAATAATTAGTTTTAAGCAGTTGCATTCCTATGACAAATTACCAATGGTCTAACACGACATGTAGGTGTATCGGAATTACTCATTGTGTTCACAACACAATGAAAGAAGTCTTAGATTGTGTTTTCAATAATTATTGAAACGTTATGTCCTTTGCCAGTGCGCTCAATGATTTACAGCCTGACAGACCGGATTATTTAAGAATTAAAACATAACAATTGCCTTCAGCTATTTATTGAGGTTGTTCATCATTGTTACTTAAAAACGTTTGTTCGAACACGTATCTGTTCCGAACACAGAATAAATGTACACGATGCAAAAGCATTCTGACTTCCGAAATCCCGAATGTTCAAACTTAACTGTACAGATAAATGTTTGTCTCTGTCATGTTCCTCTGGTCTAAGGAAGCTTCCTGAAAGTAACGTTACAAAGACCTACATATTCTCAAACGATACACAAATGAATTCTCAAAAAATGTCATCACAGTTAAATGTAAGCGATCGGTCAAAGAAATCAACACCACTTTTCTACAGAAAAAAATCGATTGGTTGACAAATGTGTTCAATTTTTTCGTTGGTATAATTACCATATTTTGGAATATAACATAGTTACGTTTTTTGTGATAATTATACGCACTGAATTCATAACTGGTAAAGTCTCATTTCTACCAATTTTGATGAAATTCGGATGATAAATTGTTTAACAATCGATTTTGTCTACGTATTTTTTGAATGGCCTTAAATTGCAATGCATATACTGGGTTTTTAAGTAATGACAATATTAGTATCTTACAATGCACCAAATCAACCAACACAATCAAAAGTTAATGTAGCATGTTAAGTATTGCACAGATAAAACTTTCATCATAACTTGGTGTTTTGTGAGCAATGATATATGACAACTTTGACTTCTGATACGATCACCAATAAACCAATAATGAGTGAAGTGTATGCAATAATTGTTCCTAACACGCAAACTGCACATTATGCAGCCTTCAGAAGTTGTTGTAATCAAAGTGAGCTATTTATGCGTTGTATTAGTATTTAGATTGCACTTGTGTTGACATTCACGTTAAGGGTCGGGTTATTTCCGGTTGCTGTGCCTCTCCTGGAATATCAAGTACATGAATATGTATTTCGAAAAAAATTAAGTAAAGTTGTTTCCAGTGCACTTGCATTTCTAAAAATTACGTTTTCCAGTGGCATCAAGAACATAATTTGATGAACTATAATTTGAAGTAGTGATAATGGTACACGAATTCACACACAATCGTTTAGAAAATGCTGAACTACAAGGGGTGTTTGGAAATGTTCTTTATAGAGAGGCTTGTTTCAAAACAAATTGTTACATTACCATGTATTTATAAAACTAATTAACGTTAATGTTAATTGTTTCCATGTTAACTCTATATAATGGAATATCCAAAAAAATCATATGGGTATATGTAAACGTTTAAGATAGAACGTATACTGAGTTCCAAAAGTTCCGCATCCAATATACGGTGTGTCTTTTTTACTAGAATCGCCAACTTATTTATGATAATTCAAATGCGCGTGTGTAGAGCGATGTGTCCTTGATATAAATCCATGACACTTATCGATTTCGTTTTAATAAAACCACATATGACACCTTCCCACGATTCCAAAGTACACACAACGATAAACAACTATTTTGTAGTGGAAGGGAGGTAATAATCGTAAATAAATACCGCAAATTATCTCTCTTTGGCCATAGACAATTATTGATGTTGCAATAGAGTCTGTACAACAGGCCAGATTTTAAAAAGCAACCTCCTTGACATAAAAAACGAAACATTTAAGCAAGTTTCCCATAATTTTAATATTGGGTGGAGTACAATTAAGCTACAACAATGCCGTTGTTCTTGGTGCAAAAATATAGCAGCATTACCTGTCTAGGTGAGCGACATTATTGTTAGATAGAATTGCATTTTAAGTGCATTGCCTGACCCGTCAATATATCCCATTGTAAAGTATAAACATTTGGCTATGCTAGTGATACTACTAAGTTCCATGTCAGACATTACGTTATAAACCATCCTCTCACAGACAATACTATATTTATAGCCACTGTTTGAAATTAGTTCAAATAACACTTATTGAATCATTCGGTTGCTTCGTATCAAAACCTAAATAACCCAACCATTTTGTAACCTATCGCAAGCATCCAGGGAAATAAACGCTGTGAATGTCAACGACTCTCCAGAGATATTTAAGATAGCAGAAATGTAATAAGAGCCTTTATCGTATAAATTCAACTCTCATTGCTAGAAATTTGAATTTAAAGACTACATACACATTTATCCAATAAGCGATTTGACGATGATGTGGATTGAAATACCAGTTTAATTTGTTTTTTAGAATCTAAATGTTTGTAACAGTTAACTTACGTCGCTTCAAGAAGTGGGATAGTATTCGATGCGGTGTTATACTCGTATATATACGTACTGCCGAGTTCGTAATATCCCTGACTGTACAGCACCGAACGTTAGATTTACTTTTAATGTACATGTATACTCCCTGGGGCATATTTACCCATTACCCATTAACTCTGAAAGCGATTTGATTTATTCTGTAGGTTCATCTGGAAGTTCTTGCCAATGAAACAAAATTAACCAGTCGTTCGTATTGATGTTTGTTTTGGTGCATGCTTTGTGAAAATGTTAATCGATGTCTTGTCGAAGAATAGATTAGGGAGAAAGTCTGTCACTGTGTTTCCCTGGGGAGAGAACTTTACTTGGTAGTGACGACAATGCATAAATGTAATTATTTAAATCTTTCAGTCAAGGATAACCCATGAAAGTGGAAGCACTTATTTCCAATTGGGTCCTGTGTCTTGCTGAAAGGGACATCAGCTGGTAAAACAAGCTTTTTCAATTTCAGTTTGGTCACTTGATAAGTTCCGATTTTTCGCGCCTATAGGCTCATACGAAGCGCCTAATGGTGAAGAAATTACTTATAAGGTAAGGTCGACAGTGTCACTTATAACTTCTCATTCTAAGCCAGCGATATATGAGTGCCCCCACCCGGATTTTAACCCGGGTCGCCAGACTCAACACCAAGCGTCAACCACTGTGTTATTATACAGACGACGTATGACATTAGGTATTTACGCGAAAGCCGTATTTGTAAATCTGATATACAAAATTAGAATAAGTTTCGACTAACATACAACTGCAATCAGCCTTTTTAAACAGTAAACAAAATTGTCATTACTGCGCTATAATTGATGTCTACCAGTATCATATATTTAAATAATATGACTTTTGGGAAAACTACTGATATACAACTGTAAAATCAACGCATAGGAGTATAGACGTAATAATAAGAACTTCAACTTGAATTATTCCCTGAAGTATAAATATGCCACCTAACTTACCGCCATTATACATATTTTATCTAATTTACTTTCCGTGGGTGCAAAATGTATCTGATTGCTCATACCAAATGGTGTGCACATAATCTAATTCAATTATGTACATGTAGCTGAAGTGTGAAGAATTGTTCAACGTATTCTAGAAAGCTAATTTTTTTTATAAAATATGTCATATACAGGAATAATTAAAATGTAAACTATAACACATCTTGTTGTAGATTTATTTTCTAAATTACTACATGATACACGATGCGTCTTCCACAATAAGTTTAGAAAAAAGTACAAATTCGACAGACACTAGTTTTAATAAACGATATGTATTGATTAGTTCATTGTTTAGCAAGCCCGATGTGCCGACGAAACATTTCCTTTTATCTGTATTGGAAACTCTTATTTGGTACATCAATTTCACTAAGAACTGAAAACTAATCAGTCTCAATTACATTATTTCCCCATTTAAAAGGATATTTATTGACAATTTCTGAATGTAATTGCAAAGTATATGTAGAATCGATTGTTCATATTCTATTAAAATAATACTGAATTTCCTTGTTTCCGTATTTAGCCACGACATGTTCCGATTGGTTACGCAAAAACGTACTGAAACATTCAGGTCTTGTGCTGTGCATCATAATTGATCAGCAATTATGTGTTGACACATTGTCTGTCAACTAGGCGAGTGACTGACGACAAATTAAAGGTATAAAAGTTTCGAAATGCGGTTTGTCATCCTGTATTTTATCGGCGCGGACTTGAATTTTTGATTGCTTCTTTGGCTTATGTGTGGGCATTGCTCGGTGCAGTCTTGTTGTGGTGTTTCGGATTTCTGTGCTCAGATGGTAAGATAGATTGCTACCTTCCCTGTCTGATTTCATCAGGGATTTCGTCATACCTGTTTATCATCTACACATATTCGTATATGTTTTACCAATTAATATACAATACATTTTGGAAAGTGGCGATATTCAAGAATTCTTACCCATTGTTGTTCTTATTACAGGGTCACTGCTTTAGACTTTTTACTAAAGTATTGCCATTGACATGAATTAATGGCTAACGCATTTGATTCTTTTGTAATAATTTATAAGCTTCAGATTATACAAGGGTCAGTCGGAAAAAACAAAATGTTTTGAGATGTCATTGTCCCCATGCTTTAAAGTGATCAAGAAAAGGGGAATAACTAATGCATAAATCGTCTTTTCAATAACTTTTCTGTATCAAAGTGATTGCTTAAAAAACAACCGTCCAGTATCTCATAAGTTTGTTGGTTTTATAATATGTCACGTTAAACGACGTAGATGATAACACATATTTTAGTACTAAACTATCCCAAAAAAATATATTAGGAAATATTACAGTGATTAATATTCTTAGACAGTAATTTTGTTTTAAATACCTTCAAATGAATATTGCAACCACTTTTTTAATAATCAACGGGAGACTGGTTGTCTGCTCTAAAATGACAAGTATTAATTTCCAAAGCATATAATGAAATCTTGTGGAATATGATTAAATATTTCAATGATTAATGTAATGATACATTTTGTATTCTATTTCATTAAGGACCGCATCTAAATTTCGATCAGTTATCTGTCCGATGTCGTTAAAACGGTATGTTTCCCTGTGATTCATCAATGCAAAACATAAGTTTTAAGTAACATCAGTATGATACCGATAGTCCATAGCCTAACATGCGATACAGGTGTGTTGAAGAATTAGACTTGACACATGTAGCATGATAATAGAGGCATTAGCAATTAACACAAATGCTGCTATTAAGCCCTCTGTCAGAGCATTTCACGTTTTATAAAAAACAATAGTCAGATATATACTGGCTACTATCACCCACGACATATTTGTCTTTAGCCATTCATTCATCAAGAATCATTTGGTTCCAACTCATAGAACGATGAATATGATTATAACAAAACAATCCAACAATCCCGGTCCGAAGGAACACTAGGAGTACAGATGCAATGACCGCAGAAACTTTCTCACTAAGTGATCGGCCATTATTTGATAAACTTGAAGTCTGTTCTCATTAATAACCATAATAGTATTATCCAATATATCGTACAACTAACAATTCAAACGTCATTGTAGCATGTTATTGGAGGGTAAAAACTAAAACAAATGTAAAGATAATTTTGTGAGAAACTTTACTTTTATGATAAGATAACCATTAACAATGTTAATAATAACACTTTCAAATTCTACCTGTCAATAGCCACGCCGTTCAAACACGTTTGAATTGTGCTATATGTATTAATCATAGTATTAATTGTTTCTAACACACACACTGCTCGTTCTACAACTGACCTCAGAAGTAGCTAATATACAAATCAAAGCGAGCTATTTATGCATTAAATTAGTATTTATTTTGTACTTGTGTTGATAAGATAATGTTTAGGTTATTTCTGTTCGCTGTTCATTTCCATGAATTATTTCGGAAACATAGACATGAATTGTTCTTACAGGATATACAGATATGATGCGTATACGTCTGTTTAGGATATTACCGTAAAATAATTGCAAGGAAATACTAGTCCCAAATATCAGTAACAATTTATGAACATAGATTTTTTTTTAAATTCATAAAAATGTTTCGAAAATTTATTATTCTTTCTTCAATGTGAATAAATATGATTCCATAACAATCCTT